>JBCNYG010000002.1:8927979-8967779 GCA_039654305.1 Porochilus rendahli | reverse complement strand
AATTACGCACAATATATATATATATATATATATATATATATATATATATATATATAGATATATATTTAAGCAATATACAGTACTGTGCAGTGAAGATTATACACCCACGCTTTTGTCGAAAAGGGAATAAAAAAGGGAGTAAAAATTACTTCTCTTTCATTTTTTGTTGAAAATGTATTGAACAATACTACTGTAGGTAACGAGAACCAAAACAATCATTCTGACAAGTATATTAAGGTAAAAGTATGGCTAATAAACACTGAAAATACCGATGTTTTTGAACAATTGAAAGTTAGATTACCTTTTTGCTGTGAGGCCGGCATGCTTACCACTACATTACCATGCCCCCCTTTGTTTATTTCGAACACTGATAATAGATCCTCCATGTTCCTTTCCAAAAGGATAAATCAGAGACACTCTTTCACAATGTGGTACTCTCCTTCAATCCCACCAGATAAAAATCAAACTGTTTACAGTGACTTACAGTGATCTCTCCTGTTTTATTTTAAGTTGCAAGTCATGGAATCGGAGAGGCTGGTTTTCTATCAACAATGTCATTAAGCCTATTTTTGTAAAGGGCACAGCCATTTTAGCCCTATAACATACTTTGATTTGCTTCAGAGTGCACCAATCTGTCTCAGATAAAACTAGGCAGTGACTACATTAATGATTCATGCAGCCAATACCAATATGTGCACTACATCAGCATTTCTACTCCATCCACCCATGCGAACATAATAATCTTGAACGTTAATGTCTGATAAATGATCTTGAATGGAGATGGACTTCAAATGAAGCACAACTGAAAAGACTCAACTAAAGCTAAACTAGGAGACTGAGTGAGACAGTGAGGGGCACTAATTAAACACGAGGTTATTTGCTTCATTGGAACACTTCAAGTGACCACATGTGCATAATCTGACGTGACATTTTGGAGACATGGCGACAATGAAGGTAACTGCCTTCAAAGAACACTCTGCAGCAAATCATTCTCTAACAAGGTGCAATTAATGCTACAAAAGGAAAGCCTTTGTGTGTGTATTCAACCACAAGAATGAGTCTGCCTGAAAGCAAAGCAGTAAAACAACTGCAGAACGGCAGACAGGGAAAACCTGAAGAACTCCTCGTTTTGGGGAAATAATCAATTCCAGATTAGATCAATGTTGAAATTACATTTGAGCCAAAATCAAGGCTAACAGAGCTCACACAGTGTTAAGCCTTGACTAAAGGGCAATTCATGAAATGCTTTGAATGTATTAACAGGAAATAAATGTGCCAACTGGGGCTGCATGTAATGAGCACACAAGTTTAATGAAATTTGCACTTGAAAGGAAAGTTGAAGCTTACTCTTGCCATTTATTTCCATTTTATAGTAAATACAGACCATCTGGTCAGATTTTTTTTAATGATCATTTAACACAAATAAACAAAATCATTACTTTAACATACCATGACATGTATTATGCTCCAATAAATGTGTAACTTAAAAGCCAGCCAAATACACTCAGTATAAAACCCAAGCTCTAACACTTCCTGACTTCCTGATTCATTTGGATACACGACCTGATGTGGTTCATCCCTGCCACATTACCACACCGATTCAAGATAGCTCAATGTTCATATGCCGCCAGCTGCAGCCTAGGCTATTGTCAAATAGCGGAAACCGCCGAAAACATCTGGTGGAATCTCAAAAATAGCATATATAAACCATGCATCAAACTGTTGTGTGGCTTCATTGTTTTGCTGTGACATTTATTTCACATAACGTTGAGAAAATCTCCTGCCACTTTGCAACTTGACTATGTCACTGAAATCACAGCCCTGTGAACAGAGAAAATGAACAGCTGCCTCGAGTGCTCAGTAGTATTAGCCCAGGTTTACAATGGAGTAAAAGAGAAAATAATGTTAAGGAAGATACGAAAGTAATAGCATAACGCACTACGTGGTCACATTCGAGTAATACAGTGCATTATCTTCTGCACAACAGCGCAGTTTAAAGTGGGTTATTCTCCTGTACCACACTGATCTGCCAGTGATTACAGTGCGACTGAGAGCACTTACAACAGAGATCACTTTTAAAAATGTGAAATAAATAACTAGTAACACAAAACTTCACCACATCAACAAAACTGTGGGTGTGGGATGATTCTGCAAACAATTCATGCACAGGTGTGACCAACCGAGCAAGTCAGTAGTGAAAAGTTAGTCTGGAGCCATGAAAGTTACTGGGAGTGAAATTTTCAGCGTCACAGGGATGCTGGGCTAATCTCACTGGACACTGGGCAAAGGTGGGGTGCACCCTGAACAGCTCACCAGACAACCACAGGGCAACACACACACCCATTCACACTAACACTCACATCTAGGGTCAATTTGGAACAGCCAGTTAGCCCAGTGTGCATGTCTTTGGGCTGTGGGAGGAAACAGAAGTACCTGGAGGAATCCCACACAAGCACAGGGTGAACAAACTCCACACAGAAGTGCCTGAGACTGGGAATCGAACCTAGGCCTTCTTGCTATGAGGGAGACATACTAACAACTACGCCACCCTGCCAGCAGTAACATTTCAATTAAGAGTAATTATTTAACACTATTTTCGATTTTTCACCATCATGAAACGCACTAACTACAAACTGAGCATTTGGGCAAAAATTTCTCTGTCCACCCACTTACACTAAACAACCCAGTAGTTCAGTACTATTTGGGAATGCTATACGAACACGAACGTTAAGCTTTCCGGAATTTCAACATCACTGTGAGTGAAACCAGTAAACATTTTACAGCTGAACTTGGAAATCTGATCGACAAGGCTGTTTTGGCTCAGACATGCCCTCGAGTGAATGTCACATCTTATTTCCTATATATGCCAGCGAGTATGTGAACGATGCTTCTTGCATTGCCACTACTTGTGCACAAACATGCAAAGTCACAGATAAAGTATACACCAGACTCTTCTGCTTCATGTCAGGTTGAGTCACACCCCAGGAGTCAATTATTTTCCTGAAACCTGCCCTGTCGTGCTTTATTCCTTATGTCCACCAGAATTACCCAGGTGTGATGTTCAAACAATATGAAGAAACGAGGCTGGCCAATAGCAAAATACAGTAGGGGGTAGGGGGTGGGGTGGTGTGGGCGGATGGTGGTAGGGGGGATGCAATATCTGAATCTGTTAAACAGTAGTTAAAGGTCATTTCCTTGTGGGACCCAAAAAAAATGTCCAAATGTTTGCATAACATCTGGCAGAGTCATCTGGCACCAAAGTGTATTCTTCAAATGTGAGCAGAAGGGTGCTTGCTATTAAGGAACAATTTTCTGCAGAAAGGCAAAGAAGAACAGATTTCAGGATGCTAAAGACCTTAAGGCATGTCATGACATGGATTCGGTGAAAACAGAATAATGAATCAAAATCTGTTTACATTCCTTTGCATTTATCAGACAGCATTAGTGAAAACTCAAGAGCAATACTTAAAAAGACAACTAATACAATTAAAACCTGCCTTCGAGAGGTTTTAACACAGACACCACTGTATAAAATTGGGCTGCGTTTAGATCTTCAGTACACACACGAATAAGATAAAAAGGCATCAAAAAAAATCCTACCAATCACGAAGACCTCATTTTTGATAAAACAGTAAAACTAGAAACATATCAGCAGCACCGCAGCAAGCACAGGTTCCTTTCAAATTTATCGAACTGGAATCTGAGACGACAGCAGCACAGCGTCAGTAAAACTGAACAGCTGAAGATTTTAATAACGCCACCTGTGTGGAATGCGTTCTTCGGCTGTGGTAGCAGTGGTGGCTCAGCTGGTTAAGCCTCTGCCTTACTGATCCAAAGATCAGGGGTTCAAGTCCCAGTACCACTAAGCTGTCACTGTCAGGCCCTCTGGATAAAGGCATCTGCCAAATGCATTAAATGTAAATGTTGTAGCCCATCTGCCTCATGGTTCAACATATTGTGATGCTTTTCTGCGCACCACCATTATAAAGAATGGATATACGAGTAACCGAAGTCCAGATTAGCCATTTTTTCTTGAGCTCTCTCATCAACAGGGCATTCCCCCATCAAAATTGAATCAATGAGACATAACCATTTTCTTCAACATTATCTATGTAAACTCTCCTGATTATTGTGGATGATCATCCCAGGAGATAAGCAGTGTCAACATCGACGCCACAGATACATCTCAATGTTTCATAATTGTGATGTTCTTGACCTGTACGTGAAGGATTTCATGCGCGGCTTTGCTACCATATGATTGGCTGGTTGGATCTTTGGAGTCCAGGTGTTCCTATTAATCACTATTGTGATGAAATTGATCCACAGGTTTTAAAAAAAAAGGAGAATTTTCCACAGGAATTGAAGGATTTTCCAGCAATAACCGAAGTGGAAATATCAAACATGGTGATGCAGACATTTTATATGCACAAGCTGTTCAAGGGCCACAAAGCTTCTTAATGTCTGGCTGGGTCCCTGATCTTGGAGTTAAAGTGAACTTTTGCCCAGGTAAATAATGATTAGAGGTTTAACTGATGTGTTTTTCTGGTATTAATCATGTAAACAAAACTGGATCTACATTTTTCAGTAGAATGATTTTATTGTTTGATTATTTTAATTACTGTATTTTTATTCTGCCTTTCTATTTGTTTATTTTTTTGACCCCAACTGCAGCCAACAATTTACTATTCTTGTCTAGGATGGAAATAATTATCTACACTAAGACTATACTTGAGAACTTTAAACCAAAAAAATCTGATGAGCTTGACAAGCACACATGCAACAATAAACAAACCACCTCCATTTCTTTTTCCCCTGGTTATTTCTCCCCTACTTTTAGTCATATCCAGTTCCTACCCATTAGGTGTTGCCTTCCTATCACATACAACCACCAACCAGGGAGGGGCACTCCCTCCGTGACATGCGATGCTGCCGCCTCTTTACGAACTGCTGCACATGCGCGTATGGCGGCGGCCTGGGAGGGTAAATGCTATCTGCCCCTTTTGTACGAATGAGCTCACAGTTGGCCATGGATTGGCTGGTGAATGCTGTGAGTGACGGGAGAGCGTGCCATCCCTCCCGGGTGAGCTAGGTCACTTAGCTCCTTTGGACTCCCAGTCGTAGATGGATGCGGCATTAACCCATCTCCATTTCTTTTCAAAGATTCTAAATGATTGAATGAAAGAGCTTCCCAATGAACAAAACTGAATTTGTTAATAACTTTTTCACTTTCTTGATTTGAGTGAACAGACCACCAAGAACAGCATGGCCCTGCTGCATTTTCATATGAAACTGAAAGCACACACACGACTACTTCTTGATGCAATTCGAGTGTTTGCGCACCATGTACATGATGTACCCTTGACAGCACAACCTGGACTTGTCACTTGCAACCAAAAACCAAAAGGAAGTAAATCCAGTAGAGTAGGGTGTGTTTTAAATCTGTGGTGTAGAGATGTGAGAATCCTAAGGAAGCTCTATTCAATAGTGTGGGTGTATGTTAATGGGTATATGTGTGCGCATGCATGGTAGACTTTCTACAGCTTTTAGACCTGCTTAACGAGCAATAGTGGTAAAGGCCCTGCTGCTATTTTTAGAGGCACCGAGAACAATCAAAAGCATACAGGAAGAACACGAGATAAATAGGGGAAAACAGCAGAATCCGTTTACAGGTCCATGAGCATGGTTGGATGTTATTTTAATAAAATCCCTTCAGTTTTCAAATGCAGCCATTTGTAATGAACAGTATGCATTTCGCTTCTTAGAACTGAAGTTTCATTTATAAAATGTCACCTTCGTAAACACAGCAATTAGTCATGTCTGTCTTTAGCAGACCGTATACGAGGCAAACTTCTGTGCTATTCCAGAGGAAATGAAAATGTCTCTATGTTTTGTATTACCATAAACTTGAGCTCTGGGAGGACGTGAAGTGCTTGCCTAAGAAAGCTAGAATAAACAAGTCCGCTCATTACTAAGACATACTTGTAGTCGTCCCCGGTGCGTATGTACAGGAGTCAAAAGAATGGGTACGTGAAAATCAATTTGCACCTAAACTCATAAATACTTTACTAGAACATGCATGCATGCCATCACTGTTGTTCATTAAAGGGAGTTTTGGTGACGTTAAGGGTAAAGAGGAAGCCCCAGTCTCTGGTGGCAATAGCTGCCGTTACCAAAAAATTAACGGACGACTGGCCCCAGTGCTGTGCGAGAAAATGAGTCGTCTCCCACTCTTAAATAATGCATGGTAATTGTTGGAAGCACAAGCACACAGCCTCAGACAGTTGATGTAGAAAGTTTGTGTGCAAGTCTCTCTGTATGTCTGAGTCATCTACCAGGAATAGCACTGCACTTTGTATTAATTAAGAGTCACTGCATGAATATTTTACACAGTACCAGAAATATTTAGCCTTGACCCCACCTTACAATCCGTACCTGGCAAAACACATCAGCACTTTTATTTATTTACAGTTGTTGGAAGTTATTAACAAATGTCAGCAATACTGTAAATCTTCCAAGATAATATGTGGAAATAGCTTTAAAGCTATGCAGTGCGGTCTCTCCCGCTGAATGCTAGATATTCGTTCCCCATATTCAGCTACGCCCCATTACTGCTCGGGGAGCCAGTATTCTCCACACATATATGCCGAATATACATGTAAGTATTACACTACAGGATTCTTTTTTTTTTCTTGATGTCAAACCAAATATTAAATAACTATTTAGAAGCTCAGCAAAGACCCAAAGACCAACAAAATGGTACCATTTAGCAGAATATCTGAAATGCTACCAAACAGAAAACAAACACGGAGGGAAAAAAAAATTTTGTTTAAAGGAATTCATTGGATTTTTTGTAGGCAACTGGATTAATTACACGTTAAGCCTCATCATTCAGCTTCTGTTCCCCGTTTCGGCATGCCGAGGATGACAGAGACATTACATGAGTAAGTTCTACAGCTCAGGCTTGTGTATTGTCAGTGTTTTATCTGTTACACCGCAATCCCACTGTATTCTCTATCTATTTTTACCCATCACTTTATCTGTCCATGCATTTAAGCTCAAATCGCATCTGAGAGGAGCCTCAGCACACATTCAGCCATTCAGTTCAGACATCTCTATTAGCCAGCAGTTTATCATCAAGCATACAGGATCCGTTTCTGTGCCACACCAGTGCCATTAATACCAGGCTGTATTTAAAAGTCCACACAGAAGTAGTTGCGACATGCTGTGAAAGTTATTAAGTGTTCGAGGGTGAGAAAAAGACAAGGGTGAGGCCCACATGCTTTAAATGTACTCACTGGATTGAAGGAGGTCTGACACACAAAGAAAAGCTCAAAACTCCACGAGTTCAAGTCTTCTGTACCATGACACCATCGTAGACTCATTCAACTCAACTCAAAGTCTGCAGTGTTTTCCTATCGTCTTGTCCTAGTTCTACATGCAGTACACTGACGCAAATCTTCTGTCATCTACAGACTGTCCGAAAGGTCAGGGAGCAACGGGTGCCAGATTACAGATTGAATTCGGTATGTATTATTCACAACATCCGCTTAACATGTTCACGTTTTATGCATTTGTCTCAAAATATACAGATCAACAAATCCCCACTGGTTCCTGCCTTTTCAGACCCTCAGCATCAGCAGAATACAAGATTAATGAAGCACTGATCACACATTGATCTGACTGACAAGGCCACACAGGTAGGGTGAGTGGACAAGCCCAGAGGTGCACTGACATTATTAATGATGTACCTGCTGCTGACTGTGAATATCTGGCAAAAATGATTGCGAATATGAATATTTTAGTCGTCGCTTTAGGTTCTTCTTTTGAGTGACCAGTGATTTGCAAAGAGGGTCACTATTTGACCAATATAAACTGACACCCAACAAATGCAAGGCAGCAAGATTTTAAGGAGTAGAGCCAGAGATAGAGCGGCGTTTTCACCATGCCTTCACACAAACCACCAGCTGCAGCATGAATGTACCTGTTCACATATCGACCCATATACTACATGCGTTATCAGAGGATTCCCTCACCACAGTACCCCGTCTTAGTCTTCGTTATGATTATTTTTGCAGGCTTTCATGTCAAGTTCTAAAATGGTACCGATCTCTTGGCAGCTTCTTTGACAAGCATATACCTCATCATATTTTCATCATCACCTGACATGCGGAATGACCCTGTCATGTCACATCCTTACACTCTCCCTACAGTTTCTGTGCATATCTTGCAGATGCATAGCATTCATTTCTATGAATGTGCACAGCTGACACACCGAACAGACTCAGGATATGCGAGGCAGCCATCACGTGCATGTAAACATGACCAACAATTTGTGCGCACAATTTCCTCCGGGACCAATGAAGTATTTTGATAGTGATGAATATCTCCAGCCTTAAAGGGTACCAGTGGTGAATCATTGTCACTAGATATTTAAAATAACCAGGTATAACATCAATGATTCCTTCCGGCATCATTAGTCCTTGCCCCCTTTCCATATGCGTGCGAGAGTTACGACTCTAGGCATGCTCAGAGACATGTTGGTTTTCTGATTGGCCTAGAAGTGACGCAAACTCGTTGGATTGGCTCGGCTACACCACTGTCTCGTGCCACATAACACATCATCCTCCAACATGCACAGAAATAAAACATTTCTTTTTAGTTCCTAAACCAACTAATGACAGGAAATCCGGGTTGGCAGAACGTTAGCCTTACAGTCCAAACTAGAGACGTCAACCCTGCCCAACGTGTCATCTTTTCCAGGGAAAAATGATCTATAAATAAAACTAAATTTTAGCCACTTTTCATAGATTTTTGTGGGGGAACAATTCAAAATCTCAAACAAAACACTAAAAAAAAATTTGTATATCCATCGCCTAATTTTAAAATTCAAATCATTAACAGAAAGGCTAAAATTAATTCAACTGCATGCCTGAGGAGTGTTGTGTCAAAAGAAAAAGACGAAGAAGGGAAGAGTAAAAAATAAAAGAGAGGAGGGTAGAAAAAAAGTGGGTGGAAAAAGGTCATCCCTGAGTGAGGACACTGTTTGTCACTCTGCCCTGCATCACACAGCAGTGGCACTTAATGAGGCATCTCGATCGATAGATGATTCAGTCCATGCCTCTGGAAATGAAGCGAATCAGTCAAAAGCTGCACTCACCTCCTGCAGCGAGGCGTACATTAGCATGCCCAGAGGTAATGCATCTCACCAGCATCTGTGCTTCTTCTGTTCCACCAGCTCAAAAGAAGAAAAAAAAATCAGCAGGGCATTCAAACTGTGAGTGTATTTATTTGTGTGGGTGTGAAGGGAGCCAGCCAGCAAGTAAGACTGAAAAAAATGCACATTACGCTGCTGAAAGGCAGACTTTAAAGGAATCAGGGCTTTAGCAAAGCGATTCACAAATGTTTGTTTATAAACCAATGATTCCTTTGGCAATTAAAAACATGCTTTGAGTTTACAGATATTCTAATGCATGTTGCTACAGTTTATTAGCCAGTGTCAAAAAATTCCTCTTCAAAGAGCTCGAAAGGGCATCTTTCAATTGGGAAAAAAATAGAAGGCACACCAACAACAAATAAAAAGAATTACGCTTTAAACATGAGGCATGTGCCTGATTTTATTAATTGGCTATCTGTAAAAGTTAATGAACGGATATTCTGTTGGCCCCTGGGAAAAGAGAGAGAATGTATTTAATGATACCAATCAAATATCATTTTCCGCAGCAAATAAGCAGCGCTCCTGTCGATGGAAGCACACTTACTTGTGTGTCTGACTGTTTAATGGAGAACGAATGTGAAAGATGAGGAAGAAATGTCAGATTGATACTTCAGCCCACAGTTCTAGAGCATAGTTCTGAAAGTTCTGGGACTTTCACAATTTCATCAGCCACTAAAAGTCTGTAACCATCACAAAAAGAAGGATTGTCTGTTGGAAGGATGTCTGAAAATTTCAAGTATACAAGATCAGCACAAGATCACTTGATCAGCAGCTATATTTCTAATCTATAATCATTTTTAACTGGCACTCCTGATAAAGACCTGGGAAAAATAAGATTTAAAAAATGTCCTGGTGGGTAATTAGCTCACGAAAATATCACACAAAGTCAATTAAACTTCTTTGGTAAGCCTGTTTTCAAAAATATATAAACTTTTTAGCACCCCTAGATGATTTGGAACCAAATGTGTTGGGGAAGTACTACTAATATTTATATTAAACTTTAATACTCATCAGGGAGTGTTTTTTCTCTTTTAGTCTTAACCCTTTACAGGCCACACTAAACAATAATGTTTATGTTTTTGTTCAAACCACATAATTTATTATATGCAATCGAGATTAGTGTTTTTAAAAAAAAATTAATAAAATATAGAAAATTTATATTTTACCAAATATGTACGCACAACATAAGGATTCTTATGATGCCATCTGGGATGTGATCGGCCTCAGAAAGATGTGCTGATGAAAGCTGTGAAACACGTGAGGATTCCAGGAACAACATGGCTGTGTGCAGAAGCTGTGTGTAGATACACTCTGACACAGTGCAGCCTGGCTGTTACCGCGTTTTGGCAAAATGGTTGCACAAAGAAAACCCTAAGCATATTTAATTCTCATATTTTCAGAGCGAGTTCAAGTTAATTAACCACAAAAATATTGAACAATTCTGGCGCTGACTGCTATTTGTGGGTTATATTTTCTAAATGACTGAAAGAAAACCGAAAGAAACGCCGTGTGTATGAGCAGTGGCTGGTGCAATATGAAAGCATCGAGAGCAGTGTAAATTGAGCTTAATTCGGAAACACAATGTCCCTAATTTTTGTCTATCGTCGTTAAAGACTCTTAATGGAGTTGTAGTTAATGTTACTGGAAACATAATATTTCTATTTTGCTGCAAATAAATTATTTAAGTAATAGTTTAGGGATTCAATTTATTATTCAACTGAAGAAAGCCCAGATTTTGCTATTTCACCGGCCTTCACTATTTACTGCCAAATAATAACATAAGCTCCCTTCACTAAAGTCAGATCTCGAGTTAGGAGCTGACAATGGAGGGATGAAGTCTCTCTGGCAGTGGTTTTGGACCACTGCTCCTACATCAGATATATTG
Source organism: Porochilus rendahli (assembly GCA_039654305.1). NCBI lineage: Eukaryota > Metazoa > Chordata > Actinopteri > Siluriformes > Plotosidae > Porochilus > Porochilus rendahli. The sequence goes on along the minus strand of JBCNYG010000002.1, from coordinate 8,956,680 downwards.
CAATCACTTGGCAAGCTCAGAGATTTTCCCTGCCAACTGCTGTGCGTTCTACACTAGCGTTTGTGCTGAATGACATGACAGACGAGGCATGCTGTCTGCAGAGTATACTTTTAATGGACACCATTAGGAGGCCATGAAATTTGGATTAACACCAAGCTGGGATTGTGATTACCTAGAGCCCAGGGAGAGAACGACAGACAGCAAGGGACGGGCATTATGATGCACCTGTGAGTCATTTACTGTCCACAAGGAAGGCAATAGGGAGAAAGAGCGAAAAGGCAGGAAGGATTACTACACTAGATGGAAATACTTAAGAGAAGCTCAGTCTCTAATTTAGTACCCAAGTTTGTCAGATGTAACTACACCCAGCTGGTGAATCAAAACTGGAGGCGTACACGTCGCCTGGGATGGGGTCAAACCCCTCAGATCTACCTATCAGAGTCAGAAATCACAAACAAATCCCAGATTAAACATCAAAACCTCAAAGGCAAGTCACAACATCTGTTTGTACTATTTGAAGTGCATTCTAGACACTGGATAAAGCATTCTAGTACCACAACAACATACATCAGATAGTAGAGAAGCACGGTTAGCAATGAAGAACAAATAACCATAGAGCAAAAAAATAAATAAATAAAAAAGACACACCCCAACACCACTAACCTGATGCAACAAATAATTACGAGGTGTAAGAAGCACAAGCCCCTTAAAGAAAATGAGAAACCTACTAAAAGTCCATTAAACACACTAAGGAGGGTACGTCTTATAGAGGCCAGAAACTTTTTACACAAGAATAAACTTTAAATCTCAGTCTGCAAACAGGAGGGAGGCTGCCAAATTCACGCAACACATTTTGAAATGAGACAGATAAACACAGCAATAAAAACCCTTCAAACATCAGACAAACCCTTCAAACAAAGATGCCAAATTACCAGGAATAACAATCAAACCCATGTTATCCTGACTGGGGAAAAATACATCTCAGAGCTACTGTCATTCTAAGACACTTGGAGGGAAAATTGTGAGGTTGGGAGAAGCACAAGGAAGGAAAGAGGAAAATGAAGAGAGCAAGCACACGTTAGCAGGAGGCACGGGTAGGAAGAACTGAGTTTAATATCCTGGAACAAATGGGGATTTGAAGAGAGCTTTACAGCTCAGGTCTCACTGTGTGCTGCGCTTGATCCATCTGGCCATATGGCTCGAGTGAGAAGCTGTTGTCTGAACTATTATAACTCCTCTACTTGATCTGAAGTTCAACGCATCTACCACATTAGGGCATGGGTCCACAGCCTCATTAAAAAATACAAATACACTGAGCAACTTTTTCCAAGGACAGAACCGTGACAGCATATCACCCCTCTAAGCACAATGGAACGATACATATACTGATGATGTTTTTTTTTTTAATCAAACTTGGTTTTGGATAGACAGACATGACAGTGCATTTCTAAAAAAAAAAAAAAAAAAAAAAAAACTATAATAATAAAATAAAATACAATTTCGATTAGAAGTGTGCAGGAAAACAGGAGGCATGCTCTGAAAAATAAAAAAGATCTTGGGTGCACTGTTTTCCACCCCAAGCAGCGGAACACAGCCACATACTCTCTTGTAATTGCAAAGAACAGAAAAATGACGCCGGCTCTCGAGGGGGGAAAAATACTAGAAAAAATAAACAATGCTATATGAACACTCAACCTTAGATCAAACTATGTGCAGGGTACGTCTCAAATGGCAGTCATCAAATCCGTAATGGAAACTTGTACAGAGACTTGCAGAAAAACATGCAGGAAGATGAACTTGTGGTGTGACTGAATTGGCCATTTCAAAAACATGTGAGCAGTTATAAAATCCCATTTTAAAAACAACTTCAGGTCACTGAAGCCAGGTTTATTTTCATTGATCGGTTCTGCTACGGTATTTCGAGAGTGCTCTGTTCGATTCTCTGAGTCTGCATCCATACCACAGTTCACCTAAATCCTGGTATAAATCAACTCAAAACACCAATAAAACACTGCCCACAACAGACAGAGCTAGCACAAGAGAAACTACATTTTAAAAACATTTTACTTTTTTTTTTTTTTTAAACCAACATGTTGTTTTTAATGATTATTGTTTAGATTTTTATTGCCAGTAATGTGGCTTTGCTCACCTCAAAAACCAAAATGATTCCGTTTAATGAAGCAGCCTTTAATGGCGCTTGTAATATCAACAACCAAGCATCTTACAATCCCTTTTTGTTTGATGTGGTATTAAAATTATTTGTTTTCTCATCATAACAACAAAGTAAATTAGCCACCTAAAGTATTAAAAACAGGAAACCCGTATGTTCAAGGAACACAGAAGATTCCCGAAGAAAATATCTGCAGCTTTCATGTAATTCAGTTACTTCATTAAAAAAAGGTGGTTGCTAACCAATTAGGTGCATGGGGGGGAAAAAACAAAAAACAGGACATAAAAAAAAGCCAAATTCTGTATTACTTGTTTTGATTCATAACAGAATTTGTTAAAATAAAATGGACATTTACAGCATATAACTATGTTCACATCATAGACATGTTCCTCTCATTACCAGCACTAGTGCAAAAAAAATAACATATCCCGGTGCTTACTTCGACGTTTTAGGTACATTTAGGAAACATTTTCCTCTATACACTGGACCCCTGTACGCACGCAGAGCAGACGACACGTCAGCTAGAATTACTATAACACGGCACAGTCAAACAAGCAAGCAGGAAATTTTAGCCCATACAAATATTACACTTATTTTCGAAATACCAACAAAACACAAACAAGAAATTCCTTTCAACGAACCAACAGACCGTCTGATGTGAAAAATATTAAGCAGAAAACGCCCTTGAGTTCCGGAATGTAAGTAACATCTCTGTGGAACAAATAAGAAGGAAGCTCTAGGAATTCTACAATAACCACTCTAAATATTTGATCTTGCTCTGACCTTGATATTGTTTGGTTCAATTGCTAAACACACACACACATTTTATACACATATAACGGAGATTTTACATTTGTTTTTACAGGCATTTTTTATCTATATTATCTATAATCTTTATTCATTATAACAAAATTTAAAATGTACAAACTGGAAAATATACCTATACCGTACACCTGACACTTATATATACACACACACACACACCTCTCTCTCTGCGCATGTGTGTGTGTGTGTGTGTGTGTGTATAAACAACCCAACCCCCATCTCCACAAATCTGTGTTTAAGATGCAACATTTGTTTTGTGGGCAGTTTTTGTAAAATCTATATTATAATCATTATAACTAAATATTTTGAATAAAAATGTACAAATTGTAAAATATATCTATACTGTAGGCCTGACACTTCAATAAACTGGCTTAAAATTTTTCAGGTTGCCAGACAGTTATGGCATGTTACGACAAAGACAAAGAGAGCATTATAACAATAACATGCATTATGATAAATAACTGATGAGAATTATTCTACAAGAACACCAGATGATACCAATAACACTAACTTTACGTCACTTATAGGTGATATAATTAGCTTTCACAAGAGAGAAGAGATTTGAGATCTGCTTATCTGCTTTTAGACATTTTAGGAAATATAAAAGCAGCTTGAGTATGAGGCCAAATTTATTTAATATCAGGTGGCATGAAAAGTAAAAACTGTAATAATCTGTGATAAAGAATCTACTCTTTTATTTAAAAAGATATTTAATTTAATTGAAGAATTGTGGTCCATCGCGGAATATTAAGGGTGATTATTTATTGGGGGAAAATTAATTAAATTGCATATTTATTAACAGAATTTGTCAAAATTAGTTGTCAAATACCAAAGCATCATTAAGTTTTTGAAAAAAAAAATAATTTCCACATCGCAGGCCTGTGTGCAATCCCTGCTGACAAAAATAAATAACAGAAGTTATAGAAATATCAAGGTGCCATCCTGTACCACGTTTACTGCTAGTAGTCATTTTCTCCCGTCTCGAGGATGCACACGCTCTTTTTTCCAGGAGTGAGATGGGCTGGTTTAGTTGTCAGGCTCAGAATGAGGGCCACCATCTAAAATAGACATATGCCACCTTGTGGCAAGCAACGAAACAGCAACAGGCACATTCACATCGCTTTCATGTTATTTGCATGCAGTACCAGTAACTTAATTTTAAAGGAACCCTGAACTACACTGACTTCGACGGAGATTATCTGAGTAACATAACAGTCTAGTTCTTCTGACCACAGCTTAGAAATAACAGTGCTTCATTACAAGAGTGAGCGAATCAATATCGAGGAGCATCATTTCTGACTCCCTCCAATAGAGGACAATACGGTCCAATGACTCAGTTAATACTTTCCTTTTTTTTAATCTAATCATTAAACATAATTTATGCTTTCAGATCATACATTGAGCCCAAATGAGATCACAACAGTTTAGAGGTTAATAACCTGGTCCTGGAGGACTCCCACAGCACACTTTAGTCTTTTCAGTCTTTTAGATTTACAAGTTTCCTGAAAGGTGGCACAAAATTATACGATAAAACATTTATCAAATAACTAGAGACAACTTGTCTCGACCAATCTGTACCGTTGTACTGTAGGTCATGGCCTTCAATATTAAGCTTTCTTCTTGTAAATAATCTCTCTTTATCGCAAGTACAGCAGAAACATAACCTATTAATTTATCATCAACACAGAACTCTATAATAATGCTGTATTAATAAAGCAGAGTACATTATTAATATCAGCAACTAAATTATCTGATTTTATATTGTATAGATTGTAACATACAATAATTCAGCCAAAACAGCTGTGAGAAGTAATCCAATATTGCAAAATGGGATGGAATTTAAAAGTGTAAAAATAAACAAACTAACTAAATAATTAAAGTCCACAAAATGAGTAACAATTATGCACTGAAGCTGAGGTGGATGTCACTGAATATTCCCCAAAAAGAAACGTCAAGGGGACAGGCAGGAGTCTCTTTAACCCCCCTCTTTACGGCATCTCTTTACCTCCCTTTTTTTATATAGACTATGGTCTATGCTGAAACACTGAAAAGAAAACTAAAATAAAATTTATGTAGTTTATATCAGCATGTTTCAACATGACACCGAGTTTCCACCAGGTGAGCGCTTTTATGTTCTATTGAACCAACTCCTTCAGAAACAAACAAATTAAAGCAACATTGACCTAGAAGTCAATTTGACAAGCTCCGAGATGTGCAGACCTTGTGGATATTGAGGGCAACAAGCTGGGGCTAGTGTTTTGTGCCCCGTTCATGTTGAGAGGCAACAAGCTGAGGCAAGCCGCTAGCACCGATCAGAACTGAATTCTTTACTCTATTCATTGAAAGTGGAAAACCGTTGGAAGCTAAACAAGTTAATTTGCATCCTTTCACAGCACATCCTTTCACTTCAAGGAAATTCTAATATGTTTGGAATTTTTAAATTATTTATTTAATCATTTTTTTGCCATTGCAAAGTCAGAAAACGTTCCTACCTACATGAATTCACGGATGTATGAGCACTGTTGCACAAGTGCCGCAATGTGCTGGGTCTGTGAAAGTACTCAGATACGCCATACAAATACACTGTTTGATACAATGACTTAAAACAACATTACTGATTTCAGTTGAAGCCAGGAACCAAATTTCATCTTTCCTTTTTGTATACTTGCTGTATCGTGTATGCATGTAAATCATGTATCAGAATGAAAATAATAACGATGATTTACAACTGAGTTATTCTGCTGAAACCACCATGATTGAAGGTGGACAAAGGAAAAAGCCCAGAAAGTCTGTCTCATCTGTGACAGGAAGTCAAAAGTAATAAAACTAAAGTAAATCCAGCTCCATAAAAGTGTTTTTATACATACTATGGGGAATAAAACAGACTGAAACAGGACTTATGATTTTTCCATTTAAAGCATGAAACATTGTCTGTTTTGATTCAAGCATTATCCACTCAGAATAGTGTTTTTTACTCCCAATTCAGTGGACCAATCAGATCTTTGCTGCTCCAATGTAGTATATACTAACAATTTATCATACCAATGCCCACTTGCTATGAGTAACTGCCTGCTCTGATTGGCTCCTGTACTTATAGGATATGAGCGCTTATAGTACCTTCAATACAGAAAAACAGTGAACAACTTTCTTAATTATCTTTGAAGGCATGGCTACTCATTCTGAACTGCCAAACTGAAAAGTAATTATCCCAAAAGTCTGGACTTCGCATGTGCATACCCCTGAAAATAGCCAAAACTCAAAGTCAGACTAAACTAAAAATTACAAAAAAAAAAAAATCAAAAGGGCCAAAAATGACAAATGGAGGAGTGATGCCATATGTTTTACTTCGATATAGCAACATTACTCTCCACGTTTTTCTCAGGTCCACTTTAAGAGCAAAAATTATTAATCGATGCCCTGAAGCCCATCTGGCATCATCCACTTACACTATCCGAAACCTTCTCCTCAGTCTAATGAGGCCCCATTGGCTGAGAACTGAAAGAATAGTTTAAGTAATAATTTAATGTCTTCCACAGTATTACAGTTCAATCTGCTCTTGGTGTGTGAGTCATTTTCACAAACCAAAGTCCGGAAACATTTCACTAAACGTAGTTCATTTTGTTAATGAAAACTTTGACAATAGGTTTTCATAGATGAGGTTGTATTTCAGGATGTTGGAACTGCAATAACACAAAGATACTTCACAAGGAAACTGAGGTAAAGATCTTTGCTCATTACGCTCTGACGAGTAACAAGAAGAAATCTCTGGTTCGGCTAAGCATTAATTTTTATGAAAAATGAAAGCACACGTAGCAGCTATTTTCTTTGGTCACATATAGAGCAGATTATTTATAAGGTGAGCCACAAAAATACGTTCCCAGAGAAAAATCATCTTCAAGCACAGAAACTAATCTAATAGTGAGACTTAGAAATTACAGATGTTACAAAAAGTTTGTTAGAAAACTATGCAACCTCTAGCAGGACAAAGTGACAGCAGACAACGTTAAACTGCAACAGCAACGCAATTAAGAGTCACGCCAAACATTTATTTTAGCACGAAAACTGCTAAAATAAAAGACAAACCTCCACTGAACACCTCTGGCCTCTTTGAATGGCTCAACAGGGGAATTTGTACAGCCAGGTAAAACATCCTTCAGCAAAATCCATGATGAAACTCTGAGCAAATTGTGACTAAATGACTTACCAAAGATAGACTAATAAAAAAAAACCTGCAATCCACTTCTCAACTAAAACTAAACAACTAAAACATAACTACAATTTTTAGTAAGCAGCCAGGACAAAAACTAAATTCTCCTCAAAATAAACATCGCGTCAGTAAGTTACAAAACAACACCAAGTGAAAACCTCCCTCAGGTCTGTATTCTGACTTCTCCATAGACCTAAATCAAATGCATCCCATGTGGAATTCTTACATCCTGGTCACTGTGGTGTCATCCTGCATGTTCCCTCATGCCTCAGGAGAACTCTGTCCTGGCTGTGCGGAACTGGCGAATGTGCTACTCTGCTCCGCAGGGGAGTCAGTGAGTGCGTGTAATGAGGAGGCCGTGTGCTGCTGCTCTGGGCAGGCGTGCACTTTTAAGGACACAGTTCGTGTCTGGACACCCAGGACTAGGGCTTGAGGATGAGCTTTAGAGGGGTGCCATATACATGACTAATTGCACAACTAAAATGAGGAAAGGTGTACGTCCTAAAATAAGAATCCTTAAGTCATAAAACAGGACATGCTATTAATCATGAATCATTTAAACACACTCTATATAATGTTCTGTTAAGAAATAACGTGAAAAGAGCAATGTGGTTTCTCTGTGTGACCAGTGGAAAGATTATCCCCAGGCATCCTGGCTTTGTGTGTCAAAACCCAAGTCTGCCCAGTTAAACCTTCACATATGCATTTTAACCTCTTTATGAAAAAGGAAATAGGATCACCATCGAAAAAAAACCCTGTACCTTTTTCTCTGTTGGGTCGCAAAGAATGGCTAGTTGCTGCAGTGCACATTTTACCACCTTAGCTTTTAATCACATCGCTTGTCTCGAAACAGAGTGAAAATTCAAGCACATGACCAGTCAGACATACTGACTTTAACACCTAAAAGTGGCCTGATGTGTGCTTTATGTACTCACTGGCGTGTTGCTTTTCCACCACATCAGCCTGAGCGGTGCTAGCAGCGGTCTCGTCTCCACCTGTTACAGAGGTTGGAGTGGCAGCTGGCTGCTGTGGCATCTGGAAATCTAGGGGGTCAAACAGCACCATTTGCTATAGAACCACTGACAGAGCAATGATAACAGAACAGCAGGTGCATGATGTAAGCTCGTCAGTAAATAAAGGATTAGCATGGGATACAGGGGCAGGAAGTAACGAAGACGACATGTCCTTTCTTGACTCTTTCAAGCCCTGATGCTTTCTTGCTTATAGAGCGAAGACGACTTACCTTAATTCAACACAGAATTAATAGACTGTAAATGCAAATGAGATGCACCACCTTCACTCTACAAAACTGACGCCTTTAACATCACCAGTGCAGCACATAAAATATTCACCAACACTGTTCATGAACAATTCGCTCTACAGCCTGAACAACACAGTCAGCTCTACAGAGTGCAAAAGAAAGGAAACTGAGAAAAGAGCTAGAGGCGTCCTGGGTGCATGTCTTGGTTTGCAGTCTAACTTATGTGTGAGAAAACTGCATGATTGGAGAGAATATAAAGATTAGCAATAGCATTAACACCACCTGACTGGTCTGCGGCTAGGCAGCCCCGTATGCAGCAAGGTGCTGTGCACGGTGTTCGGTCACTTTTCTGTCATAGCCAGGATTAACACTTTCAACGGTGCTTCTCTGACTTCTCTCACGCGTCAATGAGCACCAATAAGAACCTATAACAGCCTTGCCAGTTCACTGGTGTCCATCCTTGGACCAACGTTGCTAGGTAGTTATCAGTGTATTCCAGGAACCCCACAAGATCTGCTGTTTAGAGATGAATAGATCCAGTCGTGCAAGCCATCACAGTGTGGTCTCTTGTGAAGAGAATTACACTGATTATCTTGCTACAGAGGGATGTATTATGTAGAAATTGAACAGTCAGTTCTTGAAGTTGACGTGAAGAAGAAGAGAAAGAAGGAAAAAGAACAATGAGCAAGATAAGGATCTGAGTGACTTTGACAAGGGCCACATTGTGAAGCCTAAACCACAGAGTATATTCATCTGGCGTACCATACATTCACCTTGGTTTATGTGGCCCTGAAGGTGCACAGCAAATCTATTAAACATTTTCTCACCTTGTGAGGAATGAGCTAAAGAGAACAGATCATGCTACTAATGCTATACCCTATCATGCCATCAAAATCTTATAGATATTATATATTTTAATAATCAGATTTATCTTGATAAACTGCATGGAGAAGCAACTTGACAAAATTTAGTGATAAAGTTCACTCAGAAAGTGGGAAAGTTATATCTGACTGTTTAATATAGTTAGGTAGCTCACCTCTTTTCCTTCGGGACTCTTTAATCTCCTCACACATGCGATCAAACTCTGGGTCCAGCTCAGAGGCAATCATTGCATGAGCTGCGTCCTTCAGACTGCAAGCCCGATGCCGAATTATTTTATCTGTGCAGGAACAATTCAACATGCAGTTAGTCCTTAAATACAAACAGAGCCATTAGTATTGCAGGGTTATCCATTTCCATTAACATGAGCTTTGCACCATCTTTCAAGAAGCAATTCATGTTATCTAATTTAAGCCCGAAGCTACGTTTCTAAGGCCCATCTATAAAATACAACAAACCTGACTGGGAAAAAGAAAAACATTGTCAAGAGGTTAAAATTAAAACCTGCACATCAGCATTATTAATGTGCTCAAGACGTTCCTGGATTTTTAACGGAAATGAAAGGAAGGCCTGCAAAACTCTCCTGTTATTTGCCTCATCAAGTGTTTTTTACTTTTGCCTACAAAGTTCCAAACTACTAGAATATGTTCATTAGTTTGCATTAACATGTTTAAAAAGGAACCTGGGTAGTCTGTGGACACATCAGTACAACGAGGGAATGATAAAGGCAACAGCAGTACACAGGTTATAACTAACAAATCAGAAGGAAACTAGTGATCTTCTGAATAAAATAATGCTTTGCGCATGTGCACATTATACTACATTACACTTACATACAAGTGTCTGCTAATTTACAGGAGCGCATGGGATACATCCCAGAACATCCGATGCCCAACACTTCCATGTTAACTGCTTCTTTAACTCCACTCACATCAAGGAGTCTGTGGTGCCAGTTCAAAGTTCAAGTGTGAAAATGATTCATCATGCTCTTGAACAAATATTTCACTACTTGATCTTATATCTGCCTGGGGGGGGTGACCACAGCAAATATCAAACCAGCTTTTGCAAAGTTCTTTGTTGGATATGGCTAATATATGTAAAATGTGTTGCTTGCACTTGGTCATGAGATGCCAAATTCTCAGGCTAATGCTAGTAGCTCAGGATGGATAGAGTGGCTTAACATCCTCCATGCAGCCATGTGTGAACAAAATAACTGAAGCAGTTCCTTTGTCTGCATAACTGAGTTATGAAGAATGAACTATAATTCTGTTCGAGAGAATCACTTGAATATAGAAGGTTCTAAGACTGTAAAAATGTACAGAACCATGTTTGGCCTCTTACATTACATAGTAATGCTAGTATATTTTTTAGTAGTATTCGGTACTTCAAAACTTTAAGACAGATTAACATGGGACAGGTAATACGACGCATTTTTCAAAACTCCAATTTGTGTAACTTTACATCATCCTGCTCAGTGGTACTGACGGCCATGCTATCAAATACAAAATAATAACACACGTTACATACCCCCAGGCCATGTTTCTTACAATAACTGCAAACGATCTGATTTTCCTCATTTGTTCAGGTTAAGGAAAATGCATAACTGGCTTGAATAAAAGGCAAACGGTATGAATGGCAGTGTAAAAATTTATGGTGATTGGAGCACAATCTTTAAAGGCAGAAATTAAGAAGGTTAATTTTAACAGTCGGATATCTGTACAAATTCATGAGTGAGCTTTTAGTTAATCACAGAGAATGCGGGGGATAACATTTAATATGGTAATTAAATCTATTCTACTAAAAATAAACTTGTCAACGCTGCCAGTGGTGCACGTGCCTATGTTTGCAGATGTAATGCAGTGAAGTAATGAACAGAAATATTAAAGGCATGCCAGCTTAGCATGCTCTGACATCTGTTAAAATATAAACCTCAAAGTTATAATCTTTTCATAACTTAAATCACAGGGTGTTCACTTCATCAAAGCATTAGTGAATGAAAACAGGGAAATTAATTTCAACGGGAAAAGCAGCATTAAACCAAAAATGAAAAGCGATACAGAGTAATCCAATGTACCGCACTGCTTCGATGGTAACAGGGACTCGATCTGCCAATCCAAAACACTGGATTCTTTCACATTACTGGACATGTATTCTCTGTTTTTAAAAGTAAGCTTCATACAAGACCAGAGTTCACCTTTCATTTACATGCCACAACGGTCCTGTACTCTGCATTAAAATATTGGCTGGCTTTCCTCATTCATATTTACTCAGTGAACTGCTGTGGTTGTGGTGCCACACAAAGACCCAGAGCAAGAACTCAAATACTGGTGTCTTCAAAGGTTCACCAAATGTTCAATTATAGATTATTTTGTCCTGATGCAGCTTGGTTAGTATTGTTAGTATTATAACACATAAAATGTACATCTAAACTTCAAGGCATTTTCACTCATTCCTTTGTATAATTTCCATTTTATTATCTATCGGCTTTCAGAGCAAGAAAAAATGTAATTTAATGGCAGAGACGGCAATGACAGGGAAACACATGATGAAACAACTGAAAAAAAATGTTCTATTGTGTATGTCTGGGCATAGAAGACAAGATCACATTGTTTTTTAAACTCGTCACTGAATGGAAAAGTAAGGCTAACAAGTGAAAGAACAGCAACTACATTCCATTTCCCCATTTCCATTTCTTGAACATTAAAGCAACTATTTGCATTTTGAATCGTCTTCTTTATTGCCACTTTGTGGACACTGCACTTAAACGAACGACCTGTGCTAGTCTGTAAATGAAGAGGCATGATTTATTCATTATTTCAGCCTACATTTGACCAAGAACATTCATTCTGCTAGCAATCACTATTTGGATACAGCCTTTCGTAACAATAGAAATAAGTTATGTCCAATAAAACCGTACATTTTATACAACTGTAATTAAATGTCTTTGATTCTCTTTAAGAACAGTTTTGTTTTAGTTGCAAACTGGCACTCGTAATATTCATTGCGTTCTAAACAATGTAAAATATTCATAGGGTGACATAGGAGGCGTGTTCGCTGGATATGTATTTCATATAAACATTTATGAGCTGGGTTTAAATAATGAAGCACTTCTTAATTAGTGAGGCCTTGCACAAGAAGTAATCTTTCTCTTGTTTACGCCGCCACTCAGTAAAGCAGAACTGAGGCACGATAAAACTAGTGTATCTATTCCTAAAACAATAATTTAAAAAATTTAATAGAAATTCAAACACACTTATTTTCGAAATATTCGGCTATTTAAGGTGTAGTCATCGATTCCAGTCCAACACACTGTCATACTGTATGACGGACAGGGAACAAGTGGATTAGTTTGAGCCACACAAGACTATTCCAGCCAATCAGCAAGTAGGGAAGTCTGTGCTCGAGAACAGCACATTGGCACCCTGCTGCTGAATGGCTAGAGCAAAAATGAGGTGTTTGTGTTGCTTTCTTGATGTGCATCAATAAATTTGGGGGTGGAGCGTCTGAAATGGAGATGTGCATTTTTTGGATGATAACTATATCAACAATCTTTCTCAAGAATCAATGAGTCCTCCGTAAAGTTACTAAATATGACTGAAAATTCCATTTAGTTTAATAATTTAAAATTTTACTGTAAATGGCTTCACGTTTCCTACTATTGTCATTACGATATTGTCATACGAATAACCTGGTAACGAAATCCCAACATAAAATTACCAATTATGGTGATTTCCATGACTTTACTGTACATCCACTGTTAAGCAGACACACCACCAATAAATTATTTTGGAGAAAAATCCCATAATGAATAGTATTTCATTCATCTGTCCCTAAAATACTTGAGTACTTGAAAATTTGTTCTCATTCCTCCTTTAAATGACAGTATTTACTGTGCATTCTTAAACATACTTGAACAACTGTGAGTAAACCATCTGCAATTAAGATCATTAACAAAGTGTCCATTAACTTAAGACACAAACCAGCTATCAAGAAAGAACTAAATGCCCCGTTTAATCCTTACCTCCAGGATCCTTGTCTGGATTGTACTCCAACGCATTACTGCAAATGAGATCAATGTCCTTAAGGAAGTCTTTTGCAGTTGTGTACTTGTGCGTGTCAATCTTTGTCATGATGGTGGACAAGTCCATAGGTTCTCTGATGACCTCGAGATAATCTGACACCTGAAGAAAAGAAAAAAAAATTTGCACAGAAAATATTTACTCCTGTGGTTATAGAGTACTGTTGGGTGCTGCCAGAAAGTGATCATCATCATCACATTATATTTACTTCTTATTTCACAGGAGGGTCACTAACCTAGTCAAAATGAATATACTTCATCAAGCAGATATAACACCTTGGATTTTTAGGGTTTTCATCACCTCAAACATTTTAAAGAAACTCACTAAAAAGTAAACATTGACATTACAAAATGCTTCAGTATAGTAATATAGAGTGGTGGGAAAATTTAACTAGCCCACCTCTTCAATATCAACGGGCTTGCTAAAAATCTGGAAGCGCTTGTCAGTGGCTAGCCGCCTGGTGACATCCCTGAGAAAGAGGCGGAGCTCGCGCAGGGTGTTCTCCTCCTGCTCCTCAAGTCGCTTCTGCTCCTCTGGAGAGAGCTGCCGAGGGCCAGGGTCTTCCACCAGAGGCAGCACTTCAAGATCACACACTGAAAAACACACACACAAACTAAGACTTCATGCAGAATGGAGATCATGACCTATTAAAGCCAGTCTTAATACTCTTTACATAAAACAATCCTCAATCATGCTCACAAAACGGCATGTTTCAATGTTGAATTAATCCAAATACTACATTTTTAATAGTTCGTTAAAATGAGACAAACCCCTTTACCTTGGAAAGTAAAGAGAGCTTATTTGTCTGAGTGTCAACTGTAATTTTTAGGCATTAATAGCACTGAAACGTTTCAGGGGAAAAAATACAGGCTCAGCTTACTTTTCAATGTAAGAGTTTAATGTACACAATAAGCCAGAAATTAGGTTTCTTGGATGCATTCAACCGCAAATGCAACTTTGTTAACAGTGCAGACAGTAAAGCAAATTTATCAGCAATGTACAATATTTATGTTATATCACCTAAGCCCACTTACTGCTGATGCAACAAACTGCAAATCTCAAAAATCTAGTAACTCAGCATCTTCAATATTTATCTTGCCAGAGGACTGTAAAGTCACACAAGCAAGTAGAAGAGCAGTGCTAATCACACCGCCACTTAGCAGGGAAACATACAGCAGGAAAGTTGAACACTGATTACAAATGTCACAGCCAAACATTTTTAATCCCTACAGATGTTAATCCAGAAACTGACTTCATGCCAAAGTCAAACTTCTTTAAACGGTGATTGCCAGTAACTTAAAAGATTTGAAAAAAGTATAGTTTAAAATGATCAAAAATAAAACCCTATCACAAGTAAATCTACTGAAGTGACATGAGTGGGAGAAAAAATTGCTGATGCTCAACTTTGAATATTCTTGTAGCCAGAGGGAACAGCTTGCGGCAGGCCTTGGGTGGACTGTCTACTCAGAAACCAAAGTCTACTCGCTAGCCTCAGCATCCATAACTTATGTCAAGAAGCTAGAAAAAAGCCAAGTTAACAGTATGTGTATTTATTATAACAGATACAACGTATCTCTAATTTCCGCTAGTTGGGGACTGGAAGAAGTCTATTAGTGCATCGTGACAGTACATCAGTAAGTCTTCATGCTAACGTTACCATTTAAAATTTAGGACACACCAAGCCAACATTCAACCACCTGCCGCCTTCAATATAGTAATAAACGTTGGTCTGCTCCTGTACAGACATAGTATATTGGTGTGTCCAGCACGCTGGCATTGGCCATACCACTGAAAGCTCATTTTCAGCAACAGGTCTGTTGGTGACAAATTCTAATCAGTTGTTCAGCCTAGCAAATATTAGCATGAGAAGAGAGACAGAAGGTTTGACAAGTGGGTGGAGGAGCAAACACTGCTTTGTTTGTGGTTTTAATCTTTGTGGTCACAGGTCTTCAGTGTCCTTACGGAACAACAAATACAGATAATTATTTCCATTCATATAGTTGTGGAATGTCCATGCTAGTTGGTTGTTGGCTGTAGTCTTTTCAGTATGTTCAAGCTCAACTTTTTTGCTCAAACATGGGTAAAGTGGGGTGCCACAGCAGGGGGCCTCCAGCGGCCACTATTTCTAGGCATCTGAACAATGTGCTTCAGGCATCTGATCAATATGCTCCAAAAGGTCACAATCTCATCCCATCACCTACAGAAACCATAAGAGTGTTTGTTGCTTGCATGTCTGATTAGCTGTGGGTTTGCAGTACTAGTGCGGGCGCTAACAGACTTGGCAGATTCCACATACTGTAATGCTTCGAACCACCAACTTCTTAACTTAAGTAAAGCCAAAATGCCCTCAAATAAAAAAGTAGTAATTCTTTGGGGAATATTCCACCTATTTCTGCTCCTTTCTGACATAACGCAAAAGTGGGGTCCAGTTACTACTGTATTCACCATGGATATGAGTTGAGCACCAGGGCTTATTTCTTTCCCACACTGTCAAAATATGACTTTGCGTCGGTTCATTTTACACAAACACGCTCATCTACCTGATGCCTGAGAGAGATCAGTGAAAGGCCTCATAAATGCATCGATTTAGAGGCTGGCTGGTGGGCTATAAATGAGAAACCATAGAAAACAGCTGGGTTTTTTCAATTCAGTTTATCTGGCCGTAGTGAATTTTTACAAGGGCAACTGATATAGTTTAATACACAACTTCTTACAAGGTTGCTACACATGCAGTCAAGTTTTCAAAACTGACTAAGGCATGGTTCAAACTTTACTAGATTTACATAGGGAGAGGGGTAATGTCATTATTACCAAAGTGTCTCAATCCTGTCCACATATGCTCAAAACAGTCATTTTTACAGTGTTACAGTGTGTTCATCCCGGTCAATAAACAACTTCTCTAAAAATAAACTGCAGAGATAATCTCAGGTTATATTAGTTCTGTATGCAGAGATATATATGCAAATATTGTCATATAAATAGAAATTTTTTTTATGTATTTTCTGAAGAACTGCTGATTACTTTTTAAAAACTTCCCAAAATCCCCAATACAAATAATGGAATGATTTGCTTTTGTTTATATCTCAGGCAAACATAAAAAGTTAGCATAGAGAACCTGAAAGTTACTGTCACACAGTAGGCTGACCTTCTATGGTTCCAATACAGCATTCATGTCTTTAAAGTAAGGCCAGTGTATAGGGCTCAACCCTCTTCTTCTGTTATGTTTAATGCACTCCCTGTATTTCTTTTTCAGACAGTTGATGCACTTGCAGCAATTCATACAGCCTCCAAATACTACCCTGACAGATGGATACTGCACACAACGCTCTTGAAATATGGATTTCCAGACAGAATGGTTATGTACCATTTGTTCGACTTGATTTTGAAAACATTCTCCCTACACTGAAATTATGCACAAAGTTTCAGCTTTCCAGTTGCATGTTTTCTTCCATCTGGTTGGTTTTCTAATAATGAGCCATAGGTGACTACAGTGTGTATATCCTGTAAGTATTCCCATCTCTCATTTATTGAGATTTTGTCTCCTGAGCAAATTCCCCAAAAATACTACAGAGTTCCTATGGTAAAATAACACAATATTAGCCCACCTTCATATGTAAAACTAATCCAGGCCAAATAGTGCCTGAATGATATATTCCATTTTTAAATGTTCAAATGTTTAGACATGTAAGATGATGTGAGAGTGTCAAATACTGAAGTTAGTGTATGTTTAAATTTTCCTCTCCTGGGCTGTTTGCGTGGGTTTTTTTTTTTTTTTTTTTCATTTCTGGGCACACTACTGAAGCACAGCGTGCTGAGCCTTTTGATTAGCTGGCCTTCCCCACTAACCCCCATTGCACAGCAATATCTCCATCCCAGTCTGTCTCCCAGTGCACTGAGCATGAAGTTTTGAGGTGACCACTGACAACAAAGTAGGCACAGAGAGCATAAAGACCATAAATGGGAGGAGGAAGCCAAACAAGCACACTCAAAATCAGCGTTTCCAGCCGAGGCAGGGAAACAGCTTCCTGAAGAACTGTGAAGTCTTTTGGATTATGAATCATATTTTGGTGGTTCACTGCTGGCCAAAATTGGTATAATATCTGATCTTGAAAAGTTTTGTTGGCCTGAATGCGGCACACACAACCCAGAAGTAGCCCAGCATATGCATATATTAGCCATAACATTAAAAACATGGGCACTGACAGGTTAGATGAGTAACATCGTGTTACAGTGAAACCTGCCAAGCGGTGGGATTTATTGGCCAGAAAATGAACAGTGAGTTTTTGACGTTGATGTGTTGGAAGTAGTAAAAATGAGTGAGTGTAAAGATTTGATTGACTTTGACATGATCCACATCGTGAGGATTAAACACTGGTCTATTAATCTCCATACATATTGGTGATGCAACCACACATAGCATCTGCTAAACAGGCTCAATCTAAGCACACTAATATCAAGTGGTTATGATGGTGTGTTTGTAAGTCAGGACGAGAGCATGCTTGTTCATGATCCCTTATGTTTATGAAATTTTTCCTATTTGTTATGCACTTTCCTGTCAGTTTAAATTTAGTGCTCAAACTAAACTACTAAATGCATTATCAATTTTCTTACTGCTATAGAATCTATCGATGATACCATTTGGACCAACTACATTTGGTCCCCCTCGTACTGCCCTCCTCTCATGCAAAAAACCTTGATGGGCCTCATCATCCCCACTCCCTTACTCAAGACATGCTTAGGAGATGGAAGAAGTGGTACATGGTATCCATTTACATTCCAGTCAACCTGCTAATAAACCCAATCAGTCAATTTAAAGCTCAGGTAACACACCTACAATCAACACTGACACAGTAAGAAGAAGGAACTATTTTGCTGATGGTACATATACTGGGATTAAGGAGTTTCTTCTAGGCAGTGAGTCAAGCTGCAGATAAGATAATGAGCCAGTGATGGTTCTAAACTCTGACAATTCATCATTTTAATTAACAATAAAAAAAAGTGAAGTCAAGTTGCACGCAAACACGCATCTGAGCAGATACGCATACAGCACTGTTGTACCTTTTTTTTTCAGGCGGAGAGGCGGCCTGGCTGCTTGAACCAGTATGAGCTCACTGAAGAACTTTCTGCGGTCCTCCTCCCCAGGCGTTGTTAGACACACGACCTCACCATAGGAACGACTGAAGATGCATTTTACCTGCACACACACAAATAAAAGTTTTATTTGCATTATATATATTTTGTTTACATATACATCCTCATACTTCACAGGAAGCGAAGAGATTAAATGTATTATATATATAATTTTATATATATAGCTACTATATATATATACACACACACACACACATACGCACACACACACACATATTAATACACACGTATAAAATTAACCTGAATTTGAACAAATACAGCTGATGTGAAAACCATTAACGAAACCTAAACCATTTTTGGACTCCACCATTATTCAACCTTATCTCTATGTACTGTCTCCACTATGTGCATTTTTCCCTTTATTAAAACAATGACCCGAGGCACATTCACCCAAAAGCAGGGATTTAAATGCTCACTTAATAGTATTTGGTTGATTGTAAGCAAGTTAATGGCCACCCATTACCTCTCCCTTTCTAAATATGTATTACAAAGTACAGTGACCGTAATGCACTTCCAACTACATACGTTGACAGTCTTCTGTTTTGTGTGAAAAGGAAAAAAAAGCATGATACTCTTATTTTTCAAAACGTGGGTTTGCACAAGCAAATTATTCTTAGTTCTTCAGTTCTTCCTTCCATATTCTTGCTGCCACTAAAAACAGAAGGTGCTCTTTAGAGGTTTGTGCTTTCTGGGCTACTGTAGAAACATGATGGCGCAACATGACTCAATCAAAGCTTGCAGAAACACAACTCAGTTACAGATAATTACACACTAATGAAAACACTCATGAACTTAGGATTTCATTTCTGCTATTAGATCCCCGTAAATCCTGCATAGTGGACCTTTAAACTCATTATCCATAAAAACGAATATATATATAAAAAATCCTGAGTCGATTTTCGGTAGAACAATGCTCGATACGTCGAAGTAGATACACACACACACACAAACACACACACACACACACACACACACACACACACAGAGTTAAGTAGTATAGAAGGCCTGATAGATCACAGATAGCTGGCAGAACATTAAGCAACAAGCAGAATTACAAGTACCCAGAGGAAACCCACACAAACGCACGAGCCCAGGACTCAAAGCCAGGACCTTCTTGCTGAGAGGGGGACGTGCCCTGACATAACTGTAAAATAATCAATCACACTTTGTACAAATTTAATATGCACACAAGACAATTCAGCCTGTGTCTGAAGCAATGAAGAAGGCTTTGGAAAATGCACTAAAGTTGCCAAGTGAAGAAAAGGAATTACTATGGCTTCATAAAAAAGCAACAACAAATTGCACAAAAATTTACTCTAAACTGTGCTCGGCACTGTTTTACCACGTTGTAGGTAAAGTGTCCTTTTACATGCGAGTATAAAAGAAATATGGCCCAAACAAGCTTTTTATTTTAAGTAGGGTCAAAGGTCAAGGTCACAGTGACCTAATATTGGTTGGATTAGTATAAACATTACACGGGAACCTAATTAACAATAAGTACCAAATGGCCTTTTGACTGAAACCAACTTAGTAGCTCCTGAATTTTCTGTAGATCCTGAGGTAGAACTCCGAGCATTTTACATCACTTACTATGAAACAAATCATATTAGACTGGCCATGTCCACACTATGGTGTCATAATCGGTTTTGACACCCACTTTGCGAACTTTGAAACATTTCTGTGGTTTCAAATTTGTAGGGAACTGGGACCAAACATGATCTGGGTCGAACCAGATGTGGACATGGTCACTGTTTAAGAGTCCTAATGTTGGCCAGTTCCAAAGACAAAGGAATATTCCAAGAAATATAATTACAAGCTAAAAAGAGTGATGAGATGGGCTTCATTGAGAGTAAGAGAATGCAAAGATCAGCAAAAATACCTATAAAAGTAAAGGGCACTGGGCATTAAATGACAAACCAGTGCTGGCAGACTCGGCTTTCTACTTGGTCATGAAGGAAACATTTCTTTTACGACCCTAGTCCCATTTTGCAGTTATTGCTGGATATATGATATTAATTCAGTCAATAAAGTGCAGTGGGCAGATCTGTCCTCTGCTGTCTATGTGGGAATGAGTGCTGCTTCACTGGTGTCCTAACTGTCCCTTCTGTAGTGTATCTAGGGTGAACACTGTAAGCTAATAATCTTGGTGCAGTAAACTTTAAATATTATATAAATCCTAAATACCACATATTCACATCTGGCATTTCACCAGAGACTCAGCTACTACAGAATGTACCTCAACAGGGTTGGCAGTACATTTCCCATGGCTGATCACAAGACTTGGAATCGATTCTACTATTTTTTGTTTGCTTTGCTAAGAATAACTACAGTGATGTTTAGAAACTGAAACAATAATGGTTTCAAAATATTCATGTAAGGATTAACACAGGGTGGACCACGCTGATTAACAATGTATTAAAAAACAATATTATATCTAGTGGTGTGTCACAACCCACTATGTATTTCACACAACATGGTCAGTTATCAATTATGCAGCAATTACAACACCATCTCTTTTACTTACTCAAATTTAATACAAGTTAAATCAGTCTTTAAAAAAAAAACTGTTGGCTCAGTAGCTAAACTGAACGAAAAGGACATTGGTCCACATCAACGACACTTTTAATGAAGTAAAATTAACATTTTCCCTAAAAGGACAAATTCCAACTGCATGGAAGATGGTCTGACTTCAGGTGGGTGATTGGAGTTCAAATCAATTAAAACTGTATTTGTCACATACAAATTATACACAGGACAATATGTAGTGAAATGCTTAGTACGACTGTCCAAAATGTAAAGAATAAACTATCAAAGTAACAAGAAGAAAAGAACAATAACAATAACTAAAACCTTTTAAAAGACTTTAAAAGGTCAGTATAAATAGAACATGCAAAACAATAGAAAATAAAGAAAATATATATAACTAAAAATATAGAATATAAAATTAAATATTGGATACAAAAAATATAGACAAATATAATCAAATATAAGTGAGTTACATGGGGAACCATTTCTGCTGGGCGCATGTAGGTGTGTATAGGTACTTTGCTCTGGTAAGTGCATACCACAGTCAACTAAGGCATGGACTGATGTATTCAGCACTGGATGAAGGTTAAAGCAACTGATTTCCTTTAATTACAAACATTTCCAAGTTTTCACATATTTTAGATTTGACGTTAAGATTATCTAAGGCTTATTGTTATTTGACGTTAAGATTATCCAACTATAATCCCCTATGTATGGATCAGTAAAAAGCTACTATTAATGTTAAACCTGAAGTCACTCACCCACCCATGTTGTTACAAAAATCTAAGTCAGGCCTTCTGACCAAATTATCAAATGTGAGAATCTGACAACACTAGAACATTTAAAAATATATAAAATTACCATGGCCTGGCAGGGGGAAAAAACTATTAGTAAAATTCACAAATATTATCTCCAAACCCCATTCTCTTCCCCTGCAATAATACCACGATCACAAAACTGTTCCAACTACACAGAAACACACCATTGTTCTGCTGCACTTGCCCAGGTAAAATAAACTCACTTGTCCCATGTCCCAAAACTATATATGGTTTCTGCTGATTCAGCATGATTTGTACTGCATTATGTCAGGCCCTGCAGACAAAAAACAAAAAAGATCACTATCAAAATCCTTCTAGAAAAGTCTGTCCAGCTGGCTGACCTGAGAGCGAGGGACACGTGTATCAAAAACTGGGGGGAAAAGACTTGACTTGACAGACAGGAGTATGAGTCCCGCACCAGGTTTTGGTCTGACTGAATGATTACCAAAAAACCTTCAGTTCTCATGACATCAACACCACAGTCGTCAGTTGACGGCATTTCAACCTTGGAATTCATAGAAATGTGCTCAGTCTAGCAATTTCACTTAGCCTGCTAGCCACCCACATTTGCTGACTTAACTAACAGCATCAGCAATTCAGGACCTATCAGGCTACAAACAATGACAGGCTTTATGGAACAGACTTGGAATCTCTTCGCCGGGTATATTCCCAATCACACGTCAAGTACTCATTTCTACGCTCATTTCAGAGAAGTGGAGTGGAAACCTATAGCTTCTCCAATACAAAGTCTGCAAAGAACTTTGTGTGTTCACAGGGGAGGCATTTCCTGCCAACATGTTTACTAATAAGGAAACTGGTTCTTTTTACTGAAGGACAGGATTTACTCTGACTCTATACGTGTCTCTTTTTTATATAGCATGAATCTGCATTCCACAAAATACAAAAAGTGTTAAAAAAAAAAAATTCAAAAATTTTTTACTTTTTAGATATTTTACTATTCGGAGCAGCCGTATAACTACTCATTCAGCTTCTGCTAATGTACACATCAAACCCCAGTATGGGGGAAATGTGACATCAGTGGTTTTGACCATGATGAGATTGTTACTGACAGGTGGGCTAGCATCCTTGTAACTGCTGATCTGGGATTTTCATCCGATATCAAGAGTTTGCACAGAACGGTGCACTGTGGTGACAGTGAGGCAATTCTGTAGATGGAAATGCCAAATTGAGAGGTCAATAGACAACGTCCAGGATGGTTCAAGCCAACAAAAAGCCAACAATAACTCAGCAAACCACGCCTTACACTTGTGATGAACAGAAAAGCATCTCAGAATGCACAACACATCAAACTGCCTCAATCTGAGGCTGCAGTGGGCACAAACTCACTGACACTGGACAGTTGATGATTGGAAAAACAAAGTGTGGTCTAATGGACCTCAAATTCTGGTCAGAAACAGATGGTATACGCAAATTTGGTGCAAACAGCATGAATACATTGACCCAACCTGTCTTGTGTTAACAGTCCAGGCTGGTGGTGGAGGCAGTCCAAGGTTGCAGGGAATGATTTTTTGGCATATTTTGGGGCCATTAATTCCAATCAATCACTGCTTGAGTGCCACTGTCCATTTGAATATTGTAACTGACCACGTGTATCACTTCATGCCCACAATTTAAAACTGTATATTGGCTACTTTCAAAGTAGCGCACCATATCACAAAGCAAATGATATCTCAAACTGATTTCATAAACATGAAAATGAGTTCAATGTTCTTCAGTGGACTTTCCAAGCACCAAATCTGATTTCAAAAGAATACCTTTGGGATGTGACCGAATGAGTGCACCAACAACATGAAATTGCACCTCCAAAATCTGCAAGAATTGGGACATGTGATATCATCACAGATCACCACCTTTAATCTCAAGGGAATTTCCAACATCTTATGGAAATTATGAAAGCACAATTGAGGCAGTATTGAGAGTCAAAGGAGGTTCTACCTTGTAATTAGCAAAGTGTTCCTACTAAAATCCACGCTGAGTAAATGCCCAGACTGTGGCCACCACTGCACACTACAGATATAAAACAAGGCTCATGACTGACAACTGGTTCTTCTCTCCAACACAGGAAGTAGGAAGTGCTTGCAGAGTGGAGACTTTATTATTCCGATCTAAGGCAGAATGAGTACTCACCCCTGAGGTGCTGCACTGCAGAGAGGACAGCTGTCATGGTAAACACGCCAGAAGCCATGTGACCCAGGAAACTCTTGCCATCTGAACCAGTGGCAATCCTCAAAAAATCTAAAAGCTCACCATCCCTTTTAAATGAGAATATCTTACGGAGATCAGACGCAAACCATAAATAAGATTAAGAATAAGAGTCTGTACATGTGTGATTATGTGGAATAAATGTATGTTTGCATATACAGAGTGTATGTATATATATGTATATATATATATATGTGTGTGTGTCTAACTGTGTACTTATAGGTTTGTGTATATACACGTGTATGTAGGTAATGCACATATTTAGCTTAGTGTAGTTACATTGATTGTCTTTTGTGCACTTTTTCATAAGCATTGATTGACTTTCATTGTTCATGCAACAGTTGAAAATAAAGATCTCTTTATCTTTATATGGGACATTAAAAGATCGCTTCCAGCAGTAAAAATGGTGTGAAGAATGATTTGCTGCAAACAGAGTCACAATAAACCACATTATAACAGGGGTAGGAGATTTTATTAACTATCTGATGGAACAAAAGCAATTATATAACGATATCAGATTAATAAAATGCCCCTTTATTGGAACCAACGTTTGTTACTCTCAACTACTGATGCAATACTGTTAATGTACCTCACTGCCTAGAATTCTGCATGTCTCCAACTCACAATCCCCCCTGCATCGGAGTGGAAGTTATGTCATTCTTAAGTAAACATAAGGGGATGTACACCGACCCGGATTACGAGGGGGCTTTCACACCAAGTCTAGTCAATCTAAAGATAGTGCAACTCCTTCAAGGATGCTCTGAAAGGGCTTTCAATCGTGGACTGACTTAAAATTTAAACAAACAAATTTCAGCACTGCACAACTCTGAGCCACAACGTAACTAATGTAAATGAGTATGTGTTACAGTTGTAATTCTGATCATTTTTTCTGTTAATGTATACTATATAAACTATGTCTTGCTCACCTTTGCTTTGCTGTCACTTTGCATTAAGTGAATGCTTCCTTTTACCTTCTTCAATCTGAAGAGGAAGGGGTCCCTGTTGAGTCTAGTTCTTCTCAAGGTTTATATTCCTTGTGTGCACCAGAAATCATCTCACATTAATCTTTATCTTGCCTTTTACATAGATCTATATTTAGATTATCTTATTTTATTTAATTAAATAATATCTATTAAGGAAACACTACACGATTAAAAATTAAGTATATTTATAGCAAATCACCGACCCCAAATAAAAATTTAATGACCTATAAGTAAAAGGCTGCCACAGCAGATATCAGGGAACTATAATGAAATCTTCAGCATGAACAGCAAACTTCTCACCAGAGAGTTATAATTGGAGGATGAACTATCCCTGTGCATTTTGAACAGTAGAGAAGGAAATAAAATGCCCTTTCCACTTGTGAGGGTGACAAAATGGTAGTCTGATTAAAGCAATGGAGATACAAGACATTGACAGAGTCCTCTGTTACAAAGAGACTACACGGTAATCTACTATCTGGTAAAAACCATGTCCTGTGGGGAGTAAAGCAGGTTATAATGAATACGCCTTGTAGAGAAAGCACAATCGGCTTCTGTCAGTAAAATTAGCAGTCTGTTCTCTAGTAGCATTACTGTGCCCTCATGGTGGGCACTGCTATCTCAACAGGCTTTGATCAAGAGCTTCAACACCAGCCAATCATAACTCCCGGTAACACACATAAGGTAGACAGAGCTCACAAAATGAGCTTCCCAGGGATCTTAAAAGTTCTCTGCAAGGTAAAAATCATGCTCTTGCCCCTGCAGTTCCCTACTGATGTAATCAGAGAAGAAGGTTTTTTTTTGTTATTAATGTTCAACATGCTTCCCTTTCCTGCAAAATATTGAGCTGACTGCACTGCCTTGTCCTTGGTAGAAGAACAGAACTTATGAATATAAGAAGGAAAAAAAGCAAAACTAAAACAGAAGCGCGCGGGGGGATAATTTAAGACTAAAAAAAAAAAGTAGCTGGGAGAAAAAAACTAAAGTATATATTAAGTTTTGCAGCCTTATAAAACATGGTAAAGCTCTTCAATAAATTTTAGATTTTGTGATTTTCTATTCCCTTTTCAGATCTGGACTGGTTGCTGTCCAGTGGGTATTTTAGAGTTTTAAGCAACACACATTTCAGACAGCAAGTCTAGCATTTAAAATTAAGCTTCCTTATGGATGACCTACACATAGCTATACTAATCTATATACCTACACTGATAACATAAAACTAAATGAAACCTTGATGATTTTAAATAAGGTAAGTACAATACATCAAAGTGGATTATTAGTGAACTTTCCCAGCTGAAAATCTGCATTAGGTTGTACAAGATCTCCCTCTGCTGTAAGACTTGGGTTATGGTATCGAACCAAACTCCTTTTTTGGGGGGTGGGGTGAGGGAATGGGGCAGTAAGTGTAGACCCACTGAACAACACCGGCCAGCTGATCCACAAACCAGACAAAGTCACTACTGTGTAGAGTTCACGCATAAATTACCAAATTATACTCTGCTTTTTTAACACAAACAGAATTCCAGTTAACTGCTGTGCCCCAGACTGCACAAAGCACTTAAAGGTCGAGTCTTACCTTAAATATTTAGTCATGTTTTTGTTGCTAATAGTTCGTGGTGACTAAACAAATCAAACCTTTCAGTTCCAACATTTATCACAGCTGTGTGTACTGTGATATTTAAGTTAAATTTTTTGTTTCCCCTCAATTTAAGCCCACAGCTGCCAAACCGGCTAAACTAGGTCACGTCAGGTCATGTGGTACGTGAAATATCATACACTGGGCTCGGCAAAAGTGTGGAAGTGAAAACATGCACAGCATGAAAGAAAACGGTCCTCACGTGTAGAAAAAACAGAAAACCAGAGTCATATGCTCAATGGAATTTAGTAGCAAGTCCACCAAGGATGAATTAAGCTTCATAAAGTTCCCACGAGAGGATTGGATCCCCGAATAACAAACACAGCGTTCGGGGTACATCCAGTAAATATAAAGGCTTCAGTCGATTCCGCCCCGTTTGAGGACGGACTTCATTTCCAGAAGCTTCTTTTACATTAACGAGAAATTTTAAGGTTAGTTAACATCTCATGGATGATTAAATTACTTTAACAGATTGTAATGAGCTATACCCTGTATTTATACATGCATCTAAAATAATAATAAGTTTCATATATAATATATTCATTGTACTGCACCCTTTATGTAGCTACTAATTTTTATAGATGCTTGAGTAGATTTAAATACACTCTATATTTATACACGTGATATATTTCCATATGTTGGTTTGTAAGTTACACAGTATGGGGTTGAAATCTGATCACAGACGATGTTCACCATGCAGTGTTTCCGAGACGCTCTGCCCTGTCGTCTTAATCCTCTTCACTGAAACATGACCCCAAACCTTCCCCTTATGGGTTCATATGCGAATACAACATTCCCTAAATCATGTTCATCAATGTCAGGTTCACTGATATCGCTCCAGAGGTCGGTAAATTGACTAGAAACTGACGAGGACTCCGAGGCTGCATACTTGCACGCTGTTAACAAACATGTGAAACAAGTTCGTAACGTGGCAGGTCACGTCATCACATTTGCTGCGTTTTGGAGAGCTGATAGTGCTCGCTCAAAAAAACCTGAATTTATTTCTTTGTTATCTACATACTTTCTTGTTCTAATGATTTCAACATGCCAAGCAGGTAAGAGTGAACATGCAAGACTGCACCTTTAATTAAATATTCAAGCATTCATTTTTACAGATTTTCCAAAGGCCTTTGAAAAAGAAAAACAAACTGGTAAAGGGACCTGTTCTTAATCAGAGATGCTGTATGGATCAGGAGGCTTCTCTCCACCAGCAACCAGTTAATCATTATATCCATCCAATGACACTTTATCCAAGTTTGTTCATTTGTTTTAAATTAACTAGCGTTTATTTAAAAAAACTCTTCAGCTGTATTCTATTGTCTTGTTATTTTGCCAACCTGGCATTGCAGTACGTCTACAGATCAACCTGTACCAAACTTCAGATGGCTACTGTTCTATTTAAATCATTAGAGAAAAAAGGCAGAAATCCAAATGCCTTTGCTTCATCAGCACAGATCTGTTTCCACAATATCTCAAACAGTGCATTCTTCAAATAACTGAAGGATGATCTACCTTCTATTAAAATTATGAAGGAACTGAATCAAAAGTAGCCCTGGACACATTTATCTTTATTCATGCAAATGTATTTGGTTCAAGAACTGAAAAAAGAACAAAACTTGGCCATGTTACCAACAGTCTCAGCACCGAAGCTTTATTACCCTTTTTTTACACTACACTGTTAAGAGCACTCCAGCTGTCAGAGTCACGCAGCGTAATGAAGGGACTGAAAGTGATGGAGCACTTGGTAACAGCATAGAATAGGCACTTCATCAAAATCAGTCAAGGATTCCATGACAGCACATATTACGGTTAACATTATACTATTTACATGCAGCCTACTAAGCTATAACTAGTCAACTAAGCTATTGACATTTATTTATTTCTTTATATATATATCTATATATATATATCTATATATATATATACACACACACACACACACACAT
>JBCNYG010000002.1:8903585-8927879 GCA_039654305.1 Porochilus rendahli | reverse complement strand
TCTCTCTCTCTCTCTCTCTCTCTCTCTCACTCTCTCTCACTCTCTCTCTCTCTCTTTATCTCTCTCTCTCTCACTCTCTCTCTCTCTCTCTCTTTATCTCTCTCTCTCTCTCTCTCACTCTCTCTCTCTCACTCTCTCTCTCTCTCTCTCTCACTCACTCACACTCTCACTCTCTCACTCTCTCTCTCTCTCTTTTGCCCCTCTCTCTGTCTACTCTCTTCCTGGCTTTTTCCTTGTCTCTCTCGCTCCCTTGTGTGTTTCCGGTCTGCGATGGCCTGGCAAGCAGTCCAGGGTGTACTCTGCCCTCGACCAGAGTCGGCTGAGATGGGCGCCAGCCCTAATTAGTGTTAAGTGGTTCAGAGAAGGAGTAAATGAATGTTCATACCGCAGACAGTTTGAAACGGAAAATCGAAAGGCAGTCAGTTCATCTGAACCCAGCCATCCAACTAGCTTGTTCTGCATAAACAAGAGCCGGAGATGAGAACCCCAGGGTGAGGTTAACATTAGCATTAGCATGAGCATTAAGGATCGTATATGTATTTATTTATCATGGCTCTGTGGAAACCAGTGTTCTCATCCTGAAACGGCTGCCTGGTGACGGCCAGTGCAGGTCACGTACGTAGTCGGGCTCTGTCCGATCACAGCCTCGGATACTTCCGGCTATGGAGAAAGTCTTCTCGAACCCTTAAAACCCGTCTTCACAAGCAACCTGGGGTTTTTAGTGTTTTGTATTAGCACTTAACCAGTTTGCGATTGGAATAGGTTCGGGTGAGGTGGATCTGAAGGCTGCGTAGCTGCGTTCGTATATAAAATTCATGTTGTTCATCTGTCTTGAGAAAAATCCGCCGGGGGGGTGGGGGGTGAGCTGCACCTTCCGTTACTCTACATTCAGGGCTGAAGTGCCCCTGAGCAAAGCACCGAACCCCCAACTGCTCTCCAGGCACCCCAGCGTGTGGCAGCCCACAGCTCCAAGTGTGTGTGTGTGTGTGTGTGTGTGTGTGTGCTCACTGTGGTCAAAATTTCCCTTGCGGGATCAATACAGTATAAAATAAATGAAAACATTTATAAAATTTGTACATTTGTACGTGCGGAGCTTGCATATTCTCCTCGTGCGCGCGTCAGTTTCCTCCAGGTACACTGGTTTCCTCCCACACTCCAAAAACATGCACAGTAGGCTAATGGTCTGTTTGCCCTGTTTGTGAGAGTGAGTGACAATGGGTGTGTGTGTTTGCCCTGCGATGGATTGAGCCAAGCCTTCGTTCCACAACCCTACACAGTTCCCACACAGGGTCTACTGAAAACACGGCAGAGTCAGAATGTTGTTCTTCTGAGACTGGAGCCTTGGCTGGAAACGGAGGAACCAAACACTGTTTTTAAACAAAACCTTTCAGCTGTTCCTCACTTTAAACCAACAGATAGATTTAAATTCATCACAGAAACCTGAAATCTATCCAAATACAGCAACAGTCTTTAACACCTGTTACCAAGCAGGCACAATCCAACACACACACACACACACACACACAAGAAGCAGGCCCACATTCAAGCATCCAGCTGTGCACCATATGTGCGAGTCCTCGTGCCAATCAGAAATATTAGGGATGGAACCGAATGCCGGATCCCCAGTCGTTAACCCGCCGTTCCCTGGGAGATGCTTCTGTCCCGTAATAACGATGATGTGGACGGTTTTCGTTCCGCGTTAAAGATTGATTCAGCGTTAAAGCGTTTGGTCCTAGTGGGACTCATAGAAATAGATGCGGTTAATTTGTTTTGTCACTGTACTTTGTTAATGTTCCGTGTAGAACGAGCTTGGAATTTGATGAGGATGTCACACGTTACGGCTCCCAGCTGTTAACCTGACATCACTAATCGAGTGATGAGTCTGTTTACTGGCGAACTATCAAACCAGTAAATGCTAAATAATCAGGATTAATCACTGTCTTTTAGGTTCTGTCCTGCACGGCAGCGTATGGGTCTGATGGTTACATTTTAGTACAACAGGCTCAGGATACAGATTTTCGTGGACTCAACAGTGCTGCGGTATTTGTAGTACCAAGATGGGGGTGGGGTGGGGTTTGGGGGGGTGCGCTCTTGAGTGCTGGGGCATTTGCAGTGCGAGGGTATCTAAATGTTCAGCTATCTGCAGTGCTGCGGTATTTAGAGGTGGGTTTCCTCCGGGGCTTCTGGTTTCCTCCAACAGTCTAAAAAAAACCCAAAACATGCACATTAGGCTAATTGGCTGTTCCAAATTGCCCCTAGGTGTGAGTGTGAGTGGTTGAGTGTGTGTTTGCCCTGCAATGTCCTGGTAAGCTGTTCAGGGTGTACCCTGCCATTGCCATTGCCCAGAGTCGGCTGAGATGGGTGCCAGCCTCCCCGCGACCCTAATTAGGATTCAGCAGCTTAGAAAACAAATGAATGAATGAATAAATGAATGGGTATCTGCAGTGTTGTGTGAATGTGGATTATGTGTGGTACTGTGTTGTGTAGACTTTTAGGCATCTACGGTATTATGGGATGGCCAGTGTTGGTTTGAGTTGTTGGGATTGGAATATATTTAGAGGTGTTCGAATGGTGGTTTATTTAGAGGAATTGGGGTTTAGTTTAAGGTGTTGGGATGGGGGTTTATTTTGAGGTGTTTGAATTGGGGTTTATTTTGAATTGTTGGGATTTATTTTTTGATTTATTTAAAATCCTTAAAGTTCTAGTTATTGTTCTTTTGTTCTTGTTGATTGTTTATAATAGTGTATTTCTTCATATCTTGGACAGTCGTACTGAGCATTTCACTGCATATTGTACTGTGTATAATTTGTACGTGACAAATAAAATTTGAATTTGAACTAATATGTAATATGGTAAGAAAGATCTGACCACGTAAACTTCTTAAGGAACAATGTCTACGTAAAAAAATGTTTTGTTGACGCTATTGTGTTCAAACATGGCAAAACAGTGAAGTATTAAATATGCCATCAAATACAATTAACATATGTTAAATATTACTATATGAAAATAGTTATTATTATTATCATTTTTATTCTTGTTGCTGTTGATGTATGCAAAAACAATAATAAATGGTTGTCTGAATAAGAAAAATATTGAGTTTGATGGAAAAAATAATTGGTATGGCCTTCCAGAATTGTATAGGTGTGGGGTGAAATACTATATTTTTATAATGAATTAGAATAGAAAAAAGTTCTTTTTATTCATTCCCTACTTAGAAGAAAATGAACAATGTCAATGAATTGCAGGATAATTGCATCATAATTTCTATGCATTCAGGATGAATTGAGCAACTTTTGTTGCATCTTGCAATGTATGTGGTTTTTTTTGTTTGTTTTTTGTTTGTTTGTTTTTTACCTGTGAGGGTTGCAAGCCCCCTGTAGAACCTGTTCTCTCAGACAATTTACTATTTACAATTTAGAATGTCTAATTAATACACTGCCAAAAAGCCACACAATGTAATATTTTCATTGAGTGCATTTAACCATGATCACAGCATGTCATCTGAATGCCATTGTTGCTCCAGTTGGTCAGGTTGAGGCTCAGCAACATTAATGTAGCAATAAAATGAAGTCAGTTGATCGCCTAAATGTACTGTTCCAGCACATCCGAAAGACTTTCACTAGGGTTAAGGTCAGGACTTTAGGGTGCCGATACAAATGTGAAAATGATTCCTCATGCTTTCTGAACCACTCTTTCTCTATTTGAGACCCCGTATTCTATCCGTGCCGTCAGGGCAGAAAACGTCCACTGATGTGAGAACCTGTTCATTCAGTTCATCAACTGACTTCATTCCATTGCCACATTAATGTTGCTAAGCCTCGACCTGACCACTTGGAGCAACAATGCCATGGAGATTATATGTTCTGATCAAGGCTAAATATACTCCATGAAAGTACTCCATGGTGTTCGACATGTCTTTTTTTTTTTTTTTTGGCTGGGCAGTGTAAAATGTGCATGTCTTTGGACTGTAGGCAGAAACTGGGTTACTCAGAAGAAACCCTTGCAAGCAATGGGAGAACTTGCGTACTCCACACAAAAATGCTCTTGGTGGCCACGTGGCTCAAACTTACTGTGCGGCTAGAGCGCTAACCTGTATGCCCCTATGTACTCTCAGATGTGTCCCTTACTTGCAGATACTTTTAATGGTGTCCTTTAGTCATTTCAACCTTGAGAAGAGTTCATGTGTCCGTTCATTTCATTGCATTGGGTTCAAAGTTTCCCTGTGTGATTTCATGCTAATTATTGCCTCTTCCCCCAAAATGACAAACTCGATTCATGTACATTCACTAAAAGTAGGGAAATCTCTTAAATGGCCTTTAAATGTAGCCACATCCAGCAGTGTACAGTCATGCAACATTAACAGAGGCGGATGCGATGGATCTTAACAGGAGCAGCTCATTAGGCAGAGACGTTCCTCTGGATGACCTAGATCACTTCATGGAACATTGACTGGGACACATACACACAGTTAGAGCCGCTACAACCAAAAGCATGAAATGAAGAATGAGCCAAAATGTCACAGATTCTCGGCTCAATAAATGAATAAATGAATAAATAATATTTCCGTTTTAATATGATAGTAAAGCTACATGAAAGACTTGAGTTGTTTTGGAGAAGCTCTTCCCTCTGATGACCTTTGTTAGCAGGCGCTTGCTTTCTTCCCGTAGCACATGCAGTGAGATGGATAAATGTGAACACTTTATAAACTCTTCAGTGATAGCAACGCAATGATGAAGCAAGACAAATGCACTATAGTGCACACTCGCTGAGTGAAGAATAATTCACTCAGCAAGTTACAAAGAGCCAAGAAGAAAGTGAGTGTATACACACACACACACACACACACACACACACATACACACACACACAGAGAGAGAAGACAACTGCAAAGTTAATACAATGAGAATACCTTTTACTCTATACGTAATCATTAATGCGTCTTGTAATTTGGACCATGGCACTAAACACTGCTCCCAACATATATGTTTGGTTTGAGGTTTTTTTACCAACAGAAACAAAGTTTGATTCAAAAAAAGGAAGAAAAGTGGTATATTACCCTACATGTAATGTTCTAGCAATTTTTTTTTTTTAATAAAGTATTTTGATGTGCTTACAAGTGTTCTAAAATCATGAACTATATCTACACCAGAGATAAGAACAGGGTCTCCATAGCTCTGTGCAAACTACACTTACACCTTTAAAGCATCTGTAAAGATACAGTATATAGATGAGCATTCTCAAACAACTTCATCAAACAATTTAATGAATCAAACTTTGGCAAAATGACATCACGATGAGAAAGATAATCCCAGACAAAGAGTGAGAGGCAGGTTTAAAATAAAATGGGGCGTCCTCACCTCATCAGGAAGCTGCTGGTAGCTAATCTCAGCTGTGGAAAGAATGAGGAGTGGGGTGAAGGAGGGAACATCCTGCAGCAATGACAGAAACGTACTTTTCACCGTGTCACTTATGGCCTCCCACCAATCACTGATGTGTGGCATGTAGATAACACTTGGCACACTCCGCTGTGCTTCCCTAAACACCTGGAATTAAACAAACAGAATTTCACAAACAAAAAGAACAACTAAAAACATGCTACTCTTAAAGCACTGCTATTCATAAGTTTCAGTTTACACCGGGAGCTTAGGACGTTTTCAATATTGAAAGGGTACAGATTCTTAGGATGTAGCTGCATTAATTCAAATCAGTGTGCACATGGAAACAGACAACACAGCCCATAATGCTCATAGCAAAATATGTTCCAGACTATTTGTTGACTGCACAAACACTGTGCTCTAACAGACGATCAGATTAACCTAATTTCCCTTAGTCTGTATTAATTTTCTTAGCTCTCCATACTAGCATTATTGTACATTATATTAGCCATCACTTTTAGCCTTGTCAATTTGCTTACCATGCAACCAAAACTTGGGAGTTAGTACACTGAAGCCTCTACTTGCCCCTTAAATTCATGATCAGCCAACCCCTGTATGCATGTCTCTGTATTAGTGGACTCTAAAAACAGACACCTTTAGCAACATTTTTAAAACTTTTTATACCCAAGTGAAATACTCTCTTCATTTCTGTACATTAGCTTCACTGAACAAAAGCACACCACTCCCCCAAGCTGGTGATTTATTTATAGTAATCAATCTACTTTTTCAAAACAAAATCAACAATACTACATTTGCATTCTATCCCATCACAACAACTATATACAGTGTCAATCACTCTGTACTTATCAAGCATGTGGTTTAATCAAATATAATGTTTTAAAGAGTTAAAGGAGCTACGAATTACAGTCAATTATTTAGAAATTAATTAATAAACACAAACAAATTACTGTGCAAAAATTTTTAAACTGCTCTGTAAATAGTCTAGTATAAGCTTGCAAATTTAATACAGTATAGTGGATGACAGTATAGTGAATCAGTAGTGTGTGAGAGTACATAAAGTGTATGATCAGTATAGTGTATGACAGTATATACAGTGTACGATCCGTAAAGTGCATGATAGTATATACAGTGTATGATCAGTATTGTGTATGTTAGTATACATAGTATATGATCAGTATAGTGAATGATAGTATACATAGTGTATGACATACAGTGAATGATCAGTATAGTGCATGATAGTATACATAGTGTATGACATACAGTGAATGATCAGTATAGTGCATGATAGTATACATTGTGTATGATCAGTATAGTGTATGATAGTATACATAGCGTATGATGAGTATAGTTAATGATAGTATACGTGGTGTATGATGAGCATAGTGAATGATAGTATACATAGTGTATCATCTTTATAGTGTACGATCAGTATAGTGTATGATAGTACACATAGTGTATGATCAGTATAGTGAATGATAGTATGATCAGAATTTCAATACATCAGCTGGGAATAGAAAATAAACTACTTATAACTAATTATTTGATAAACATTTATGATGATCATTATAATACTATGGAAAGGTATTTTTTGGTAAACACCATTTTCTCTTTTGTGGGTAGCAGTGCACTGTGTCAGCTAAGCTTAGTATTTATGCATAAACGTTTTGTTTATGTGCATGAGCTAAATGAAAGATATTCACTCAGAAGAACAAACGCACCACCCTCCATCCCTCCTCCTTACCTCTATACAGACTGGTGACTGACTATAATGCTGTATTGATCTACTCTGAGTGCTCAATAAATAAAGATCCAGTCTTGTCTCCAGACTCCTATTTGTCACACAGTGCTATTGGGAAAAATTCCATCTAATGCTAACGGACATCAAGTACTGAAAGCCATTTTTATGACAGCAAAAACCTGTCTTCATTGACTAAATTTGCATAGAAGTAAATCAAATAAAAGCTTTTAAATACAAGACTTCCACCTCATCTGTATGATTCTTGAGTATGAGAGAAAGAGAGAAAGAGGGATAAAGAGAGAGAGATCAAAAGAGCAAGTAAAAGAATGAGAGAGAAAAGGGTAGGGAGTAAGAATGAGTGTATGAGAGAAAGAGTGCGAGAGTGAGAGATTGCAAGAGTGACAGAGAGAGCATGAGAGAGAAAAGCTATAAACATATGTTTACAGAGTTTTTTTTTCTCTGCAGCTTAAGATTTTTAGAAATAATACATGATAAAGAAAATGCCATAAGTCCTCATTTCATCTCTACTGCATAATCCATCTCCAAGTTCATTTTGAAAAACTGTAAACATGAATTAATTTAGAATCTTAGAATCAATGTTCATCAACAAATGAAATGGTCATGAATTACATAACAGGCAAAGAGTAAAGTCAATATGAAATTAATATGAATAATAACATCCTTACTTTTATAATGCCAATTGGTGATGAACTCCTTATCAACTTTCATTAATAATTAAGACCTATGTAACGTGTGTGTGTGTGTGTGTGTGTGTGTGTGTGTTGACCTGAGCGCAGGATTCCTCTGGGGTCTTGGCACTGACAGAGTAGAGTGTGGGAAGGTCAAGGCGGTGCACAGTGAACTTGTTGAGGTGATGGAGCAGAGCAGGGGCCAGGTGTGTGCTCTGACCCGAACCATGAGGCCCAGTTAGCAAAAGCCGCGGTCGGTATGAAGTTGGCTGCTGATAGGCAGAACTAACACAGAGGAAAAGAAATACCCCACCCACACCCACACACACACACACACACACACACAGAGAGAGAGGTTGGGAGTTTACTTCATGACAGATACAAGCAATTATTTTGTTTATTCAATGTCTTTCCAAAGATCCTGTACACAGTAATGGCCACCCTGCTGTTACGCACAGCAGTAAGGGGTGTTTTCCAACACACAGTATATTTCGTTGTTTTTATGCCTGATAATCACAAGATCAGTGGGAAAACATGGTGCTGGAAAAAAAAGCTTATAAATTAATTTCTGGGCTTTATAAAAATTAATTTGTAATGAAAATTAAACTGAAGCACAGAAGTACTTGATGCAATCAGTCGCTTGGTTTGCCTCCACTGTAAACCTTTTTAGTGCGTGCTTGAACTGTGACTGTAATTTTTAACCTATGTTCTGTACCAGTTCATGGGCATTTACTCAACAGTCACTGTGCAGAGGATTTTTCCAAGACCCTTCAAACCCTGTACTAGTTATTGGGCTTTTGGTAGTCAGTAATTGGTGATAATTCGGTCAAAATCCATTAAGGGACTCAGAAAGAAGAGTGCCCACAAGGCTGTTCTGATAATGAATGCACATACAAATCCACGAACAGGCCTAATATATATTGCCTATGGTACTACCACAGTGAGCAGAGGCAACATTATACCTCAGCAAAGTTTGAACTTCAACCAATGCTCTAGTGCACTTTAACACTTTAACTAGTGTTAAAATGAAGTTTTTGCCATTTGATAGAATTTCTGTTTGTCTTTTGTGTCTCTTAAACAATCGTCTCTGTCTTTCATGGCTCTCAGGAGCCAAATATCTGTTCAATTCTATCCCCCACAAAGCGCAGGGGATACGTTTTCAGGGGCTGTCCACATCAGCCACTGCTGCATCTGCAGACATTTCCACAATCCGATTTTTTTTTAATGGCTGATCACATTATTTTATAGTTTACAGTTTAAGGCCCCTATGTTGCCGGCACTCAGAAACACGTGAGTCTGATGTAGCACAGTGTTTACAGAAGTGAAAATAGACAGAAGTCTATGGCAAATGTGGAGTT
Source organism: Porochilus rendahli (assembly GCA_039654305.1). NCBI lineage: Eukaryota > Metazoa > Chordata > Actinopteri > Siluriformes > Plotosidae > Porochilus > Porochilus rendahli. Next base: position 8,918,698 of record JBCNYG010000002.1, on the reverse strand, counting down.
GAGAGATGTCAGTGTTGACAGTTTTATTTTAAAGATATTATGCAGTGGAGGCAGAAAAATGTGTCAGATGACGAGGAGAAGAAGAATGAAGAGAAAAAGAACCAAGACTCTGGCTGTGGCTTTTTTGGAGCAATAGCTGCTACCTCTGTAGAGAAGTCTGCATGTATGTATTCTTTATGATGGATGTCAACCAAGAGTGACGTCAAGGTGCACTGAATTCCGATACAGTTTGCGTAAATAAAGGCTGAATTAAATTTATCTTGTTATTGTATGCTGATTAAAGACTAAAATATTGTCAATTTTCAAGGCTGGATTCAAAACAAATTAATACAAAAGACAATGAAAGAACATCTGGTCTCTGTCTTGTAAAACAAAATGACTGGATTTAACTGTGACTCTAACGCAGACCTACAGACAGTAGCACTAATCACAGGTCTCTTTGTAAACCTATAATATACGGCTGCCCTGTGTGTTCTGTGCTTTCAAACAATAAGGGTAATAATGATAAATTCATATTACACAAACATTACTGCATAAACTATCTCATCTTTATAATGTCTGTATTCTAACTACTTGTTTAATTAATTCAAAACAGATATCTGACTCTGTCTTTCGAAGTGTGCTAAATGTATTTCTTTATAGGCATTCCTTAATATATAATATACCTTAATTTATCATTTAAACACACTGCTCCCCTTTTTAAGCATGTTAACTTTGCTCTGAACATTAGAACAGGCAGGTTAGCACTCAAATATATACTTAAAATACCCACAACATTCAAGTTACCACACAGATGCAGGGGTGGAATTTAGCAAAATTAAGCTACTGGCCAACAGGACTAGTGAATTTATGAAACTACTAGTCCTCCTTCATATTTACAGGTCAGGAAAACTATATCTTCTTTGCATACTGGATTTATCAGGCTGCCAGCAGGATGACTCGCTAGCTAATTCCACTAGCCCAACAGATTTTTGACTCGCCACGGGCCTGCGGACTAGTGCTAATTTCCATCCCTGCAGATGTCCGAAATCCTGAGTCACATGTAAACAAGTACTTGAATAAAAAGGTATATCCTACGTAGTAAAATGAAGAAAGGGCTTGTATACGATAGAGGGCTGGGATTTCATGGGGGATCCTGGCTGAACATCATAAATAGACTGAGCACCAGCTTCATCTTCACTCTCGCTGTAAGAGTCCTCCTCCAGCAGCTGATTGTCAGAGTCTGTGCAAAGAAATACAAAATAGGATTTTAGAATATATGCTCCAGATGCTAGAGCAGCTGGAAAGTTTAGAGATCAATTTTGCAATTAAAAGTCCAGAGCAACAAATCTGTCAAGAGAAAACTGAAAACTTAAAGCTAATTGGAAGATAGAATGTTATAGATTTTTTTTTATCACTAAGATATACACCATGTTCATCAGTTTCATACAGACTTTTTATAAGCTCCTTCTATAAATCCACATTTATGTATGAAAATAATAAGTTTAGAGAAACGCTCCTGACTTATTAGCACTGTAAGTCAGTTTATGAGTTATTATGGATGGAGGGAACGCTGTCCTCCAAATTGGAAGTCATTAACAAGAGCGAGAGATGTGTTCCCTGCAGAAATACAGTGCAGGAATTAAATTACTTTCTGTCTAATCTACTGAAGCTGACTAATGTAAAGGTTTGAAGTTAGGGGAAATTAATTTTCAGTGGACAGTGATAGACGTCTAGTGTAGCACTAAGGCATTGTGTTCGATCAGAAAAAGCAAGGCCAAAACACTACTCCATTACTTATGAGAACCACAATAACACATACCACGACTTCTTTACCATATGATATTTACTTACAGAGAAAAGCCTGATTATACACACAAATAAATACACACACACACACACACACACAAATATACATACATAGAGAGACAGAGAGATTCTAGATACTGACCAATAATTAGAACTGACCAATTAGAACAATGACGGACATCCCAAATTACATTGATTACTAAATTCAAATAAATAATTTTTGACATGGATATAAACTAGAGTAAAGTCCCACCCAGACAGAAACTCAGTACCATGTGTTTGTTCCCTGTGTGGGACCTCTGCATGGGGGAAGACTCGGAGCAGGCAGGTGAGTATGTGGGCCAGTGCTCTCTCCAGTAGAGGCTGCAGTGTGCAGGACAAAGCCCGGCCTGGTGGTGCAAGAGCTCTCTGAGCAGCCGGAACAATAGCTCGCAAAGCACGGCCAAAGTCCTGCGCCCCCAGCACGATGGAGCCCACGTCCAGTTTGTAGCGCTGGCTGCTGCTGTATATTTGAGGATAGCACCGCCGCAGAGCCGCCAGCGAAGCCTCCGTGCAAAGTGCTTTGATGTCGGCACCACAGTAACCTGTTAATATGGGCAATCAAACGCTGTTGAACTCAAAAACCTCAATTCAAAACTTCTCATATAGATTAGAGTTATTCATTTCTACTCAAGCACCCACTTTATATAAATTTAAACTACCATTAAAATGTTTGGAGTCCATGTTTGTGAAAGAAAAACATTTTAAAAAATAATAATAACAAATTGATTAGAAAGGCAGTCTGAACACAGTCTGTTAATGTCATAAATGATTATTCATGGAAAAAGGTAAGATGTTTTTAATGGACTATCTACATGTTTTTTTGGGTCACCCTGTAAAAAGATGCCATCTGTCAAACATGGTGGGGGAATTGTGATGGTCTGGGGGTGCTTTTGTGGTAAAGTGAGAAAGTTATACAGGGTAAAAGGAATCTTGAACAAGGAAGGCTATCGTTCCATTTTGCAATACCATGCCACACCCTGTGGATGTTGCTTGATTGAAGCCACTTTCCTCCTATAACATGACAATGACCCAAACTATGCAAGAACTATTTAGAGAAGTAGCAGCCAGCTGGTATTCTGTCAATAACGAAGTGGCAAGCGCTGTCACCAGATCTAAACCCAATTGAGATGTAAGAATTGAAGTACGTAAGAAGTGCCCATTAAGCCAGTCAAACTTGTTGGATACTTCAGAAAGCATGGAGTGAAATTTCTTCATCTTATCTCGACAAATTGAGAGCTAGAATGACAAAGGTCGGCAAGGCTGTGATAGCTACAAACAGAGATTTTTAGACAGAAGTTCGAAGGAGAACATTTTAAGTAAAATTACTTGTTGATGTCTCTATATTTCATATTGCAACTCTGCTTTTTTTTTTTTTTTGATGGCAGCCATAATGTTTATGGTAAAAAGAACAATAAGTGACTTTCTTACCGACGCATTTTTCTGCCAATTCATCCATAAAGGAATCTGACAGCTTTGGATTCCAGTCCCTGGTATGAATTTCTAAAATGTGCTTTCGAGCCTGCAGATAACAACACACAGTATTTTCTGGATAAAAATAAAAGCATTCCAAAATATGATAACATTTTAGCAATATTATAAGGCCATTTGAACTTAAAGCTTATCAGCTACTTTGGCTGTTCATCATCTTAAAAATCAGAGAGACATCATAACAGGTTGAGATGAATCCAGGCGGAATGAGTGAAATAATTTAATAATGTACTCACCTGTTTATCTGGCAGGTTGAACAGAAATTCCCGATCAAAACGACCAGGCCTCCTGAGTGCAGGGTCGATAGAGTCAAGTCTGTTTGTAGCACCAATGACGACTATCTCCCCTCGACTGTCCAAACCATCCATTAAAGCCAGTAATGTGGAAACTATGGAGCTAAAATAAATGCAGAGCAAAGAGATATTTAAACCAAAGCTGGCAAATTGAGAGCTTAATAATCCCTGTGTTGATTTACAGAAATAAAAATCACCTGTGAATCTGATCCTGTCTGCTAGAACGAACAGGTGCAAGGCCATCGATCTCATCAAAAAAAATGATAGATGGTCTCATGAGGTATGCCTACAAGTAGTCAGAGAAAATATCATTGATACCACAAACAATATAAGGATTCATCTAAAATGAGGCATTAGTGTTGCCATTCATACTGTCCAAAAGCAGACCATTAGTATAACCATTTTATTCTGAACCACTCAAAAAGGCTCTTAAGATTTGCTTCCAAATAATACAAAACAAGCTGAATAAACAAACCTGGTCAAAAAGAAGGCGGAGCTGTCGTTCTGACTCTCCCACCCATTTGCTGAGGCAGTCAGCTCCCTTTCGCATAAAGAAGGAAACCTTCCGCTCACCCTGACCGCACTCGTTAGCCAGCGCTCGAGCCACCAAAGTCTTCCCTGTCCCTGGAGGCCCATAGAACAAGCAACCCCTGCAGCAGCACAGGAAAGTATGTTTATCACAAAGCTCAGTCAGTCTGCTTTAAAACAGCACATGAAAATGAAAACTCATTGTGTCTTGCCTTGGTGGCTGGATCTTAAACTTCTCAAACACTTCAGGGTAGAGAAGCGGAAAGACCACCATCTCCTTGAGAGACTTAATGTGAGCAGTAAGCCCTCCAACACCATCAAACTTCACCTGCAATGAGGCCAAAAAGATGGTTAATACACACAAAAGCATATTCAGGAGAAATTCAGCTAAAGCTTCTTTTGATGAAATTGATGAAGGTCTGGTGACATAAAGATAGAGATAAGCAGCTAACCGAAGGGTGACAACCCAAATAGATAATTTGTGGCTAGAAAAAAAAGACCTTTTAAAAAGTTTGCTATGCTTTTGTTTGTAATGGCACTTAATGTTACTGGGAGATTCCCAAATTTGGGGGAAAATGTAGAGACAATAAGGTCTTAAAAACAACACCCAAATTTCATCTTAGGGTTTCGTCGGCTTGATTTTTTTGACCTAAGTCAATGAGGTTGTAAACTCTGCTGGAAGTGGTTATCCTTTATCTTTGTTGGTAACTATGGGAACAGGAAGTTATTGCAAAATCCTGCTACATCAGGTTTAATCCACGTAACTATGACATACTGCGTGATATACGTTACTGAACATTTTTAACATGAAAAACGTAGAAAAGGAAAGGACACTTCAAATGAAAAATGTAACCATGTGGCATCTCAAGGTACATATTATGTCCCCAAGAGTTAATAATGTACTAGGGGAAGAAAAAAAATTACTTGAATACAATCTAGGTTTATTCATGTCCTACCATAAAAGCCAGAATTTCTGGGGATGGAATTTGAAGAAACTCTCACTTTTGTCACCCTACTCTCTTTTGACTTCAATCCTAAATAAATGACACATCTGGTTTGAACTTGAAGCAAAAAGAATAAATGCAAACTTCTCTGTCTCTTCACGTTTTTAAAAAACATTTTATCAATGTTTTTAGACCTGTAGCAATGTTTGTAGACCTTGTAGTCTTTCATTTGATTAGCCAACTTCATCTAAACAATAAAAATAATACATTTTGAACAACAGTAATATTGATAATGCTGTTATGGCTAATTAGTGTATAATAGTATTATTATTATTATAGGAAATAAGGTCAACTCTACATATTATAGATACATTATTGCTTTAATTAAAATTTTTATTCAGAATTTTGTTCGTATCTAAGTCCCACCCAACAGACAGTTCTTCCCAATCACAACACAGCTACCAACTGAAGAGATCGAAGGTCACCACCTCCATAGTTTCTCTAAAGCATCCACCTTATCCACAAACAGCTGATGTCAGTGCAGATTCTCATCTCAACCAAGCAGGAGCCACACTTGAGAGTTTATGAAAAGTAAAGATCAATTGAGCTAAACAGGTGGAAGGAGTGGCTCCTGATTGGTTGGAATGAAACCTGCACCTACAACAGCCCTCTGCGGATAAGGCTAAATACCCCTGCTCTAAAGCATGTGATGCCAGCTGACCACATTTTTTGAAAACCGCTGCTCATTAATAGACAGTATTGACCCAACACTGTCGGAGAAAGCACTATCCACCCCTTAATATAACACTTATGTAGACAGCAGTGTCCCACACACAGCATTACTGTATTGCTTGATATGTGGACGATACTTCAAGTACACCCAGAACATACTTTTGCAATGTCTCAGTCAAGCATGCTTCGTGATATTTGTGTCACTGGTTAAAAATTTTAATGAAATTAAAAAAAAAAAAAAAAAAAAAAAAAAAAAAAAAACCTAACCCAGGCTAAAAGTACCAAACACTCCATTTACTTCAAGTTTTGAGTTCTTTTCTTTCCTTTAACTTTCCAAACTACAGTTCTCAAATTTATTGTACTGGCCCCAAATATCAGGGTAAGTAGGTAAAATCCTACATTACTGACATTCATTATGCCCAGATAAAATCATCTGCACTTATCAATCCCTACTTTGCTGGTTTGACAAATCGATGATCCAGTTTAAAAAGCATGGCAAATACTCACAGAGGTATCCAGATTCATGGGGTCCACGTCAGCTAAACTAGCACCAACTTTCACACGATCACGAAGCACACCACTGGCCAGGTCCTCGGCTCGCAAATTCATAGGGAGACACCTATGCCCAAAATAAATAAATAAATACATACATTTGTTGTAATTTTTTTTTTTTATTACAATAAATAAAATAACGAGCAAGAGGTTTAAGATCACCTGTTCCGGGCACGTGTCATGCTTTTACTTTTTCTCCGCTCAAACCGCTCCTCGTCCGATGAGGATGTTGTATCACTACTGTGAATGGCGTGCTTCTTTATTCTTTAATGGACAAAGAAGGTAAATGTTAATGACATAATTAACAAAATACTAAATAAGAAGTGTATTTTGATCAAATTTTGAGTAGGAACTGCTGACACTAAAGGTATCATCTAGATTGTAGAGATCATTTCTCATTCACACTGAATCTGTTCATCATCAACATGACATGGTCTACGAGTTGTTTTGATGGGTTGAAAAGAGCCAAGATGACCATACAGAAAGTAGACTGAGGGGGTCTCACACCTAATATGGCTTCTTCTTGCAGGGGATCTGTGTGTGTCGAACACTGTGTTCTTGCTTTCTTGTTTTCTGTTCACTGGCACTACAAATGGACACATGTGATTAGAAATACAGAAAATGACTACAATAGGGTACAGTGCTCCAAAGTACATATCAGTGGCAAACAGTTGAGTACCAATGGGTGGGGCCTCATAACGCTGCACAGTTTTACGCTGCCTGAGGTTGTAAGGTCTGTCATTCTCCTCTCCTGCTTCCTCTGCTTCATCTCCTTCATCATCTTCATCGTCTTCCCCATCATCATCTCCTTCCTCATGGGATTCTAAAAAAAAATACAAAATGTTTGACAGGTAAAAATTAAAAACCACCTTTTAATTAATAAAAAGAAAATCAGAAACTAAATGATATTGTGCACCATTTTACACATTATACAAGAATAAACAATAAATATTTGTTTGAAAGTAACTTATGTACACCATAGGTGTTGAGTAAATATCCAAAACAGAAATAAAATTAATACTTAAACTGGTTTAATGCAACCCAAATCATGAGTGTTACATTAGAAATTTGTAAATAATATTTTTACATTTTGGAGTGTAGCTGTGAGTATTTATCATCATTCATCCACATTATTAAGGTCAGGCACTGATGTCAGGCAGGGACACCTGGGGCAGTTGGCATTCTAGTTCATCCCAAATGTGTTCAGTGGGGTTGAGGTCAGTCCTCTGTGCAAGTGACTCACGTTCTCCCACTCCAACCTTGGCAAGGCATGTCTTCATGGAGTGTGTGCGGGGGGACTGTCATGCTAGAACAGTTTTTGAGCCTCTTAGTGCTAGTGAAGTGGAATCGTAACCCAACAGCAGACGAGAACATTCTATGCTTTCAACTTTGTGAAAAATCCACATATGGGTCTGATGGTCAAGTGTCCCTTATTTTTTGTCTATATAGCATATTAATAAAATATATTTCTTTAAACTTTATGGTATTTATTAACGAAAATAAAAATCCAAGATCAAAATACCATCAGTTTCTTCTTCCTCCCTTCCCTCTTCTTCTGCACCTTCAGATTTGCTGATGACTTTGTGATGTGTCTGCATTGCAAACGTGTTCCTCCTCAACGATTTCCGCCTTTTCACACGTGAATACATGTCCATGTTTTCCTATCGGCCAAAGCAGACAAAAAGAAACTCAAACAGACCGAAACAGTAGAAAAATGCTAGTGCTATCTTGTACCATCACAGTGCAGAATTTTACTCTGGAAAACCTTGCAATAGGAGACGGACAGTTTTGTTGAAGTAATAAACTGGGAACCTTACTTGGTGCCAGCACTCACCAGTTCTGTATCTGTCCACATCCGGAGCCGCTCCACCTCCCGACTCTGTCGGATGTTGCTGATGTTGTCCATCTCTTGAAGCACCGCCTCTGCCGTGCTGTCATCAGGAAAAAGTTTTGATAATCAATAATAAACACCCAAATGACTCAAACAGAATAGCGAGTATTATCCTGCTTTGTGACCAAGTCCACTATTAAATGTGCTACACACACAAAAAAAACTGGGCACATTTAGTTTAAATAGATCTATAGGCAAAAAAGAATTGGGGGAAAAAAAGCAGATAAAATAAATGCTACTGACACTATAATCACCAGAAGTGCTTATGTCTACATCATACAAAACAAGAGACAGAACCCTCTCTGGTACTAATACACCAGCCCTGGCAATTACAGCCAAAAAAGCCTTTGCATCAATCCTAACACTAGTAGGTCTCCAATAGAGGCTAGCCATCTGTCTTTCCAAACAAGCAGTATGCTAACTCAACCATAAAAACAGATCATGATTATAAGAATATCACCTTAATGTAAGATATGTCTCTTCATAATAATCTGAAACCATCTGATCACTCATTAAACAGAATTATCTCTTGATGAACCACACTCAACCTTATATAAAGCCACACAACATTCAATTATTTATATAATTTGAAGCTAGATAAAAAAAAACAAAGTGAAAAAATATATCACCAACAGTTCTACATACAGTTACATACGTACAGAAATAATAATAATAATAAACTAAGAGAGCATGTTTAATGGTCACCATCATTAAAAGTGATCGATTCATTTTTCCCCCACAGGTGTAGCTGCAAACTACCTCCCAAACTAACCTTACCTGTTGACCAGTTGGTCAAACAGCAGGCTCTGGTTGAGGTGCTGAAAGCGGCTCTTCCTAGAGCGACAGCTCCTCTTCAGCTCAACATGGCCATTCAAGCGAGCATCGTCCCCATCTGTGCTGTCATCTACCCGAAGAGCTCTTCGGCCTATAAGCGTTTCACACAAAACTGCATTCAGTAAGCAGCACACAAGCAAACATCAATGAGAAACAATGCACAGCACTGAGTTCTGGGTGTGAATGTGATTCACTAAAATGTAACAAGGTAAGGAACTTTAAAAAAATAAATAAATAAATAAAAATAAACCCCTCCTCTTCTAAACATATCATATCAGTTGTCTCTTTCATGTTACCTCAGAAAAAGAAAACTGTCTTACCATGCCCATTTTGCAAAGCACCAGTGGATAACCTGAAACACATCAACAAACCAACTTTAACTGCAAAATAATTATGTGAAAACAGTATATCTGCTGCTTCTCCTTTTCTAAATGTTTAAATGTGTTCAACTCGATGTTCACCTCAACTGCCAGCATTGGTGCGGAATTTATTTATTTTTTTAACAATTTGACAAAAGCAGTCATGCATTTCACAACAATTTCACTGTTCAGCAAGATACTAGTTTGATCCAAAGAAGGAAAAAAAGGACCAGTGATATATAAACTGGTTCCTGTTTATCAACTGCAAGCTCCCACTCATTAATGTATTAGTATGAAATTAAACTTAGCCAGTGAAGGAGAAAAATCACGATACACTTGAAAAACCTACGACAGAGTAGTAGGGTGTTACGTGCTTTTCAATAATACATACATATAATTATGTACATCGTCATACAAATCACTGTACACAATCAAAGGTATTAGCATAGAAGTGGGCAGTGGTGGCTTAGTGTTTAAAGGTTCAAGTCCCATAACCACCAAGCTGCCACTGCTGGACCCGTGAGCAAGGTCCTTAACCCTTCACTGCAGTTGTATAAAGGAGAGAAAAATGAAAGTCGCTCTGGAGAAGAGCATCTGCCAAATGCTATAAATGAAAATGATGTCTATTATAACAGCACATTATTGTAAAGCTATGAGTCGAACATCAGAGATGCTGTTATTTATATCTCAATAAATTCTCTGTAATCAGGCTTGAAAACTCAGTAGCACTTTGATACAGCATTGGGTCATTAAGCTGTCACTACGTAAAAGATGCTAGCCTAAAACACAATGAAAAACGCATTATTATATAATATACTTTTTCTCAATGTTGAACCAACAATATCAGCTGATCGAGACTTACCACTTAACAAAATTTACAGCTTACAATACATTCCTCATGTTGTTACTGTTGATATTAAAAGGTTCCAGCTAATAAAACTGGACATGCATGCTCTAAAGAAATCAAGCTTCTAATACATAAGCACTCGGATATACTCATTCATTTTCTGAACCGCTTAATCCTAATTAGGGTTGTGAAGAGGCTGGTGGCCATCTTAGCCAACTCTGGGCAAGGGCAGTGTACACCCTGGACAGCTCGCCAGGCCATTGCAGGGCTACTCGTATATAATGATAGCTCACTTGTCTTTAAACACAAAGACATATTTAGTGTTTTCTGTTTAAGGGTTGATTTGCTGTGCTGGTCTTAAGAGGTTTTGATCCATAAAATAAAATGGCACACTGCAGGATAAAGGGAAGTCTGTTGTCTATCGTAAAGCTGAACTCAATAACACCAAAACCTATAAAAGGACAAATAAATAATGGCTAAGATAATGAGACGTTGCATGATTTTTATTTAACAGGCCCCAGTGGGCTTTTCTGTATAGACAAAATGATTGCTTAACAAATTAAATACATTTTATTCATTTTCTAAGCTGCTTAATACTAATTACGGTCGTGGGGAGGCGGGTGCCTATCTCAGCCGACTTTGGGTAAGGGCAGGGTAGACCATGATCAGCTTCCTAGACCATTGCAGGGCCAATACACATACAACCATTCACAAACTCATACTAAGGGGCAATTTGGAACAGCCAATTAGCTTACTGTTCGTGTTTTGGGACTACGGGAGAAAACTGGAGTACGTGGAAACGAATATAAGCATGGGGAGAACAGGCAAACTCCACACAGAAACGACAAGCCCAGGAATCAAACCCAGGACCTTCTTGCTGAGAAGCAGATGTGCTAACCATTGCGCCACTGTGCCACCTTTGAATAGATTTTGGATGCAGCGTTTCACAGTGCTTTCATTTTTGTTTTTTTGTTTGTTTTATTACATGCTGTAGTATAACATTAAGAGTTAAGAAAATGTTGCTACAGAGTTCTGTGAAAACTTGCACCATTCACAGATGTATTAAAAACCAGGCTAAGCCATAAGCAATTTCAGATGGACGCAGTAAGAACTTGTAGAATGTAGAAGGAACCCAGTAGAAACTGATAAGGACATGGTATGATCTCCATGGTCGAACATTAAACATTACAAGAACCACACAAACTGAGTGGACGTAGTAAAACACACTGGACCTGGTGCGCACGTGATCAACCTCAAAGAAAGAAATGATGTGGGCAAGTGTGCAGTGGCAACCGTGCATGTCTTCGAATGTACAAGCAACTTATTTGATGACGTTTCACCCAAGTTTGCCACACCGCATGTACACAAACAACAGAAAATAGTGATATGTCATGCACACTTCCGCTGTGTAAAGCAGTTACGTGCATATCGAGAACATGAGGGCGACTGTCAATTCGTCTAAAATCGAGAGTAATACGACCGCATCGGAAGTAAAGGTAAGTTCTCAAAATAACATTATTCATTACATCAATGAAATTTCCCTATCTCTAGCAACCGTGCCTAAGAATTTTGCATCTGTATCTTTAGTATGTTATCATAGGACAAAGAAAGTTTATGCTGTGAAGATTTACGGCAGAGACTTGTCCCTGGGCTTGAAACACAAAAACGTTCGGATAAGGGTGTAACTGTGTTACGGTGTCACAAAAGAGGAACATCTTCACATTCATCTCAAATCACAGCTTGCCAATTTAAACTCTGTGTTTTTTCGTTCAATCGACATTCTGAATTTAAGCTATGATCGATTGGCCATAAGATCTGAGTTTTACCATGCGCACAGGTAACACGTGACACTGCACATTTAAACCCTATTTTTGACCACGTGGTATATATATATACACACACATTTGATAAAATTGGTATTTTCTGTGTTTTTGTTTATTAGCAATACTTATTTACAAATTAATACCTTAATATACTTGTTGGAATGATTGTTTTACAATAGCGTTGTTCAATACATTTTCACCAAAAAATTACAGAGAAATAATTTTGTTCTTTTTATTAGGAGCCGTTTTAGACAAAAGTGGTGGTGTATAATCTTCACTGCACACTACTGTGTGTTACATTAGGTTCTCACTGGTCACGTCTTCACATCACCCTCTCATTCTTCTGTAAATTTCATGTAGGACTCTGATCCCATTATCCTGCATAAGCTTTTGAAAGGATTGCGCTCCTACATTATTTATTTTCTTTAAAGAAACATTACTACCTTAAGCATACCCACTAAATTCACTGACAGGATAACAACAACTACCTGGAATTTCCGGTCATAGTTCGTGCACGGATTCATGGGCAGCAGGAATAAGGTGGACTCACCTGGTGCAGTGTTTGGACGTATTCCATGTAACTCTCTGCCCTTTGCTCTGGGGACTTGGGGAAGTGTCGCTGGAACTAGGTGTCGTGTGTCTGCGTTTTCGCTTCGATGGAGGGGACAAGCGCGGGCTACCGGAGCTGATATTACTGTTGGGGTCCTTTTGACGAGCATAAATTTAACAAAACACAAAAAAATGCATTCAATTTCATCCTTGTAGACATAAAAACAAAGTCAATTTAAAAAGAGGTATAGTCATTGTTGGAGACAAGATAAAAGACCTTCCATATTCAAGCCATTGACAAAAGCAATTAAACAACCCATAAAGTGTCAGACATGCCCATGAGGAGCAAGATCAACCACACTTGTTCCACAACTCACTCATTTTCTTCACGCATCTACTGCAGCAACTTCTAAAGATATTTATTTTGTCATAACGAAAGTCACAATACATTCCCCTGATATTTCACTGAATGATGCACATAAGGCACAAAAAGACAGCAGTCAGACGGAGCATAAGGAAAGGTCACAAAGAGAAAACAGTCTCATCTGGAGGAACTTGAGCCCTGGGAACCTCTGTGGTATAACAAAAGCTATTACAAAAGATGTAATTATTGGGTAGAAGTTACATTGGATTTCTTTTCCTGCATGGGAATGAAAACTATGTAGACGGGTAACATTACAAAACATTTCCCGGTTATACGACGAAGAAACTGCAAGGCAAAAACCTTCAGAAGAATCCTGCCTTGCTAACAGCTGATGATTGGGAGACTTTCCAAATGAAGGTTGTATTTCCACAATTTTTGCAGATTTAGTTTAACACAGAGAGAAACTGACAGAGATACATAAGAACAAAAAGAAAGAAATACAGAAGGCAGACAGAAAAGACAGAGAAAGAACGACAGATAGAGAGAAAGAGAAATACAGAGCAGAAAAAACAGTGAAACACAGAAAGCAAGAGAGACAGATAGACAGGGGAAAAGAAAGACAGATACACAGAGGGCGAGTGGGAGAGAGAGACTGACAGAAATACAGATAGCAGAGAGAGAAAAAATACAGAGGAATAGAGAGAGAGACTGACAGATACAGGGAAATACACAGAGAAAGAGAGAGAAACACACAAAGGGAGAGAAAGAGATATACAGACAGAAGATAGAGAAAAATACAGAGAAATAGAGAGAAAGAGAGACAGACAAAGGAAGAGAAAGAGAGTGACAGAGATACAGATAGAAAGAGAAAAATACACAGAAAGAGAAACACACAAAGGAAGGAAAACAGACAGATGTACACACAAAGGGAGAGAAAAGAGAGATACAGAGAAAGACAGATATACACACAAAGGGAGAGAAAAGAGATATATAGAGAGAGATAGAGATAGAGAGATATACACACAAAGGGAGGGAGAGACAGAAAGAGAGATACAGAGAGGGAGATTATAACTCAGACGTTTTGTGATGTGGGAAATGTCTGTTAAAGACAGCACCGGTGCTGAAGAAACCTTAAATAAAACGGTTGTGTTGTGAATGTTGAAACCTCTCTCTCTCACACACACCTCTCCTCCACACAGGAGCTCAAACGACTCGAACTGAACTGAAAACGCTGAACGCTGTCACTGCTCTCAAGTTTACTTCCTAAATAAAGGACAGTGCCCGCTTTAAACCAGCAGGGGTCTGCCTCCACTGCTCTGCCCTTCCACCGTCTGTTGTCAGAAATTCTGTTGTAATAACTGTTCGGAATATCATCCAAAACGAGCTGAAGGTGAGGCGAGGAACCGCGCGGTGTCTATGCATGAAGGTGTGATCAGGTCCCTCAGTGCGTGACAACAGCTCAAGTTGCTAACTAGCGCGGCTAGCTAACGTTAGTTCCTCTCAGACACAACAGCAACACAAAGGAAGAACTTGGAGGAACTGAGTCCAATAAACTAATAAGCTACCGAGCTGTTGTGTTTATCTGCACTTTGACTGGAAAAAATAATGGAGCAACTGTAACGTGCGCCGCGTTGCTCTCGGAAGTAGAAAGTTTTTACCGAGTAGTGTCACTGGTTCTTTATATTCGTGAACAAAAGAGGTAAGCTAGCTGGCTATCACTGAGGGACATCAATCTTCAAGCCAAACTGGCTAGCTTAGCATAGCTTAGCTTAGCATAGCAACTGGCTTAACCAGCCGGGCATTGAGGAAAAGCGAGCCGGCTCTTACATGGTTGTGTTCGTCCAAGTTTGGGTTGTTCCTAAGAGACGACCTCGTCCGACTGGAGATGACAGGACTGCATGGCTGGAGCTGCGAGCCTTTTCTTGTGTTCACCATGTTTTTATCTCGACTGTATTGTTTCCTCTCGGCTCTGTCAGGTCCCTCTGTATTCACTGTCTCTCAGCTGAACTGCCGAGGCGCCATTTCTCCCGCTCGCGTTCTCCCTCTACTGTTTGCCGCGGGAACAACAAGCACGCCACT
>JBCNYG010000002.1:8824712-8852945 GCA_039654305.1 Porochilus rendahli | reverse complement strand
TGCGGGCAGCAGCCTAAGCAGTGAGGTCCTGACGTCCCTCTCCCCAGCCACTTCCTCCCGCCCTTCCGGGGGTACACTGAGGCATTCCCAGACCAGCCGAGAGATGTAGTCCCTCCAGCATGTTTTGGGTCGACCCCGGGGTCTGTTCCCAGTTGGACATGCTCAAAACACCACACCAGGGAGGCATTCAGGAGGCAATCTAATCAGATGCCCGAGTCACCTCAACTGGCTCCTCTCAAAAGAATGAGGCAGCAATATGGCCTACATGGGATGATTGGAATGCCAGTCTATTCCAAAACACCCTGACATATATCTACACACTTATTCACACACTCATTCAAACTTAAAGGTGTAATTAATCATCACCAACACAACTACTAACTTTTTTGGTTGATATAGGAGGAAACCAGGGAGCCAGGTGGAAAGCCACATGAACAGGAGAGTCACGAAACTCAGAATCAGATGAGGGACACTGGAGGTGTGAGGCGACTACGCTGCACATACCACCCATCAAATAATAGTATTAAATCAATACCCAGAATATGAAATGCCGACTTCTCTCAGGTCATTTAAAATATCATATAAAGCAGTACTGTAGTAACGAACGACTAAGACATGTGAAATTTGCGTTTGGCCAAACTTTATTTCCAGTGCATTCGATCCACAAACAGGCTGTCAGTAGTGTGTTTTGAGAGCATAGCACTCTGAAAGAACAAAAGGTCAGAAAGAGGCTGTCTCTGTGCTAATGTGTTTTGTGTTGTGCATTACAATCCGTTCCATGAAATGTGAAGCACTTCCTATCCGTACCTGCACTAATGCTGGCATCTGCAAATTTTGGCAGTTTTTTCTGTATAATAGGCCAAGAGTGTGGATCTGTAATGGTTTTTCTTTGTATGAGTTTGAGTGGTAGTCCTTACAGTGCCCTCTGATTTGTCCTCATTTGTGGCCATTCAGAGATGGGAAGATTTCATACTCAGACAGAGTGCAGTGTGGAGTCACAGGAGAGCAGCTTTGGCTGAAAATCAAAGAGCCCACAGACAAGGACAAGGGCAAGTATGCCATCGACATCTTTGCTGGCGAAGGCAGCGTCAGGAGAGTGCTTGACCTCACCGGCCAAGGTAAAGGCCTCAGGTGTTTCAAGCCTTATTTAACTACATTGTTTTTGTCTGAGTGGGACTTTAGTTTGGAGCTTATTATTTCCTTTCTTTCCCACAAAATACTCTCTTGAATAATGTTCAATATTTTCTATTCCACTAAAGTATGGGAAGAGGCCTATTCAGAGTTCCAGAGGCTGAAGTAAGTAAATACTTATATACATAATTGTTATCTGTGTTATGATCTGTATCTTGCTTTTATTTGAAAAAGATATCATTCACAAATAATGTACACTTCTATAAATTTTCATATGCAAAAAAAACATGTCTGCTAAAGTCCAAAAATAGAAAGTAACATCTGAGTACATCCTCTTGACGTTATTGCCTGGAGCTTTTTCTGACACCGCTGTATGGAAGTAGACCATATCACCTTAACAGGCTCTGATGCTATTTAAAGCCTTCACTAACAGTGCGCTTATCTATTTCCTTCCTCAGGGCTGCAGCTATTGCAGAGCGAAGTAAGTGATTTTCCCTGCTGTCATTGTTGTGCTCTTTCTTGAGGACAGCCTGTTCTGAAAACATGTGGATGCTATTTTAATCTTCCTTACCTATTTGCATAGACTACACATACAATAGTGATGTAATAAGACATGCATCTCCTGACTTCTTGTTGTTCACATTATAATGACATGTAGTGTCAGGAGTAGGAAATTCCTTCAGAGTAAACATTGATTTACCAAGAGGCTGACTAACTGCTTCATTTTTCTCGTAGACCGAGCACGTGTAATTGGAGGCCTGCCAGATGTGGTCACCATCCAGGAAGGCAAGGTAATACATCTCCAACTGTCCAAATAACCCCATAAAAATTATTTAACATTTACACACCAATGGCTCAGTGGTGAACAGTCCCCCAGTACACTGAGGTTATTAATTGTTTTAGCATATACTACAAGGGAACATAAGAAAAGCTAACTAGAACCAGATTTTTATGGTTTCTTTTTTACATTTTTAATGTGACAGTGATCCTGCTGCCTGCTCCATCACACTGGTCACGCATGCTCCATTTCATCATCTTTGGAAATCCATTCAAAGTTTGAAACACTTTTTTTTTGCATTTTTTTTTTTATAAAATGGCATTTAGTGAAATTTCTCGCATTTCAGAATCAGTCATCAAGTTTTTGACCACTATTTGGACTCAAGTAATATGTAGTTTTAAGCACTGCCTAAAAGCGAAGCTGCTGTATGATGTTCCTTACTTGACTAGTTTTTTGTGGGAACTCTTAGACATGCACACCTGAGGGATGGAGGCTATAGGTTTTTTAACTCAATGGTTAGATGCTTTTACCTTATCAATGGTGCTCCGCTCGTGTAGCGCTTCGCTCTGTTATTATTTCGAGTTTGCAAGGTGGATAATGACCATGATCCCGAGATAGCAAACCAATCAGATCACAGCATTTCCATGCACCCTGACCATTTGCCAAACTGCACATTCCCATGTAGTATATACTAAATTTCACTAGTATATACTACAAAGGGAGGGTGTTATCTGATGCTGTAATGGAGCACGTGTGACCACATGACCACTCATGCTTTAAAAATGTAAAAAAAAAAAACAACAGCCAACCAAAAAAAAAAAACCCAACAACATAAAACTCTGGTTTTAGTAGGCATTTCTTATGCTCCTGTCATTATTATCACGGGCCACAAGAGAAACTGTTCACAACCCCTTTCACACCTTGGGGTGGGCCTACGCACAAATAAAGAATGTGAAAGTGTGAGAAAAATGTAAAAGAACATTAATGTTCACATTAAACAAATGCAATCATGTGAGCATACAGCTGAACTAATTGCCAGAGTCATCAAACGATGATGAGCCAGCGCTTCCTACTTTACACGATGAACAGAGAAAAAACAGAAAATGTTGGGTACATGCTGTTCTCAGGAGGCAAGAACACTGGGAGTTTTATACTGTTCAGACCAGGAGTTGAAAATCTCTCACAGCTGCTTTTGGGTCTATTTCAGGATGTCTGTGTGTCAGCTTTTTAAAATCACTGGCTTTATAATATTTATTGCTCTTGTCAAATAATTAAGTAATTAATAATAATAATAATAATAATAATAATAATAACAAAAAAACAGTCAAATCTGTTAAAAACATATTTACCTCGTTGGCCCTGTCCTCACCGCCCTCAGCTCTGCTGTTGGATGACCTGAAATCAGTAATGGTCTTCATACCACTCCAAACCTCTCTCATGATGTTCTGTTGGAGTTTCCACTCCAGCTTTCTCCTGTTATTGTCCTGTAATATATATATATAGTGTGCTGTGAAGATTATACACCACCACTTTTGTCTAACAGGGCTCCTAATGCATTACTTCTCTATAATTATTTGGTGAAAATGTATTGAGCAATGCTATTGTAGGCAATTTGAACCAAAAAAAGAAGTATACTGAGGTAAAAGTATGGCTAAAAAATTAAAACACTAAAAAATGCCATTGCGAGGTATCACAAATTATTTTATTATAATTTTTTCCTTTTGCATAGCATGAATGAACTCACGAGTGAAGAAGTTAAAAAAATATGTGAACACTATGTCTATACTAAAAGAATACTGTAAATATTGAGTTTTTTTCTCAAAAAAGTTATTTTAATTACTATATATTGTTGTTTGTTTACATATTCAATGCAATATGATCCAATATAACATGAAATAAATACTTTAATAATACTTGGTTTCTGATATATCGTCATTTTGGTTAGTGTATAATCATCACTGTGAATTACTGTAAATACGCTAAAACTGCAGTTAATTATCTTTAAAGTAAGTGGTCACTTGTTAAACTTGCATCTGTGTGTCCAATTCAAAAAGATAAGTACGATTTGTGAATTTTTCTAAACAGAAAATTAAGTTGGGAGAAAATTAGCTGTAAACAATGTGTACACTTACATTTATTTGACCTACTAAGATTTTCTAGGTTGTTACACAGTGTAATACTGTAAATATTGACAGATACATCATAGATTAAGGAATATATTTACAGCAAATAAAAACAAAACTAAACAAAAGAAAACTCTTCACATATTCTTGTTTCAAATCATTATATGCTAAATGATCTTTTGGTTCACTGGACTCAATTTCTAAGTACATGCCCCATATAAGAGATCTGAAACATGTTGGAATGAACCAGAATTGAAAGGTAATCAGTTTTGGCATGGTATTGTGATCACACTTGCTAGTGATTTTTTTTTTGCTTTGAGAAAATTGGGATTATAATAATAATTATAGTTTCCCTGCTATAAATAATAGTTTCCCTGTTATTTCTGTTCAGTCTTTGAACCTCACCGGCAATGTGTGGGGCGACCCTCAACCTGAAGTTAGCTGGCTGAAGAACGAGAGGGTGCTGGTAGCTGATGATCACATCTCACTCAAGTTTGAGCATGGCAAATTTGCCAGCATCACTATTGCAGCAGTCAGTTCAACTGACTCAGGCAAGTATGCCCTGGTGGTGAAGAACAAGTACGGCAAAGAGGCTGGCGAGTTCACCGTTAGTGTCTACATCCCAGAGGATGAGGCTGAGAAGAAAGAGTAGAGAAATACAGAGGCTGCAGAGAAGAGAAACGGGCCGTGATATGACCAGTATGCAACTTGCAGCATTTTACTCCAAAGCATGTGCAATCTGAGTACGTCATAAACTTACAGACACATTAAAGTTGCTGGCTAAAACAGTAATAATAATTAACATATTAGTAAAATAGAACCATTTCAGTCATGCTAGCAACAGATTTAAAGCACATGCCACAGTCAGTCTTACTCACTTCTTATTCTGCGCCCATGATGCATTGGGACACCTTCGTGGGTTCATTCTGTACTCAGGTTTGATTAACTGCTCTCACTGGTTTTGTGAGAGAACCATGTGAAAAGCTGAACATGGTTTGAAATAAAATGCCTTATGTTGCCATATTGATGCATAAATAAATAGCACGTGCCTTTATTATTTTAATATTTTATCCCTGTTTGTATTATTTGTGTCTATCGTTCCTTATTTTAACAAACATGTAACTTAGAGCTCATTCATCTGTGAATGAAAGTACAGTAACCTTGAAAGTTTCGAAAAATAGTTCAATTAGGAGTCTTAGCTCTTTCTGCCTAAATATACTTCTCACAATAATTCTAAAAGGAAAATCATTGGAATTTATAAAACAAAAAAGCCTGCCTACTGTAGTGGTATAATGTTGTGTGTATAGTCTGTAACTGGATTTTAAGTTACACTGGTAGTACATGGATGTGCTTAAATTCTATGGCAGTTTCTGTAAATCAAACAGATTTCACGGTTATCGGCTGTCTGTCTATATCTGTTTGCGGTATTGGTGGTCTGATGTCACCCCGTATATGTCGTAATGACAGAAACCAAAAACAGTGTTGTGTGACAACCACAAATAAAGCCTTGCAATGCAAAAATGACTTCTGTTGCTCGGAATACCTGTTTGTCCAGGTGTCAAGGGTTTCTGAAACGTTCAGACGGTACAGTGTTAATGTCATGTTGGTAAGCATAAACTGAGAAATAATATGCTGCTGAATGTAAATCTTCAAATCACAGCTAACATGTAAATCTTCTTATGCCTATGAGTTTATTTTATTTGACTTCGAATGCATTAAGTCTTATCTCAGAGTTATAATGATCAAACATATGTGAGCTGCAGTCACTGTGTTGTGTAAAAAAAAAAAAAAAAAAGTAAAAGCTTAGTAATCAGGAATTTTTTCATAATAAATAGCCCAGTCTATTATGTTATTTTAAGATTTTTGTATTATATAATAGATTGGCCCTGATTGAGACCAGCCTGGTCGGCTGAGATGTGCGCCAGCCTCCCCGGCTGGTCTCAATCAGGGTCAGTCTATTTTATAATATATAAATACTAAAATTACATTTTTTAACACAATATCTTTGGTTGCAAGAAATTAACACTTGGTACAAAATAACATTGTTATGCCAGAATGAATCATTTGGTTGTAATGGGATGACTCACTTTATGATATCCACACCCAGTGAATATGAGCAATTGTGCTTTCTGATTGGCGACTCTAATACTAGGATATCAGCTCATATACTGTAAGTAGCTACATAAAAATAAAAAATGCTGGGGTGTGTTGCAGAATCAAGTCTACTACTAGATTAAATACTAAAAAAGCAACTAAATTTTTACAGAACTGATTTGACGGTAAGAATGCAATTTTTTTTATATTGTTTGTGCCTACAACTTCATTTTCAGTGCACACACAAAGCTGTGTGCCCCTGTGACACCAGGTTCAGGGTGCTGAAGGTCTGTGAACAGGAAAGCTTTTCAGTGAGTTTATTTTCATTAATTATTATTTTTTACTTTACATAAAACCTTTCAGCATCCTTTTAACTGATGCATGGTCACCTTACAGAGCACATACCTGGTCATGCATGCATAAAAATCATAAAAATGTAGCTGTTGTAGTTTTGAGCAGAAATTATCTTGTATAAATTTAAAAATTTGAATAAATTATGATATAAAAATGCTAGATTTCTGACAATCCAGTTGATATGGATATAATGAAACAGTTATTCCACTCAATCTAGCTGTACGTAGCTGATAGCCTGATCATGTACAACTTGATTTTGTGGAATAATTGTTTTAACAATTATTCTATTGTAACCGAATGAAACAGATTCACTGTTTTAGCTAATGTGGGGTTTCAGCTTGCCAAACTATTGTCTCTAGCTACATAATAATAGCACCACAATACAGATAAGCAACATTTAATAGAACACACAAACATTACTGAACCTCAACACAACATCTTAGGTTTAATATAGACTTTTTGAATACATATTGTGAAACATTTAAAGATCTGAATAGCAAATGAAGCTCATTCAGCTAGCTAATCATCATCACCATCATCATCATCATCTGGTTGAGCAAGATCGGACATGACAAGGCAATCCAAGACATGCCATGATATCCACGCCATCCATTACAATCCATCATCAGACCCAAAGATCATCACCGAGTAGACATCCAGTGTGTCCATCTAATGTTGGTCTAAACGAGTTCTGCTGTGAAGGAGCGATTAATTGTAATATGTCACAAGCCAGTTTTTGCTTCTCTCTTCAGCAAAGTCCAGCAAACCAGCAAAGTCCAAGCAACAACAAAATGGCACCATTCTGACTTAACTGTGGCTCAAAAAAAGGCAAAAATTGCAGGAATAATAATAATAATAATAATAATAATAATAATAATAATTATAATTATAATAATAGGAAAAAAATATATATGTATATAAAAATAATATGTATAGATATTAAAAACCCTCCCAAACTCATAAAAATGTTTGATTTGTATTTATTAGTATATTTTGGCAACATTTATGGGTATATAACCTGTTTTCCAGTCGTAAATATTAAACTGTCATTACTCAGTGTATGCATGCCTATGTATATATTTTATCACAATTTTTTTCATATAAAAATTTAATCCCAAAGTGTAATGTAGTGAAAAATGGACTTGAAATTTCGGAAACTTTTTTTAATCTGTAAAAAACAGTTATGTAATTTAATTGCTACAGTCTTATATGGTAATAAAACATCTAAGACAATAAAATAATGTAGTGAAAAACACTACAAGAAGAAAAACGAATTTGAAATTTCAGATATTTTAATCTGTAAAAAATCAGTTCAGTAATTCAGCTGTTATCATATGTACATTGTCTGATATGTCAATAAAGTAAAAGTTTATCTGTATCCAATGATCTTTGTCTCATTCATAAGTATATGGACAGTCAGCATTTCTCCTCAATTTGCAGATTATGTAATTCTGTTGGCTTCTTCGGATTATGGCCTTCAGCATACACTGAAACAACCGGCAGCTGAGTGGGAAGTGGCTATGATGATAGTTAGGTCCTCTAAATCTGAGGCCATGGCCCTCAATTGGGAAAAGATGGATTGCTCCCTCCATGTCTGGGATGAGTCTTTGTTTCATTTTAAAAGTGATGTTAGAAAGTGGGAGATGGACAGATGAATGTGACAGCAGCAATGAGGGTGCGTTTTGGTAAAGAGGGAGCTGAGGTGAAAAGCAAAGCTTTCGCTTTATCAGCCCATCTGTGTTCCAACCCTTACCTATGGTCATGAGATTGGGGTAGTGTGTAAAAGGATGAGATTGTGCACACAAGCGACTGAAATAAGTTTTTTTGGAGTGTGTTCTGG
Source organism: Porochilus rendahli (assembly GCA_039654305.1). Lineage (NCBI taxonomy): Eukaryota > Metazoa > Chordata > Actinopteri > Siluriformes > Plotosidae > Porochilus > Porochilus rendahli. The sequence goes on along the minus strand of JBCNYG010000002.1, from coordinate 8,844,625 downwards.
GCTCAGCCTAAGAGATAGAGCCTGTACTGCCCCTCTGCATTGAAAGGAGTTAGTTATAGTGGTTAGAGCATCTAAACCAGATTAACCCAGAATAAGCAGAAGAATATGGAAGGATTGATGTTTATTAGGTTGAGATGCAGTGAGTATAAATGTTGTAATTTGGTCAGGTGCAATGAGCTAAATTATAGTGCAGTGAGTTTGTGTATACTGAGTTGACCTGCTCTCCTTTCATTCTAGTAACAGGACTTTACTACTGTAACATCATGAGTTAATTTTCAAAATATTACGACTTTATTTTCATTACAGTTTGAATTTATTCTTGTAATATATTGATTTAGGCACTGCTTAAAAGAAAACCCTCCATAAGGTCTTTGAGAATTGTTTTTCTTAATAATTACACTAATGTTTTCCTGAAAAATATCTGTAGAAGCTTCGAAAAGTCCTTGTGTGCAAAAAATATCATATCCGACAGATACAAGGATTTTGTGATCACAATTTTAGCTCTGTAAAGGCAGGCTTAAATCTCTGTTAGTGGGATGTCCCAGGTAGCAAGGCAGCACCATTAGTTCTCCTCTCCAATACTCCTAAATAGACTTTCCAGGGTAGACTGAGGTGTGTGATTCCACAATAGTTGGAAAATACTCTCTGGTCCCCTTTTTTTAAAAGGGAAACTACCACCCAAGTATGCCAATTCAGAGGTAAGGCCCCTGGTGACCACGTGATGTTGCACAAATGTGTCAACCAAGACAGTCCTACAATGTCCAGAGCCTTGAGGTATTCAGGGCAGATCTCGTCCACCCCCGGAGCCCCACTTTACCCCCAATTTAACTACCTCACTGACCTCCGTCCCAGTAATGGACAAACTCTCTTTCGAACCCCCAGGCTCTTCCTCTACCACAAAGGGTGTGTTGGTGGGATTAAGGAGGTCTTCGGAGTATTCCTTTCACCTCCGGACAGCATCCCCATTCGAGGTGAGCAGCTCCCCACTTCGACTGTAAACAATGTTTGTGAAGTACTGCTTTCCCCTCCTGAGTCACTGAATGGTGGTCCAGAACCTTTTCGAGGCCAACCAATAGTCTTTTTCCAGGCCCTCACCAAACTCCTCCCACACCCAACTTCTTCACTTGATGGCCCCCCTCATCGCAGGTGTCCACCATCTGGTTTGGGGGCCCATTTAAACTCTATGTCCACAGCCTTCTTTGTGATGTGGTTGTAGCTCTGCCTGAGGTGGGAGTTGAAGGCCCTCCTGAAAGGAGACTATGCCAAATGTTCCCATGAGACCTTAATCACACACTTAGTGTCCAGAACCTCGAGACCTCAGTGTCCAGCACATCGACTCAAAAGTCAGTCATTGAACTGTGGCCTAGGGTGTCCTGGTGCCAAGTTATGTGTCAAGGTGAGCCTGACTATATCTAGTCGGTATCTCTTAACCTCCTCCACCAGCTCAGGCTCCTTCCCCGCCAGAGAGGTGACATTCTATGTCCCAAAAGCCAGAGTCAGGTAGCCGAGGATCGATCGGGCAGAATCCACACCTTCGGCTACCACCCAGCTCACACTGCACCCGACCCCTTTAGCCCCTCCCACAGGTGGTGGGTCCATGGGGGGGGGGTGTCAGCGGCGCTCCATGGGCAGAAATCTGATCACCAGGCACTCGCCTTTTAGCCCCTTCCCAAGGCCTTGCTCCAGGGGGAGCCATATTAAATCGTATCCGGGCAAGGGAAACTGTGTTTTTAAAATAATATTGCTCATAGAGGTCTTCAATACCACACTTATTCTAGACCTTCACCTAGGATCTGTTTGCCTTGGGTGACCCTAACAGGGGCGTAATGCCCCAACAATATAGCTCCCAGGATCATTAGGACACGCAAACCCATCCACCACAATAAGGTGGCGATTCAATGGGGGTAAAAATAATATTTAAAAAAATCATTACATATGAATGGCATGGTGACATGGTGGTTAGCACGTCCCCACTCACAGCAAGAAGATCATGAGTTCAAATCCCAGGCTTGTTTGGGTTTCCTCTGGGTACTTAATTTTCCTCCCATTGTCCACAGACATGCACATTAGGCTGATTGCCTGTTTCAGATTGCTCCTAATTGTGAGTGGCAATAGTTGTGTGTGTGTATGTTGGCCCTGCAAAGGAATTGTGAGCTGTTCAGGGTTTAACAGAGTCAGCTAAGATAGGCTTCAGCCTCCATGCACCCTAATTAAGGAGACTGATTTGGCAAATGAATGAATGAATAAATTACATTAAATAAGAAAAAAAGTATGAACTATACTACACTCCACCGCCTTGCAATAGCTGATTTTGGCTTTCATTTGTATGTTGTTGTTATCTGTTTAATGAGTTTATGTCCCGTGTTCCTATTAACGCTTCATGTTGCTTTGCTTGAGACAAATGTGAATGTCTGCCTAGATTGTGTGTTTTTATATGTGTGCTTCCCTCAGCCGTTATGACTGGACGGGTATTGTCGCTGGCTTAGCGGCTGGGCTGAGCATGAGTTTTGGCGGGTGGGAGAGCGGGCGTTTTGGTGGGCAGGTGGACGGTGTGACAGTAAGTTTGTCCGGGTCATTGCTCGACTCACATGCACATTCCAGCTTTCTGAAATTTTGCATTGCACTCCCTATGACCTTAAGCTGTGTGTGGGGTAGCTACTTTGCATATGTGACCTTTGACCTTGGCAAATTGACCTTGAACATATAAAGTTTGTCTGGGCCATTGCTTGGCTCATATGTATAATAGCTTTTCTGAAATTTTGCATGGCCACTTCCTATGACCTAAGCCTGTGCGTGGGGTAGCTACTTTGCATATGTGACCTTTGACTTTGGCATAGTGACCTTGAACATATAAAGTTTATCTGGACCATTGCTCGACTCATATGTATGATTGCTTTGTGAACTTTTGCATAGGCACTCCCTATGACCTAAACCTGTGCATGGGGTAGCTACTTTGCATATGTGACCTTTGACCTTGGCACTGTTACCTTGAACATAAAAAGTTTTTCCGGGCCATTGCTTGGCTCATATGCATGATAGCTTTCAAAAATTTTGCATAGGCACTCCCTATGACCTAAAGCTCTGCACAGGATGGCTTATAAAATGTTGATTGTACGAAACTGTTTTTTCAGGGGATGGCTTTTGTCCTCCGTGCGCTTGAGGCATCCTGGCTGAGGGGTTACAATGTTCTATAGAGCAGCTATTTTTTACTCTGTGTGAGTCTGAGCAAAATTTGTATGAGCCTTTATCTTTGTGTTTCAGATCAGTTATTAATCATACATCTGTTTTATTCAACTCACAGACTTAAGAGTCTTATTGGGTTTCCTTTGATATGCACAGGTGGATACCAGACTGACAAGGGACAACCATCCAAGCCATATTCCATGACTATGGTGCTCTACTCAGGAGCTCTGCTTAATATTAGCCTAAAACTTAATTCCTGTAATATTATGACTTTATTCTGGAAACCTCTGATTTGTTTCCCCTCAGTGTGGCCCCAATACTCCATAGTAGTAACTAAAAAAAAATTAAAAAAAAAAAAAAAAAGGACCAGTTTTTAGACAAAAGTTTTCTTTTAAAAATATGGCAGTCAAAGTCTCCAGAAGGATAATGACATATTTTGCATGTAGTTTCTTATAAAACTGCACACATTGTACCGGGAACTAGTATTTGAAAAAAGAGCAGCAAAGGGTCGGCACGTCACCCCACATACAGATTTCTTTTTAAGGTTTACCTCATAATTTAAATTATTTCTTTAAACTTGTCATTTTTACAGCATCTCTTTGCTTGCGCTTAAGACTTTTGTAAAGTATTGTACAGTTTCCTCGATGGTTAGCAAGCCCGCCTCAGATAACAAAGGTCATGGGTTCGAGGGCCGGGCTCAGAGGATTCTGTTTAAGAGTTTGCACGCTCTCCGAGTGCTTGCATGGGTTTCCTCCGGGTGCTCCGGTTTCCTCACACAGTCCAAAGACATGCACAATAGACTAACTGGCTGTTCCTGATCGCCCCTGTGTGTGTGTGTGTGTGTGTGTGTGTGTGTGTGTGTGTTTGCCCTGCGATGGTCAGGTGGGCTGTTCAGGGTGTACCCCGCCTTCGCCCAGTGTCAGCTGAGACAGGCTCGAGCCCTAGTAGGATTCAGGGGCTCAGCCAATGAGTAAATGACCGAGTGAACAATTTCGCTTCCTCGTCCACAACACACGGATGCGTAAACTTTTGCATGCAGCCCTGTACCATAAACATAGACCAGCCACGCGCATGATGTGAACGTGATGCCGCGGTGAATGATGGGAAGGATCTTTTACAGCGGCTACAGTCGCGCGTCACAAAGCGCTTCAGCTGCCGCTGCTTCAACCGAGCCGTCGCTGGTTTCACGACAGGAACAGGGTTATGATTTAACCAGAGAAACAGAAACCACCGGCACGTCTTTCCGTGTATTTTCGAGGAAGAGCTGCCCGGCTTCTGAGCTCCAGACATGAAGGGGTAACGCTAACCATCGCAGAGGAAGCTAATCAGAAAGCGGAACCAGGCTCAACATAAATAGCGTCTTCACTGGAGGTGATTAACAAACTTCACAGCGGGTAGATTCACAGTGTGTACTCTGTGACATTAATTTCATGTTTATGTGTAAATTTCGCTGTGTGACGAGGTACTGTATGTGTTTATTTATGTAGCTAACTGGCTAACAGCCAGGTGATATGATATGATGAGTGACTGTCGTGTGTTAGCATTATGCTAACGTCATTTGGGTCCAATTCAAAATGGCCAGCTAGCTAACTTCATAATAATGCAATGTGTTTGGTTGGACAGCATTTATTTTTAGTTATGTCATACTGAAGAGTGTGTATAGGTCTGGGGTTTTGTTTTTTCCGAGCTTTAAAGGCAAACAATCTTTTTTAACCGGTGTAGCGTCAGCTTTAACGGACAGCGGTTTGTTTTCCAGGTAACTGACAGAGCTTTGGGTTTACAAGCTGTGGTTTAGTTCTCGATGGAAAACCTGTAAAGTAACTGTGTTAAACCTTCCTCATTCTGTTTCTGGCGTTTCTTAATGGGAGGATGTGAACTTCGTGTACATGAAGTAAAGTGTTGTGTTACAGCAGCTGTGTTGAACTTGTTTCAGTTGCCAACTCATCATTGCATTGAGCCACACAGAGAATGGCGTCTCTCTCTCTCTCTCTCTCTCTCTCTCTCTCTCTCTCTCTCTCTCTCTCACACACACACACACACACACACACACACACACTGCAGCGTTCTTATTATAGGGATTAAGATATGGTCATGGATGACTCATTTCCTTATATTAGTGCCTAACTGGACCAAGAAATACAACAATCACATTAGAACAATGTAAAGACCTACATACCTGTAGTATAGGATATATAATATACAACCTCTCCCTGGTAAAATCTCATTTACATTCAAGTTAATTGCTTCAGCGTGCCCTAGACTGGGCTATACTGGACTGAAATCTTATCTCATGAACCCCTCACCCCACCCCTCACCACCGAAAGCCTGCAGTCATGCAGCATGAATTCCTCTCAGTCCCACTGAGTATCCAGGTGGCAGTACATTTGATATTACCGGCCATGTGCCACATACTTAAATCTACTTGAACACACCGATGTGTGTCCGTACTGTACTGTGCTATGCTGCAGAGATGGCCTCTGTCTCAGTTGACTTAAACTTATAAAATTATGTTGTCACTAATCATTTCTGCTGTTTTCTCACACTGTCATTTACTTGTTTTTTTTTCCCTCACAGGAAGAACCTTTCCAAAGAAGGGACAGACCTGTGTAGTGCATTATATAGGTAAAGAGAATTGTTTTTTAATTCCTTTTAAAATTTCCATCTTTCTGTCAACCCAGCAGTCCTTAACTCCTGGTAGACACCCAGGTTGCACAGACAGGAAACAGGATGTTGATAAGAAATTTCTGGCTCAGTGTGCTTAATGTTTTTTCCCCCTCGAGTATCTAAATGCATTGGTTTGATAACTTTGCAGTATACTGGCTTTAACTGCAGATATTTTGTTATCACGTTCTACCAAGCTTTTCCTCAGTTCCTATTGTTCTTTTGTTTATTCCCACAAACAATCTGTTCAGTATTTAATTTGTACTCTAAGGTTAATCCTTTCATGAACCAAAGGAAATTATAAAATGACAGACATGTTTAGGTGAGACATTTGTAAAGTAGACCAAAGGGTTGCCATCGGCGTGTTTCTGCCCTGTGATGGCTATCCAAGGTGTACTCTGCCCTCACCCAGAGTCGGCTCAGATGGGCGCCAGCCTCCCCGTGACCCTAATTAGGGTTAAGTGGTTCAGAAAATGAAATGTTTAGATGACGGATTATTGGATGCAGAGCAGCTGATTTCGTTTGGCAGATCAGAATGCGTTCAAAGCCGTTTTATTGTTTCTGAAGTAATTATAACGGGATGATGGTACAGCAGGGTATTCAAGTACATTTATGAACGGATGAAAGATAAAGTGCTTGTTTAAAGTCACTTAGAATTAGGAGACAAACATAGCGCTCTGAAGGTAATGAATTTGCACTAGGGTACAATAGTGTCGGACAGTCCCGAGATTTGATTTCACAACATTACAGTCAATTACAAAGAAACTTAAACACTGACCAAGCACTGGTTTAACTGATCAATATATTAACACTTCAATTTGGACTCACCTGTGACTATTAGAATAATAATGACGATATTAGAACAATAATGAAGATATTAGAATAATAATGAAGATATTAGAACAATAATGAAGATATTAGAACAATAATGAAGCTATTAGAATAATAATGAAATTATTAGATGAATAATGAAGATATTAGAATAATATAGAAGATATTAGAATAATATAGAAGATATTACAATTATATTGAAGATATTAGAATTATAATGAAGAATTTAGAACAATTTTGAAGATTTTAGAACAATTTTGAAGATTTTAGAAAAATTTTGAAGATTTTAGAAAAATTTAGAAGATTTTAGAAAAATTTAGAAGATTTTAGAAAAATTTTGAAGAATTTGGAACAATATTGAAGAATTTGGAACAATATTGAAGATTTTGGAACAATATTGAAGATTTTAGAACAATTATGTCATATTTTAATAGTTATGGCCATTACTGCATTTGAACTCTAAAATAAATGTTCTGTGAACTGAGGACTCATTTTTTTATTGGTCTTGCCTAGTTATATTTCTTTTCTACTTTGCCATAAAATTACATTTCATTTACACTCACATTTTAACGATAGCTTAATTTGAGTTGTATTTCGTCTGTACTTGATTTTTGGCTCGGATACATTTTGCATGTTGGGGTCCAGATCCCCTGTCAGTACATTATTTCAAATAATCCCAAAGCATGTAATTATTTAAGTATATTTTTTAAATGGCTTGACAGCTACAACAACAACAATAACAACAATATTAATAATAAGTTTTAGGCCTTCTCTATCAGGGCAGCTGCCACTCCGGAAGGGTGAAGTCAATCATGCATTACTTCAACCATTCTGCAAACTGGTACTCATGAGACATCTTTGGGCGGCACAACAAATGAACTCTAACACACTCATAAGAAAGTGATATCCACATCGCTCCGCATGCATGACCTCAGAGACACCCATGGCTAGTGTTACTGTGATTGACAGGAGTGAGAGTACACCATCCCTCCCACCAAATGTTTTTTTCCAATTTTGAAAATCTGTTTTCTCCAACAAATTAAAAAAAAAGAGCTGGAACCAATTCACATTTTCCACTCCAATTCCAGAAACACATGGACTTGTATTAAATAAAAATCATGTTGTTTAGATGTTTTTACATCTAAACAGGCTCATAGTGTATAATTGCTGGGGCAGTAGATTTCTGAAAATAGAACAGTCAGAATATAGGCAGAAAAGCATTTTTTATCAAAACACAAATTTTTATTAATTCTGGCCAGAGTGTTTTTTCTGCAGTGACACAGACAGGGTCTCCTATATTTTATTAATAACAACTGCTTTTCTGTTGCTTTGCCTGCATTTTCTACCTGCATACATATTCTACACTTTACTGTGACACACTTCCTCTCATTGCTACAAAGTAGATGCGCTCATCTCGTTCTACATTAGGAACTGCAGCTTTGCTTTGTCGGTGTCTGCAGTGCAGTTGACCCTGTTGGGTGAGTGTGAATGCTCAGGCTAAATTCTAATTCTCTTATACTCTTACACCATGCTGTCAGGTGCTACTGGCTCAATTTCCAGACATATACTAGTAACCATTAATCAAAGGAAACTTGTCCAGGCATTTCATTTAAAAATGGATTGAGTATTGTGAAATAATCTCTCATTGGCATTACAAAAATCTGATGCTTTGTTTTTGTTCTACATCAGATTCGATTTGAGTAGTACTGCAAATCTTCTCAGTTATAGAGAGTATACATATTTACCTTAATGCTGAAGTATCAAATCATGGTCTGCTTATTTCATTGATGACTGGAATATTAAACCTGACTTAGAATGAAAGTAATTTTAGATCGTAGTCTGTGGTTCACTAAATGACTCATTGAGTGCATTAATGCAATGCAGATGGGGAGGGTTTGTACAGAATTCTCAGGGAGTATCCTGATTATGTTTCCTGAATGATGAGATAGCACACTCTGCCTGCAGATCTAGTATGTCTGTGAGTCTGATGTGCAGTTACATTGTTGAGGCTCCTAAAAGCTCACAGACCATACACAATATACAGCATGTATACACTGATGAGCCATAACATTAAAAACATTAATACATTGAAAGCTGCCACAGAGTGGGATGTATCAGGCAGAAAGTGAGCAGTCAGTTCTCGAAGTTGATGTTTTGGAAGCAGGAAAAATGAGCAAAGATTTAATTGACTTTGACAAGGGCTATATTATGATGGTTAAACAACTGGGTTTATTTATCTCCAAAACAGAAGGTCTTGTGGGTTCCTTGTATGCAGTGATTACCTAGTAAAGGTGGCCCAGGGAAGGACAACCAGTGAACCAGTGAGGTGTCATGGATTCCGAAGGCTCATTGATGCATATAGGCGGCGAAGACTAGTATGTCTGGTATGATCCTATGGAACCTACTGTACAGCAACTACTGAAATTGTTAATGCTGGCCATAATAGAGAGTTGTCAGAACATACAGTGCCTTGCAGCTTGTTGTGTATGGCTCTGCCTAGCTGGAGACCATTCAGGTGGTGTTAATGTTTTGGCTGATCGGTGTGTAGGTGTTATAACTTACAGTGTCATTTTATAATAACATATAATCTTTGACTAGACTGATGGTCCACGATAACAATGTGCATGCTGTGCCCATTAAAGATAATCGCATTATTCATGAACCTGTCTTGAAGGAATATCAAAGCTATGAATTTATTTTGTAGCACTGTTTGGCTTTTCTTTCCCAGACATCCTTGCTCCAAGTAAAACAGGATTAAAAAAAATCTTTAGCCACTTCCTAAATTAGTCCTTGTCCTGGACAGCCCCACTGAACACCTTTTGTTTCCTTTAACCCAGTCCAGCAGAACAAATCAATTAGCACAGTCTCAGCCTGTTTTACTTTGGGAGCTCTATTAGCTGTCTATTAATAACATTGCTATCACTGACAGTGTACAGGCTTTACACAGGCTTTTTTGAGTAGTATGTCTGCCTAGTATTTTGTGACAGAAGAAATAGGGCAGTAGGTTGTAAATACATCATCACTGATTTCATTATTGATTTAGTCAGGTGGGGAGACAAAGCCCATGATTAGGGTATACTTTAAAATTAATTTGCATATCATTCCAATCACTTTAAGTTCCTGTGCACAGCTCCGTAGGCATGGATCATGACTTTGATGGCTGTCCAACGTCTGTGCCTGGAAAAAGTCACAATCTAACTCACATAGGCAGACAAACGTTTGCTGAGCACTTTAAGTATAGCAGTAAGTAAAGCAGAAAAAACCTCTGAGTGAAGAGATAACTTTCATGTACTGGCTATACTCTATACTGTTATACCATACAATGTAAGAGAACTTATGGCTTGGAATGTTCAAAATAATGGTTGAACTGTTTGGGTAATTATTACCCTTTTACGTAAGCTACGAGAAGGTACTGTGGCGTGCCGATTTTCGTTCCGCAGTAAATGGTGTGTGTGTTTGTCTGTCCGCAGTCCACAAGTTATTATCTTTCGTGTGATCTATATATTGTTCATGTTATTATTACCAGACATTTGAGAGCTGAGGGAAATTGTACTAAAGTAAAGTAATATCCTGATAGTCATTACATTTACATAGACAGGAACTTTCCAGTAGGTCTAATGCCGGGATCTAATTAGAAGTTCAACTGTGTCTTCAGGTTAAACAAAGCATGTGTGTGTTTGAGTGCCCATAACATGCGAAAGATCAGTGAACACGTGTTCGCTCCACTAGTTATTTAATTTTTCTATTCGACCTCCTTCTTTTTTAAAAAATGTGTGTAGTTTGTAATCCTTTGCATAATCCTAGTTCAGTTATGCCCAGTTTTTGGCATTTTATTTCCAGAAGTACTTTAAGCCTTTGCTTTTGAGTGAGGTGTAGGCAAAAATTTTTTGTGTGTTATTCTTATGTTTTTTTCTTCCAGTGATGAAGCAGTGTTTGAAGAAAGATGCTTGCATTTGTCTTTAGAGGGCCCTTTACAGACAGCTTGCATATGTTCTGATCTGGTTACATGGTTTGGGAAGACTGGCTGCTGCCTCTCCTGGACTGATACTGTAAACAGGAGTAAAAATAGCGCCACACAGTGCACATGGAGTCCCATGCCCACTGATGATTCAGAGAGATCAAGTGGCTGGGGAGTTTTAGCATGAAGAGAAACTGTAGATTTTTGCAGTGTGAAAAGACTTTGTCTAGGAACACAAGAACGCACATTTGGGGAAAGAGTATTTTCATTCATTCTCATGATTCTCATGTGTGAGAAGGTTAACTTTTTTTTTTTTTGCGGTTCTCAAACAACCTTTTAGGAATCTTGCTATTTCAGCTAAAGAGAACAACATTTCTGGTGATTAGAGATCTTATTATCAGGCTCTGGCTTGTACAGCCATTCAGGCATTAACTCATGCAGCCATCCAGACTGTATGGAGATATCTTGGCAAAGGAGTCTTCTTCGAGGCACTAGATCTTTCTAAGTATAGAGTGAAAGAGTAGACACACTACTGTACAAGGCTCTTCACCAAGCACTGGCAGAACAGCATGAGTCAACTGGTGCAGCAAAGCGTTTGAGTTTAGTGTTTAATTTTGTGTTAGCTCGGCGTTTTCTCAACAGCATTTTCAGTTCCACCGTAGCCCTATGCAAATGTCTTACACCGAAGTAGCTGGAAGAAATGACCCTCAAAGGGGATACTTTTGATTTTATAGTTTGAGTAGAGTATGTACTTAAACAGCTTTTACTCGAGTCAGGAAGTCAGGACCCTAGATTAGCCATTGTGCAAGTGCTTTTCTTTCTGTCTCTTCTGTTCCTTGCAAAAAGATGCTGGCACAAAGTGGCCTACATAAAAAAAATCTCAGAATAATCTCCTGAATTAGGCCAATGTTTCACATTCCACTTTTTCCCCCCATGTTCATTTGGATCATGAGACATGGGAGGCCACTAGACATTTAGATAAGAGGAGAATGTTTTGTTACTTGGAGCCGGTCGGGTGTTATTGGATCATTTATTCGTTTTGAAGTCAGTTTTTCATGCGGTAATACTTGGGGGTGAGGGGGGTGGGGTCAATAGCCTGTGGTGGAATGTCTTTATTTTACCCCTTACAAAGTATTGAATTAGACTGTATGAGCAGACCAAATTTGTTCAGAAGAAGGAAGGAAGAAAAAACTCGTTGCAAAATAAATTAGTTTAAAAAAACAAAACTAAGTAGAATATAGAATAATATTCACATTGTGGTTAGTGATGACTCATATATTTACTGCTAATTATTCTAATGTATGTTTGCAGGAATGCTGCAGAATGGAAAAAAGTTTGACTCCTCACGAGACAGAAACAAGCCCTTCAAATTTAAAATCGGCCGACAGGAAGTCATCAAGGGCTGGGAGGAGGGTGTTGCACAGGTACTCATTGCATTGTTGTTCTAGTGAAAGAAGTAATCATATCAAACAAATAGTGTTCAGTATTATGTATAAACTTTGATCTGATTCCCAGATGAGCCTAGGCCAACGAGCGAAAATCACCTGCTCTCCAGATATGGCATACGGAGCCACAGGGCACCCTGGGGTCATTCCTCCTAATGCCACTCTCATATTTGATGTGGAGCTGCTAAAGTTGGAGTGAATCTTTTTCTTAACACGGAAGAAAGTCTAACCCTCTGCCCCACCATGGAAATGCTTCCTCTGAATTTAGGGTTTTAAACGACACACTCAGAATATCCTCGTCTTTACTGCTACATCCTGTGCTGCCTATTTTACCAAGCTCATTTTAGACATATGAATCACTCCAGTCCTAGTCTGTGCACACACATCTTATTCCTCTTTGCTTTAAACATTACATAGAATTATTAAATCAGCATAACTTTAACATACGTATTTGGATTGAAACCACTGCCTTACTGTATTTGAAGTGGAAGCATGGTGTAATAGAAGTGACAGCTCTGCTCTTCTGTATATAAAGGGGCATTAACAACCACTGTCTGCATTGCCACTTTTCATATAACTATGTCCAGCTAAATGCTTATGAACGAGTAATCATGTTGCTGTATTTAACAATATTTTATATGTATCCCTTATAGAATTTGCTGCAAGTATCAAATGAGTTCACAAAACCTTGCCTATACCTGGAACTAAATGAATACTGTACCATGGAGTCTTTGGCTTCTTGGAATATTTTATCAGTCGACAATAAATAAATCATATTTCAAACTCTTTGAAGCAAGTCTTTGTTTTGCTTAATTACATCTTAAGATTGTAAGCTGATATACTTGTTCACGTGACCAATAATTTTATAGTATTTTAAGAAGTGAGTGCAAATCTTTCAATATCCAGAATATTTAAAATTCTTATATCCTTAAAAACACTTCTTGAGTGTACAGTAACTGTGAAGCTAATACTATGGGTAGCATTACTGGCTAATTACAGCTCCAGGGTCCCAAGTTTGATTGTCCGTATGGTATCTGTCTATCTTCTCCATGTGTGTTTCCTTCGGTTTTTCCCCTATCACTGAAAAGAAAATAGTACAGTTCAAAATTATCAAACTGATTCATTTATCAGAACATAATAACCTCTGAATACACATTTACAGTGCTAATCTATATACAGGAACATAACAATCCTTAATATTTATCTAAATTGTGTAGATATTATTTTAACATACAACAAGGTCTGGGACCTTGGAAATAATGGATTGGCTAATTCCCAATATGAGTTCACTAGAACAAATGGAATTTAATGGATAGACAGTCTTTGGGGATGCATAGTGGGTGTGGATGCGTGAGGCAGGAATTACTTAGTGAGTCTTGATCAGCATAGAGTATATTTTAAAATGAATGTGGTTTCAACGAGTCCTGCTCAAGGTCTAGGCTTGGGGAAGGTTGGCCTCTCACATCTGATTAGAGACAAACAATGCTAAAGATTTCAAGATGTCACTATCTGAATATGATGATTTGTTGTGCTGTCATTGATGGGATAGCATATGATTTCGAAACTTAAAAGCACAGACATGGTTTCAGATAAAGCATAAAACACCAGCTACTGGAGTAGGTTTTGCAGTAGCTTGGTATCAGCATTTTACTAAATGGTCGACTTTAAAAACTGCAAGGCTTAGAATGATTTGATAGTAGATAGTGATTTTGTGTAGATAACGTTTTTGGATTTTTCCAACCATAAATGTCAATTTTGTAAATAATAAACTAGAATTTATGTTTTTTTAAAAGTACTGTTTAAAACTTAGTTTACAAACGGAAAAAAACCCTCACTTTTATATGTGCAGTACCTCTTTAAGCATGGTGATGGTAGCATTGTGCTTTGGGACTGTTTTTTTTGCCTGTTGAAGTGCACTGTACAAAATGGAAGGAAAAATAGAAAAAAGGAAGACTAACTCTAAATTATTTAAGATAACCTCAAACCACTAATAACTTGGAGACAGTTGGGTGTTCCAACAGGAAAATACACTTAAAAGCCGGTTGCTGAATTCACAAAACAAGACAATATTAGTCCTTAACCCTGACTGAAAATATGTGATTTGAAAATTTGTGATTTGTGTTTGAGTCGAATCCATTTCAGGAAACCAATAACTTGAATAGAACTCCAGCATAGAATTTCCAGATAGATTTATTCCAAGTTAATGGCTATAAGTGTCTGGTCAGGGAGAAATTTGGTAAGGGACTTTTCATGAAATATTATTGTATATATATTGTACTGTATATATATTGACCATGTGTATATAATTTTGCCCTGTGCTGATTTTCCTCACTTAATCATTTTCCAAACAATTTTATCCCAGTAGGGTTGTGAGGAGGCTGGAGCCTATCTCAGTCGACCCTGGGCAAAGTCGGGGTACACTCTGAATGGCTCACCACACCATCACAGCATCACAGGGCACCACACAACTATTCACACTGAAATTTAGGGGAGAGGAAGAGGCGTGGTGATGAGAAGTGATGAAGAGGAAGAGGAGTGGTAATGAGAAGTGATGAAGAAAAGGAGTGATGAAGAGCAGCAGTGAGGAGAAAGAGGAGTGATAAAGAGGAAGAGGAGGGGGGATGAAGCAGTGCTGAAGAGGATTGAAGAGGAATGATGATGAGGACTGTTACTTGTGGTACTTAGGAAATGATGTAACAGGGATTTAATCTGTAATGATGTCACAAAAGCTTTGTTTTTGTTTGTTTTTACCACGCCTTCCCGTGGAAACTGTTTTTACAGTTTTTTGTTTGTGTTGTTTGTTGCAGTGTTTGTCAATATGTAGTAACTTAAATTGCTTAAATGTGCTAGAACAGTCCCCAATCGTGTAAAAAAGGGTCGTGAAAAAAAACCCCAATAAACAACAACAATACCAAGTCATTCTACACCATTCCTGATCGAGCCCTGTGTTTATGATGTATAGCTTGCGGGGGGAGTGGGTCTCTCACAGTCTCTCCACAATTCAGGCCGCATTGAAGTTTGCTGTGAAACTATAATAATAATTATTGTTATTTTAATTATTATCATAATTATTATACAGAACAACAATGCTTGCCTGCAACAAAGTACTTTCTAATAATAATACATGTTGTACAGTTTAAATGTATCACTGAATCCCAGTACTTCTATGACATTCAGGACCATGATTAGTGTATGTAAAGTTCTGTGCGGAACTGAACCCCCTGGTGGTAATTTGTTATCCTGCGGAACTAATAATACCGGAACGCTTATTAATCAGCACCAAAATCGCGGGTGGCTTTTTATGTTACACATCCGGGTAAGTGTTGCTGGTTATCGTTTCTGATTGGACGATATCACTTTAGGGCGTTGTTTTGGGACGTTTCTGATTGATCAGTCATGAATTGTTGTTAAATGTGATTGGCTGGACAGCTTGGCTACCGACTGTCTGCTTGGAACCTAACAGAAGCGCACAAGGTCAGAAACATTGTTTATTTTCTTCCTTATATACGTCTCTGCCAGTCTGATTTCTGGTTAAGAGTCCGTGGCACAATCGGCGTTAAGTATAAAGTGTCGTTATGAGTTCAATGTTGATACCTGAGTAGTTTATCTCGCTTCCCTCTATCACCTGATTTGTTCATGAGCTGTTCGTGATACTTCAGTGACTCTTGATAAAACATCACACCACTGAGTTCAGTAATATATCAGAATAGAGCTTTAACTGTGTTTACATCAGTCAGAAATCAGAAATCACCTAGCACATATTATTATAACCCCCAGTGGTTAGGTTTGTTTCACTTGGGCTGTTTTACCTTTTTCATTATTGTCACTGCACTACAAACTAATCAACTACAACATTAAAATGACCTTCGTGGTATTATATAGTATTGCATGGACTTCATTAGTCCCCTGAAGGTGTGTGGTGGTCTCTTGCACAAAGACAAAAGCAGCAGATCTTTTAATTCCTGTCAGTTGTGGAGTTCTATCGATTCAGAACATCAGGAGATTTCAGAGGCCAAGTCAACATCTTGACTGCTTTGTCATGTTCCTCATTCTTGAACAATATTACAGCATGCATGATCCTGCCATGGCTAGGGTATTCTGTTTCCATGAAGGGGTGTATTGGGTCTCCATCAGTCTTTAGGTAGGTGGTCTGTATCAAAATAACAAGCCCTTGTATGCCAGGTCCCAATGTTTATTTCACAGAACATAACACATACTATGCTGGATTGACGTCTTTCCATAATGCATCTTGGTGCAGTTCATCTTTTCTGCAGGAAAAATGTGCACTCACCCAGCCATTCACCAGGGCATAGGGGACAGCTATGCAACCCTAATATTATATTATATATGGCCCATTATTTTTTAATGTACTAATACTGCATACTATGGACACCCAACAAGGCCTGCTGTTTGGAGATGCTTTGAGGCAATCAGATTCTTAAATTTTTCCTATTTCCAGCACATCAAATTTGAGAACTGACTGCTAACTGGGTTCCCTGGAGAACCCAGTCAGCAGTCTTTACCTTTGTGCACTCATCTCTTGTTTAGCCAAAAACAATGACACAACCATGCTGATTTGCATGCAGTTTTATTGTTGCTGTATATACCCTACAGCACAACAATATTCAATGTGCTGTGCACATCGTGCAGAAAGCTCTATTAATGAGTTACAGATGTGTTATAGTCTGTAATTGTATGCATAATATGTGAACCTGTTTAAGCAAGTTTAAAGTGGCATAGACTGTAGATAGACATATAGGGACAGTTTTCAGTAAATAGCATCATACGACTTGTAGTAGTCTGCTGATCCAGAAAATGAAATGTGGCTACCATAAACCCAAACAAACAACAACTCTGTACATGCTCACTGCAGGGTGGCATGGTGGTGTAGTGGTTAGCACTTTCACCTTACAGCAAGAAGGTCCTGGGTTTGAGTCCCGGGTTTGGTTAGGGCGTTTCCGTGTGGAGATTGCATGCTCTTCCTGTGCTTGCATGGGTTTCCTCCAGGTAATTCGGTTTCACACTGCAGTCCAAAGACATGCACATCCAAATCGACCTTAGGTGTGACTGTAAATGTGTGAGTGTGTGTGTTTTGGCTGTGCAATGGTCTGGCAAGACTTCACCCTACCTGTGACTGTACTCTACCTTTGCTCAAAGTTGGCTAAGGTAGGATCCAGCCTCCCAGCAACTCTCATAGGATAAAATGGTACGGAAAATGAAATAATCACTGCAATGAAACAACACATGAAACAATATCATTCTGCTCATCTTTCATTCTCAACAAACTATGCCATTTTAACTGTTGCTTGAAAACATGATGTAGTTTTAACCTATATTTTACCACTTTCATCCTCAGGTGTGCCATGAGTTACTAAGCCAGCACACACGGACACAGCATGTTGACTGCAGGAAAAGCATGTGCATCTTTGGCGGTTAAGCGGCTTCTTGCTGCGTCAGGCACAGCGCCTGCAGTGCTGCATCATCCATGCCACCCCAGACCCTTTCACACTTCCATAACACAAAAAGGAGATGTGGAGCTTCACGAGGCATGGGCCACTCTGGCCAAAAAACAGCTTAAGGGGAAAAACCCAGAAGATTTGATTTGGCACACCCCGGAGGGCATTTCCATCAAACCTGTGTACACTCAGGCTGACACAGCGGCAGTTAGTGATGAACTTCCTGGTGTATTCCCCTACTCCAGAGGACCCTACCCTACCATGTACACATACAGACCATGGACCATTAGACAGTACGCTGGCTTCAGCACGGTGGAGGAGAGCAACAAGTTTTACAGGGATAATATTAAAGGTAAATATTTTTATTTACACTGTTTGTGGTCTCACAGACCAGACGTCTAGCTGTCACTAAAGTACTGGTACGAATTTGTTCTCCTTTAAAAAAAAGATGATATAATGTTCCCTGCAGGCAAACACACAGAGACAGTTTGTCTACTTACTAATGGTTTATTCAAATCTCTGAAATAATGTGCAAAATGTGATGGTGAAACCCTGTGGCCAGCTAAATGTCCATTAAGTATCAGATGCAAATGCTACGTGCAACATTTATTAAATGTAACTATACAAATCAATGTTTCTAGCATTTTTATATTACATCTTGTTTCCAGAATAAATAAAAAAGTCTATTTTATAAGTTTTCAAAAAAAAAAAGTTTATATATATATATATAGGTAGGTAGCTATATAGATATATTGTTACTACTATTAACTAAACAATGAACTGGTTTGTCTTTACTCTGAATTTTTCCTTGCATTTTTCTTGCAGCGGGCCAGCAAGGTCTGTCAGTGGCCTTTGATCTGCCCACACACAGAGGTTACGATTCGGACAATCCCAGAGTGCACGGCGACGTGGGCATGGCCGGAGTGGCCATCGATACAGTGGAGGATATGAAGATGCTGTTTGACGGAATTCCTCTGGAGAAGATGTCCGTGTCCATGACCATGAATGGTGCCGTGATTCCCATCCTGGCGATGTTCATTGTGACAGGGGAGGAGCAGGGCGTAGACAAGGCCAAACTCACTGGTACCATCCAGAATGACATCCTCAAAGAGTTCATGGTCCGAAACACATACATCTTTCCTCCGGAGCCCTCCATGCACGCCATCGCTGACATATTTGCCTACACTTCAAAGGTAGGGCTAGTAACCTTTTAGTGAATTTATGAAGACGAGTGATCACTTTTTACATTACTTATTACAGAGGAACTCTACTTAGGCCAAAAAAAACATTTTCAGTAGTATATTATTATAATTACTGCTATTTCACGTACAAATAAAATGATATAATAATAATAATGATGATGATGATGATGATAATAATGATAATAATAATAGTAGTAGTAGTAGTAGTAGTAGTAGTAGTAGTAGTAATAGTATTAATAGTAATAGTAATAGTGGCAGGGTGGTTAGCACATTCATCTCACAGCAAGAAGGTGCCGAGTTTGATTACCAGGCTCGGGACATTTCTGTGTGGAGTTTGCATGTTCTCCTCGTGGTTGTGTGGGTTACCTCCTGGTACTCCAGTTTCCTCCCACAGTCCAAAAACATTCAAAGGAGGCTGATTGGCAGTCATATTGCCCCTAGGTGTGAGTGTGAATGGTTGTGTTGTATGTTGTATGTGTATGTGTATGTGTATGTTGACCATCTATGGCTTGGTGGGCCATTCAGGGTGTACCCCGCCTTCCCCCAGAGTCGGCTGAGATGGCCTCCAGCCTCCCCGCAACCAAAATTAGGATTAAGCGGCTTAGAAAATAAATGAATGAATAATAATAATAACGTACTATATTCTTATGTAGATGACATGATTATGTAATTCTGTTTTGTCTTTGTTTCTGATTTTTCCCGGTGACTTTTTCCACACAGAACATGCCCAAGTTTAACTCTATTTCAATCAGTGGCTATCATTTACAAGAAGCTGGCGCTGATGCCGTCCTGGAGCTGGCCTACACCATTGCTAATGGGCTGGAATACTGCAGAACTGGCCTAAAGGCTGGCCTTACCATTGATGAATTTGCACCAAGGTTAGCTCTCATATTTGGCTCAGTTTATGGCATTGAGAATATTGCAATAAAGATTCTGCTTTATAAACTGTGTCATACCAGACATTTCAGTAGCTTTGTTGGATATTTAAGCAGAAAGATTTTTAGCTTGTGATTATTATATTTTTGTTATTGCCATTTGTATGATAAACTACAGTTAAGGGTTTATAATTTGAAATATTTGACTATGTGTATAGGTGGCATGGTGGCGTAGTGGTTAGCACGTCCGCCTCACAGCAAGAAGGTCCTGGGTTCGATTCCCAGCTTGGGCGTTTCTGTGT
>JBCNYG010000002.1:8803306-8820759 GCA_039654305.1 Porochilus rendahli | reverse complement strand
TGCGATGGCCTGGCGAGCTGTCCAGGGTGTACCCCGCCCTTGCCCAGAGTCGGCTGAGATGGGCGCCAGCCTCCCTGTGACCCTAATTAGGATTAAGCGCTTCAGAAAATAAATGAGTATGTACTCCATTTATGTTTTTGATACCCAAGTGATTGATATACAGTCATGTGAAAAAATAAATACATCTCATAGAAAATTATTATAAATATTTTTCTCTACATATTAAAAAAATCAAACATACAGTGCCTACCTGTAGATAAAGGTGATATACTTGTACAAAAACTGAATTATGAGCTGCTATTTTAAAAAAACAAAACAAAATCATTTATGCCACCAACATATCTCTGACTGTAAGTCAGTAAGACTGTAAATATACCCATGGATTCAGAGGCTACTATTGCCCTGTTTATCAGAAATAACTTCTTGTAGGCATTTTTGGATAATTATCCAAGTCTCGAACTTTGGCATGCATGAAATGAGCAAAATGTATTGCATTTTTTCCCCGTTACATACTGCCCTTTTCAACTGAGCCATTTAAAGGATGTTTCATAATTTATAATTTTTTTTTCTTTTTGAGGCATTCCTTGCTGGATTTATCTGATTGATTTTCTTTGGTGGATTTCTGTGTAGGCACTGTATCAAAGGAGGTAAAATATTTTCATGAAAATAACAACTTTTTCACATGACGGTAGTAAATTTGTTATCCACTGTGCTTAATCTTCCTTTTCAGTGCATAGTTGGTGAATTTCAATGCAACAGCGAGTGTTTTTTTTTTTTTTTTTTTTAAGCTGATTTTCAGCCCTTTTCTGTCCCATTTGTGACAAATTCTGGTATTTTGGTCTAAAGATCATTTTACATCAATTATATATCAAAAACCAAACTGCAGATGTGCTCATTGTTCTGCGTGGCTGATGTTAATGGATGTTGATTAGCATTTTGCAGTCTGTCATGATGAAGAGGTCTACCAACTTTGTATGGTGTTAAATGGGATAAACATCCCGGATATTTTCAGCAGTGTCATGCCTAAGATTGTTGACCCGCATTTTACTTTTTAGAACTTTAGATTTCTGGGACCTGTTTGCATTTGGGTGGTTTAGATGTTAGATAAGTATAAAACTGCTGATAAATCAGATTAGTGAAAGGGCTCAATGGCTAAGGGTCTGGATCACTGATCAGAAGGTTGGAGGTTCATGTCCCATTACAAGTAAGCTGCTACTCTTGGGCCCTTGATCAACGGTCTTAAATGTAAATTATCTGCCAAGTATCATAAATGTAAATGTGTTCAACACACACAGGAAAACAATCTGATAGGCTATATTTTCTTTCGTAAAAATGTGATACAATGTGATGTTCTTACTGTTATGATATAATGCTCATTCCTTCTGAAATTTTGCTTATTCATCATTCAGGCTCTGAAGTCATTGTGGGGGTTAACAAATATCGCCTTGAAAGTGAAGAGACAGTGGAAGTTCTGGCCATTGATAACACTATTGTGAGGCAAAAACAGATTGAGAAACTTCAGAAGGTCAGTTCTTTATTTCTGGGCAATATGAATGTGTATAAAATTATTAAAAAGTCTGAAAGAAGTAGTCACACCGCCATTCTGTAGTATAATGGTGCTTGATTACAATTAGTTTTGAATAAAACAGCATTTAAAAAAAAATCTGAAGCCATTATAATTGCTTTTCAAAACAGCTCATGATTAGCAAAAATTAGGCTTCATTTTAAAATAGATAATGATTTTCTGCTAGTGAATTATTTTAGTGAGTAATTATAGTGTGGGCAGCGTGTGATTGGCATGTTACATCCTACAAGATTTTATTTATTTATTTTTTAATAACCCTTTAATCATTTAAGAAGTAAATGTGGTATACATGTACACCACCTTTCAGAGGCAAGATGTTTGAAGGTTTTCTTTTTCTGTACTGCCCTTTTTAAATCCTTCACAACATTTAAATTTTGTTCAGTGGAACTGCGGTCAACATGGCAATGCCCCTGTGCACAACGAGAGGTCCATGATCTCTCTTCACCTTCATCCATGAGAGTAGACATCCTTAGTGGGTCTCCAGAGATTTTCTGCTAGAGTTATTTGAGCACTGGATAAATACCAGTATGCACAATTGGACCATTGTTATTATAGGATGTGATGATGAAATGCAATGTGCTTGCTTTAAAGGTAAGGAAGAGTCGAGATAGCGAGGTGGCACAAAGGTGCCTGGCTGCTATAAAGCAATGTGCTGAAACCAGGGATGGAAATCTGCTGGAGCTGGCTGTGGAGGCTTCTAGAGCGAGGTGAGTCAGGATCATTAAATATTCTTGTTTCTTGACAGCATACAGTAGGGCGGCCATGTTATAAAATTAAAGCCTTTTATACTAGAAATACTAGAACACTGAAGAGTGTATTGTGCTGGATTGAACATTGAGGAGGTAAAAAAGTGCTTATGTATACTATGAATATATATATATATATATGTGGTTGTGACATTCATTGTGGTATTCTTTGATGGGTGAAAAAATTTATTAAATCGTATATTATTTCATAGAAGAATGATTGCAATTTATTATACAAGCAGTTTTACTGTACAGAACTTTTTTTTTTTTTTTTTGGCCGAGCAGTGTATTCAGCTACTCTTACACAATACACACTAAACATGGTAAATCTAATTCATACTGTACTGGTATTGGTCATCCTTACATCATAAATTGTATGTATTTATGTAATACGTGTAAGCGATAGACACAAAGCTAATAAAAAGCACAAAACTGGGTGATTTTATCCCGTGGGTTACTAGAATGTGCTAAACCACTGGTGTTAGCAGCTCAGCAGTCGTTTTTCCCCGGAAGTGGCATCAACACGTGATGTGCGTGATGGTAAATTCAAAGCGTCTTATGCAGCTAACATTTTGCCGACTGTGCTTGGTTGTGCAGCTCAGCACTGGCCGATAATGTGTTCTGATGCACAGTTTAGTGACGCAGTCCAGCCAATCCAACGCGTGGTTGTCAATGTCAGGCTGGAACAGCCATTCAGAAATGCAACATGTCTCTGAGCATGCCTAGAGTCGTAACACTCGCACAGAAATGGGCAACGACTGATGTCTGTTATATGTGATTGTTTTAAATAGCTAGTAACACTAATTCTCCACATGTACCCTTTAATACACACTATCTATTCTGTGAACAAGTGTGTTAGTAGTTCATTAATGAGATGGATTTTTCTAATAAAAGACATGGGTACATTTTATGCATTACTTTTTATTTTTACTTTGAAAAAACTTTAAAGGTTTCTTACATGAATTCCTACATATTTCCAAAGTCCTTTAAAACTTTAAGGTGTAATATTAAGCCCCATAATACTGTGTACACCACAGCATACCAAATTACTTTTCTTTCTAAATTACTGCAAATACACCAAGATGAAATGTTTCATTTTTGCTGTTCAGGTGTTCTGTGGGTGAGATCACGGATGCAATGAAAGCTGTTTTCGGGGAGCACAAGGCCAGTACACGCATGGTGAGCGGAGCATACCGCACTGAGTTTGGGGAGCATGAGGAGATCACCCTTGCTCATAGTCGGTAAGATGTTTTTTTTTTATTTTATTTTTTTTAACTTTTCTATCTCCAGAGAGTTTAACCTTTTCAGGTCATTCTGCCTGGACTGCCAGGCAGATTTAAAACGTTTTTATTCCTGGGTCTCACGGGTTTGAATGTTCTTTTGAACCTTTTCTATAAAAGCAGTGCTTGAGCACTCGAGTAAACAAAATCCTTTCCTAATCCTCACCCAGCATTCGTGCGTGAGCTGTCTTGCATCCTCTTGTGGCTTATTTTTCAGGGTAGTGCAGTTTAAGAAGCATGAAGGCAGGAATCCTCGTCTGCTGGTTGCCAAAATGGGACAAGACGGACATGATAGAGGGGCAAAGGTCATCGCCACAGGATTCGCTGACCTGGGCTTTGATGTTGACATTGGACCACTTTTTCAAGTACGTTACAAATTTGCAAAAAGTGCATTTATTTTATATATGATACAGATCACAATTCACCAAGTCCAAAAAACCATATTTTGTAACATATGTGGTAACGCTCAGTTTAATTACAGTGAGGTGCATCTTTATTATTCTTATGTACCTGCAGCATTCGCATTAAAACCTCTGAGAGGTGAATGATAGAAATAAATAGCATTGATTGATTAGCTTCTTGCTGTGGCATCTGTTAATGGGTTGGATGCATAAGACCGCAAGTCAGCAGTCAGTGGTTGAAGTTGATGGTGTTGGATGCTTGAAAAATGGGTAAGAGTCTGAACTGGTCTATTTTGAAGGGTCAAACTGTGGTGGCTAGATGACTGGGTAATGAAATGGAAAGTCAGGTAGTGTTCCTGGTATGCACTGATGAATTTCTACCAAGAGTGGTCCAAGAAGGAAAACTGCTGCCTTCATGTTAAAATTATAATTAATTTCTTAGAGACTTAATTGTAACGTTTGACTATATACGAGCATAGCACACTGTAGTCACACTTTCAGGTGTCACACAAAGGAGTAAGGGCTTCCTTTTGACTCTGGTCCATCTCAAGGTTTTGTTCTTGTGTCTCAGGGAATTTTACCTTAATACTTTTGCCTCTGATTTGCTTAATAGAGATACATTTATAAATGTATTAATTAGTTCATTCATGCATTTTCTAAGCCTCTTATTCCTTATTAGAGTCATGGGGAGGCTGATTCCCTTCTCAGCCGACTCTGGGTGAGGGCGGGGTACACCCTGTACAGCTCGGCAGGCCATCACTGGGCCAACACACACAAACCATTCACACCAATCAGCCAATTAACCCCCTGTGCATGATTTTGGACTGTGGGAAGAACCTGGAGCATTTTCTAAATGTGTCCTTTATTAAAAACTATATACAACTTGAATTGAATTGATAGAAACGTGTTAGTACACACAGTGCAACAGAACTGGATCATGGAGCAATGAAAGAAGATGGCCTGTTTTCTTTTACATCACGTGGACAGCCGGATGTGTACTTTGCTTACCCAGGATAGAGATAGTAGCAACACTATTGGAATGCCAAGCCAGCGGAGGCCATGTGATGCGCTGGGATGTTTTGCTAGAAAACCTTTGGTTCTGGCTTTAATATGAATATTTCTTTGACACATACGAGCTACCAGAAAGTTGTTTCAGACCCAGTGCATGGCAGTGGAATTCTCTAATGACTGTGGCCTCTTTCAGCAGGATAATGCACCCTGCAGCATTGCAAAAATATTCAGAAGTGGTTGAGGGACATGATAAACCTTTGTAAGGGCTGATTTGGCCTCCAGATTCCGAAGATATCTATCCTATCAAGCATCTGTGGCATGTTCTTGTTAAACAAGTCTGATTCATGGAGGCTCCATCTCACAACTTACATGACTTTGAAGGATCTGCTGCTAATGTACTGGTGCCATTCACCACAGCACACTATCAGTGGTCCTGTGGAGACCATGCCTTGATGGGTTAGTGCTGTTTTGGCGGCACAATGGGGACTGACAGTATATTAGGCAGGTGATTTTTCTGATAAGTGCATGGGATATTCTTATTGAGCAGCTTCTGTGCAACATATGACACAAAATACTCAAAAAAGTATGTAGAAGAGTCTTTATTTTTAAGGTATTTTTCTGTCTTTCTTTTGAGTCTGTGAGATTTATGCTTTATGACAGCCCTGTGTGTCAATGCACAAATTCACAGGTTTATTTTTTTATTCCCCTGTTGGATGTTTTTCCTAAAGGGTACCAATATGAAAGTGTGTAGCATTACTTTTTGCTGTGGATTGGGAATCCTAAAATAGCTAGTGTTGGACTCTATTCATGTGTATGCAGTAAGTATGGCCTGTTGAGGTAGAGTGCAAAACAAGTGTCGAAATATTGATCAGTCTGCCTGGTGATTTTTTTTATTTTTTGCATTTTAACATTTTTATGTTGTGGTTTGGATCAAGATACGTTCTGATACTGAAGGTGACATTCATTCCCAGTAACTAATCCTGTTCAATTAGACTTTGTGATAACATTTAAAATAATAAGATAACGATGAGACGAAAAGGCATGTAATTTTTTTTTTACACAAAACTCTTAATTTAGTTCATCTGCATATTGGCAGTAAATACTCTAACTAAGTCCAATAAAGTGCTGCTTATATTACATGAGGTGTACTAAACGTTTAAAATCAGGTGTAATCACATGAGCTATAACTGAATTCCAGCATTCCCTGTGTGTGATTGTGTAAGCATGAGCATGTGTATGTGTACCTGTGTGGAGTTCGCATGTTCTCCTCCCACAGTGCAAAAACATGCACAGTAGGCTAATTGGCTGTTCCAAATCACCCCTAGGTGTGAGTGTGAAATGGTTTTGTGTGTGTGTGTTGTGGGTGTACCTCGCTCTCGCCCAGAGTCGGCTGAGATGGGCGCCAGCTTCTCTGTGACTCTAATTAGGAATAAGTGGCTTGGAGAGTGAATGATTGCCTCATTACAATGGCAACTGTCAATTAATGGCTGTATGAGGCATCAGGTTAACTGTGAAGTTGATATGTTGGAAACTGGAAAAATGAGTAAATGTAAGAATCTGGACGAAATTGTGATGGCTAGATGACTGGTTCATTGTTTTTGATAATTTATGAATATAATTTTTTTGGTATGCAATAATGCCCTTATTTAACATCTACACTACGTCTGCAGCATAAAAGAGTGTGGTGCTTAATTTGTCCAATGATTCTGTGGCTGTATGAAGGTCAAATTAAAGCTCTGTGATGCGTGTGTTTTTTCTCAGTGTATTTTGTTGTTATCCCTATGACAGACCCCCCGAGAGGTGGCTCAGCAGGCTGTTGATGCAGATGTTCACTGCGTAGGTGTGAGCACATTGGCAGCTGGACATAAGACTCTTGTCCCTGAACTTATTAAAGAACTGCGTAATTTAAACAGGCCAGACATCCTGGTCATTTGCGGTGGCGTCATTCCCCCACAGGTAAAAAAATGACAAAAAAAACTGTGTGTTTTAAATGAAATATATCAAATGCAGTAAACCCAATTGCATATCACATTGTGATTATTTTATGATTATATTTGGCTTACACTGGGGCACGATGTCCATGATCTCCATGATTTGAGAGAATCGTGACGAGCGTGGGGGGTTGTGGGATCAAATTTTGATGACCTTAAGAGAACTTGGTGGATTTGTGATGATCGCGTTGATTGTGGCAAAATATTTGACTGTCACTTTTGTCACTATAATTACGATATATTACAATTTGATGCCAGTCGGGATAGAACATGGGAAGTGCGGACGACCTTAACAGAGCGTAACCGACCTTGATGTGGCATTGTAGGGGATATTGATGAACTTGGCAACACGATTCCTTCAAGTTTCATCTCCTGGATGTGAGCTGTCTCCTTTTTATATCCCAGTTGTGCTCCAAGCGTGCTCATAAATTGTGGAGTTCCACATATTTTTTTTTTTTAATCACGAAGATTGCGTACATTGTTCCCCAGTGCAAACCCAGGGTTAGAAATAGCCCTGGTTTGTTTCAAATCAATATCTCTGTATTATCTTATGTCATGCAGGACTATGAGTTTTTGTATGAGAATGGTGTTTGCTGTATTTTTGGACCTGGAACCAGAATCCCTCAAGCTGCGGTGGAAGTCGTTGACAACATCGAGAAGAGTCTGGAGAAGAATCGCCAAGCTCTGTAACCAGAACCGAACATTATTTGGTGCACTTCATTAAGATTTTATAAGAATTCATACAAGTTGTAGAAGTTTGATAAGAATGTGGTTAGCATTAATGTGTCAGTGTTTTATATTTCACTACTTAGTTAAGAGATTGAAGTACAAATCCTGGAATAGACCAAGTTGTTTTTTTTTTTTTTTTTTTTCAACAACAACAACAATAATAATAATAGTAATAATAATAATAATAATGTGTTATAAATCTGTCTTTAATTTGTGTTGTTTCCTGATGTTTTATTTATGGAGGTTGCTGCTTGATCCAGGGGGCTTTTGAATGACTTACTTAATTGTAATGTACATCAATACAATTATGGATAAGATATTAAAATTCTGTATAATAAAGCCGGTCTAAAGAAGGGTTACTTTGCTGTCTCTGTTCATTGAGTTGTGTTTTCCAATTGTGCCTTATGGATGCTGTTGATTTTGAGCTTTTAGTTATGTCCTGATCGGCAGTTGAAAATGTTGTGTAGGTAAAGGTCTGTTTGAAAGATTGATTACAATCTCTATTTTCTTTCATGAATCCAGTAATAAATTTTAGGATTAAGCGGCTTAGAAAATGAATGAATAAAAATGTTGGCTACAGATTTCCTGTGAGACAGTGCTGAAGGTGTGCATGTTGGTATGCAGCCTCCAGTAGGTACATATGTATTTATTCTTGAGCTTCCGAGACTTGTCTTTCGAGTTATAAAGTCATAAAGCCTGGAATAAGGAGTTCTGCCTGCCTCATTTCTTGATTTTACTTTTCACACAGCAGTCAGTCATTCAGTGTAAGAATAGACCCTGGTGTTGCATGAGCAGCATCTGTTGTGGTGGTGGATTTGGAGCCTAATCCAAGGAACACTGGGTACAAGGTGGGAATATATTGTGATTGGCATATCAACTGCTTTGGCATTTACAGTATTCATTCACATGAACATACTCATAGTATTGATAACTGAGCACAGTAAATACACTATTTTGAGAGCTGGGGAGAAACCCACATGGACAAAAGGAGAAGCTCCACCTGAACAGTAAACAGAACATGGGACTAAATCTGACACTGTGCGGGGCAGTGGCAGCCCATCTAGATCAATAATTCACAAAGCAATATGTCTGGTGACACAATAAGCTTTTAAACCACCTAACAGGGATTTGGATTTTAGCTCTAATCTCTCAGACGAAAAAGTCAATAAAGGCAATACCTTTGATTTGGATTTCGCTTGGTATTGATCCATCTATAGCTAAATGTACCATCTCAAGAATGCTTGTAGCGTAGAGCTTCTACTAAAAGTAATTATTCTGCTAGACATGTAGTAGAAGCGACATGTGCAAAAGGTCAACAGTCACTCTGTTCTAGATAAACAATTTATATGCTGTAATATATATATATATATATATATATGTATATATATGTATATGTATAATTATGTCTTTGTGTGTGTGTGTGTGTGTGTGTGTGTTTGTGTGTGTGTATGTATGTGTGTTTGTGATCCAGTGTAAGATTGCAAAAAGCCTTGGGATTCCTCTTGCCACAGTAAAGAGACTGATTGTACAATTTACCTGCAAAGGCCAGGAATCAACAGCATCCTGCTCAGGTTGACTTGGGCCCTCTGACAGGTGTCTCCTACTGTCAAGTGGGTTGTTGAAAATAACCCCTTTTGTAAGGCCACTGATATGTGTATATGTGTGGAATTTCCATCAACTTGGATGTATATGTATATGTCTATTGATCCATCAATTTGCTAATTCGCTTAATCAGATAAGGGTAGCTAGGAGGTTGGAGCTTATCTCAGCTGACTCAGGGCAAAGGCCTGTATGTGTCTATCAGCGTACCAATCTTAAAAAAATGATGGTGTCTATTTACTGTTGATATCATATAGAGATGTTCTCTGCTTGTTTTCGCTTTCAGTTCAAAGATGTTTTTATGCAGAATGAATAAACAATGTTCTTCTTCCCTCACTGTTGTCTTCTGTAATCAATAATAATTGCACAGTGTTTCTGCCGTTCGAGGGCAACAATTAGTTTATCTTCATTCTTATTTATGAAGCAATTTGTATGACTGCCATAGAAAGGGCATAAACGTTAGTGGACAAAAAAATCTTTGTACTTCACATTGACATGTTTTCTGTAGCCTGTTATTTCAGTCACTGTAATGTGTGGCTTTGAAATGGCATTCCTAATAGTTGATCGAACTGAATAAATACCACATTATTAGTTCTGCGTATATCCAGCTGTTTTCCCTCTAATGTGCACAGTAGATTTGAGAAGCTAAATGTTTCGATGTAGCCTGTATAACAATACTATTAAATAAGTGAACATACTGACAACATGGTGACAACACAGTATTATACAGACTTTTTCACACTGTGAACGTAACCGCATACAACAATAATGTACTTTATGTATGTACAGTACATACACATACCAGCATGTTGAATGACACAATTCCTGTTGTGTCAAAATGCCATTAATCCAAGCAACAGTGTATGGTCGAAGAACAGCAGATTTTACATTCAGAAGCATACATTTCGTTGAAGTTGTTAAATGAATTAGAACAATTGTACTCGGCTCAGTAAAAATAATACACTGGCATAAAGGGTAACACAATAACCAGATCATTTGATCAACACAGGTGTTTATTTGGATGCAAACCAGTTGATGGTGTTTTGAATCACTTTATTTTATAAAAATTTGTGTAGATTACTGCTTTTTAAGAAAAAAAAATCACATTTTTCTTTTTTGTTATGATGAATCAGAAGCAGAACATGTTATGATGAAACATGATGGGGGGGAAAGGATAAAAATCTTGCCATTTAAGTTAAGAAAAAACTAAAAACAAACACAAACAGCCTGAATTATATTTAGGTTTTTGTCTTTTTTTGACTACTTATAGTCAAAATATTCCAGTGTACATAAATAAATAACAGCAAATACTGTGCCAGTGATGTCAACTTATATTACGAAGAATTTAACTATTGATACTTTAAATAAAAACATCTACTCGTTTTTAATTTATCTACCATCATTCCACCTCTGATCATTACATTCTACCCCAGCTGATTTGCACTCTCTGTACACTCTGCACTACTCTGCACACACAACAGCCGTACTCACTAGACATCTTGTGTGCACAATGCACTGACACTTTACACACCGTATTACATTCCAAATCGTCACTACATTTATTTTATATTTTATATTTCATATTTATATTCGACCTTTAACTATTGGTTTGTCTTTCAAATAGTTATTGTTATTGTTATTTTTCTTTTTTCTTCTTGATATTGATAGATAGTTTTTTATTCTTCTTCAAATATAGGACAGTCGTAATTAGCATTTCACTACATACTGTATATGTAATGTGTATGATTTTGTTCGTGACATATAAATTTGAATTTGAATATCTGTTTCACCTGAAATAAATATCTATTATCTTTAAACTGGACACATCATTTACAACTCAAACGTCATCATACATCAACTCAACATCATCATCTTTCAATACTTTATAGTAATTATTCGTTATTACTTTTTAATTAAAAATTTTAATAATTGTCTTACTTTCACATTACTATACACCTTCCAAACATCTGCCCATTTTCTAATTCATGGAAAGAGTTATTGATATTCCACAGGCATGAATTGTGTATCAGCAGCAAATGGCTTGCTTTTGACTGTAGCTCTTTCACACACCATATAGATTGTATTCTCTGTAAGGTTATTTGACTGAGAGTTGTGGCAGGCCAGGGACCTGATGCATTTCTGGAGAAGCTGCTTCACTTCCTGTTTAAAAGGCTTGCTGAAGATGTAATAGATGAGTGGGTTGTACATGGTGGAAGTCTTTGCAAAGAGGCAGGGCAAAATACTGACTTGAGGAGTGACGGAAGAAGTTGAGTAGATTGACCATAAGCTCACGATCCCATAGGGTGCCCAACAGCCAATGAAACCAGCACTGATCAGAACAGCAATCTACAAGAAATTTGTTAATGGGTAGTATTTTATTTACAGTTCATTTATTATACCTAAAATACTTTTTTTTTTAAACTTGCATTTGATTTCACAGGTGATTTTAATAAAAAGGATACTTACTTACGCACAATATTGAGCAATAATGTGAAACTCTATATAGAATTAATGTGCAATTTTCTTTGAGCACCTTAGGTAAAGCCAACCAAATTTTATTGTACTGCATGAACTGTACTACACTTTCTATTTTATCCTATTCTATTGTATTCTATTTTGTTTTCTATTCTATTCTATAATTAAAGGAAATCAGTTAGCTGAACCATGCTGGTGAAGAACTGGTGAAGGCACCCAATCCTTGTTATTCAATTTATCAATTAAATTGACAGAATAAAAAAAAGAATTCATGACCAATTTTTTTTGTAGCGTAGATGTCATACAATGTTAAACATTTTACTATAGATAAATATTTTATACTGCATAATATAAACATGAAAATAAATTTCAACATGGTACCAATGCACTTAAAAAAGATATAAATATAAATAATATATCTGATTTAAATGTCAGTATATAACTCACCAACATGAGGCGACGTTGCATTTTAACCCTGTTTTGCACGATGCTGGCATTCCCTAGAGACTTGTAGAAGAAACGGAGACGGAGGGCAATGCCAAAGTAGCAGCAAACAATGATGATGGCTGGGATAGCCAGGTTCATAGCAAACATCGTAACGACAAACAATGGACTGTGCTCCTTCATCTCTGCCCAGGCTAACGTGCAGGACAGCCCGAAGGGTTCAGGGCCATACGCTCCACAACCAAATAATGGAAGAACAGCCCAAATAAGAGCATACAGCCATATGCCTGCTAACATCATATGCACCATCCTTTTATTAATTTTCTCTGCTAAAAACACAAACACACACATACATACACAGTGTGAAGGTCAGCAAAGCATGAAATGAAGATTCAAATACACAAATAGACTTTCCTTGTGAATATTTAACCCCCCAGTCCCATTAAAGTTTTTCAGTTTTTCTGTGTTTGCATGATCGTTTGTATGGCCTTCAGTTTAACTGGATCTCAAACTGAATAAATGATCATAGACAGTTTTGGACCTAAACACTCCTCTTAAGACCAGGTAAAGAAATAGAACCCCAAATCAAAAAAGGGTTGGATGGAATATGAAAAGCAAACCTACAGATTCCAAGTTCAAATGTAGGTTTATGGTGCAGCCTTCCATCATTAGGAGTACATGGGAGTTAATTGGCTAAGCTCTTTTGCGAGGGATGGATAGCATATACTCACCTTCCTGTCACTTTTTGCGATCACCAGTCAATCACGGGTGTCTGTGAGCTCATGCATGATGCGGTTGCAATTTCCTTCAAAGTGCTTCCTCAATTGTGCACGCGCAAGCTTTTTTTTAAGATGCAGGTGGCAGCATCATGTGTCATGGAGGAATTTAAACTAATACATTCCCCCCACAGTATCTTTAATTTTTAAAATTTATTTAAATGATTTAAAACAGAGGTAAAGTTAAGTGAGAATAGAATTGCAGAACCTAGAGGTTAGCACCACTTTAGAGTCTATTCCAGCTGTGAAAAATGTATACATCATTGGTAACAATAATGAACACAGTGTAAGTTGATATTGAGTTGAGTAATATATCTCATTTTGTTTCCTACCATAAGCACAATTCTAAGGCACATTACTTCATAGAAAATGATGCAGATAGTGTGTTCCTCCCTGATGTGGCGTTTGATTAGCTTGCAAAAAAGCAGATGAATTTTCCGATTGAACAGTCTAATTTTATGAATGGATTTTTGCAGTACTTACCATGAGACTGTAGTGTCATGGATAGAATGAAGCGTACTATAGCCATGACTGTCAGGGTTGTCATGCTGGCCACACCAAAAAAGAAACCCATCCAACCATAGTAGATACAGGTGTCATCACCTCCTAACCAGTTATGCTTCCACAAAGATGCAACAGCAAGAGGGTACATTGAGACTGCCGCACTAAGATCAGTCACTGCCAGGTTCACACTCAGGAGTTCTGCGGGCTTCATCTGCGACGATCTCTTGTATGCCATTAGGAGGACCAGGAGATTCCCCACAACAGATAAAATTGCTGAATATTACCAAAAAAAAAAAAAAAGGTTAAAAAATATTTTAAAAAATCAGCAACAGGCCATGTATATAAACATAATTTTATTTCAATTACAGACACAAAAATATTAAAACCGCCTTTAGATCACATCTAGTTGCTTGTTTGACCCCAAAATACACCAGATAACTTCCTATGACTTTATTACATTTTCATTCATTTTCTAAGTCGCTTTATCCTAATTGATCACACATAGGGGTAATTTGGAACAGCCAGTTAGCCTACTGTGCATGTTTTTGGACTGTGGAAGGAAACCGGCGTACCCGGAGGAAACCCACACAAGCACAGGGAGAACAGGAACACTCCACACAGAAACGCCCTGATCCCAGAAATCTAAACCAGTTCATCTTGCTGTGAGGCGGATGTGCTAACCACTGGGCCACAATGTCGCCCACCATTTATTACTTCAACTCAATAAATTAATGTATTGTGATGTACTGACCCATAAAAAGCCATAGTTTATTGCTCAGTTGGATTGGTTGAACATTTCATTTTTAGTGGTACTTGACCTTTATTTTAAAAATTTCTCTCTTCTTCTTCTACCACTGTTTCCTTGAACCATTTCTATTGGACTGAAGTGAGACCTTCGCTTCACACAACCTTCAGTAATGTACAATGTTGGCCCTTTTCATTTATCGCTTTATATGTGTTCATGACCTGTTTGATAGATTCAGGCAGCCAAGTCTTTTAGTATTTTAATGGCCTACACACGGAAATTGCTTTTGGGTCACTGATTAAGCAGATTTTATTTTTAATACAAGAACTATGTGGAAAATAAGCTGCAAAAATTATACTTTTTTCATTCATACCGTTGAGTCACGTTTACTATATGATTTGTTATGCAAAAAAGAATTTCCTTTTATTTTTGCTATTATCTAGGATTACCCAAGTACAGATAGACATGCTGTTACACTGGAACAGTAATAAAAAAACCATACAAGGACTTTTACATGAAGCAATTATCTCTGACCTTGAGTGACCTTGACCCCAGGCATCTAGTGAAACAAGGCTTTTTTTGGTAACGTCCTATCTAAGAATGATAAGAGACGTCATAAAACAAGAATATCTGGGCAAAGGGAAGATACATTCCAAACAGCTTGCCAATCCATCGGAGGGCCAACACACTCACAACCACAAGAGACCTCTTGTATACCCACTTCAACGGTGACTACTAGTGAATTGACTCTGAGCTTTATCTTCCATTAGCAGTCCATTTAGGCTGAATGTCATGGTTTTCTGTTTCATAAGTGGTGTGATGAACAAAGCCCACTTGGTACACAATTATAGTGATTTATTTTTGTAACAAATTGCCCTTTAAGTGAGGCTGAGAAAAATGATAAAGTAACTTCAACCGCTTATAATTTTTTTCTGAAAATAATCGCCAAATTTCTCAAATATAGTTCTACAAACTATAATTGCAATGGTCTTTCAAGCTGTTCAGGGTGTACCCTAAAGTCGTAAAGTGTTGGCTAAGATAGGCACCAGCCTGCCCGCAACCCTAGTGGAATTAAGCGGTAATCGGCAAATGAGTGAGTGAGTAATGAGTGAGTATTTCTTAAAACAATCTGTACTTTTTCTGTCTCTCTACATTGGCTGGAGTCCATGCTTGCACCCTGATCACATTCATTTGTTGACCTTTACCTAATTTTAAGAACTGATAAGTACCATATGAGACTGTATATGTCCTGATACATAAAACCATAGAATTGAAAAAAAAAAATAGAATTAGAATAGAACATAGAATTGTTGTACTTTCTTTTTCACAAGACTGTATATTAGTAGCTATAATTGTATTTAAAATTATTTAACCACAAATTAAACCCCCATCTATGTGCCTACAGGTTGTGTCCAGCCACAGAATGTTCCATTTCTTATTCAAACAATACCGTGGACAATGCATCAATGTGTTATTCAAAACTCCTTGTATTATTATTATAGAGAGGATAAACATGTTATAAGACATGTTTTTCAAATAAAATTAGGGTCATATGCTTTTTCTTATTAATGTAGCTTGACTTTAAGGTCACAAATTATGTGGAACTAACCCCACAAAGTAAACTAAATATGATTACCTAATTAATGTGCCCATTTGCACATGATTGTAATAAATGGAGATTCTGTGTGCACTTAGTTTGTTTCACCATACTCTCAATTTGTATAATCAGTGGGATGTGTTTTACTGAATGGAAATTGATTCATCTCTGAATGGGAAATAAAGCATCACCACATCAAAGATAATTTTTCTTTAATTATAGGATTGTTTTTTTTCTACATCAGATCTCAGCAACAGGAACTTGTGGGAGATCTTTCTAGAGAAGTGTGGCATTAATTATAACATAAAGACAGA
The DNA here is from genome assembly GCA_039654305.1 of Porochilus rendahli. Classification (NCBI taxonomy): domain Eukaryota; kingdom Metazoa; phylum Chordata; class Actinopteri; order Siluriformes; family Plotosidae; genus Porochilus; species Porochilus rendahli. Next base: position 8,804,562 of record JBCNYG010000002.1, on the reverse strand, counting down.
CATAGTAGACTATAAGCTACTGTCTGGAAAATTGTATCAATTGAATTATTCAGCAAAAGGACTAGGGGCCCTTTTTCTTTATTGTCTTATCAATTACAAACATTTCAGTGTTTATTTCTGATATAAAGACTTTAGTCACTAAAAAAAGGCCCTTTTCACTATCTTATTTTCTGCAGTATATTTTACAGTAGTTTTGTATATCACGCATTACTGTTATATAATGAAAGTGATTATAAAATAGTACCCTTTACTATGTCTTTGTTAGTGAATCTTTGTATGTTAAAGAGAGGATATCACAAATAATTAAGGCCTATATATTTTGCATATAGTGTTACAAGAATTTTATGTTGCAATGAAATGATCAGACAAAAACAGGATTTCAGAACTGAGTGGCACTCAAATAGTTAATGACGGTTAATAATAATAATAATAATGAAGATGATAATGATGATAACAACAACAACAACAACAACAACAACAACAACAACAACAATAACAACAACAACAACAACAACAACAACAATAACAACAACAACAACAACAACAACAACAATAATAATAATAATAATAATAATAATAGTAATGCAGACAATACATTCAGATTGACAATTGAAACATACTAGCTATATCACAAACCTCTCCAACGTCTCTTTATTTAATGAGAAAATGAAGTTGTACCTATCAGCAGAAGAAAGGTTCCGGCTCCATAATCAAACATGGGAGAAAGTTTGGATGAATAAATATCCATAAGAAAACTGGGTTTATGTTTCCCGACGCGTGTAAAACGGACCAGTGCCAACGGACAAGTGTGATTATCCAGGAGTGTCATCCGCGATAAGATCGACTCTTTGAACCGACTCTTTTAGGTGAAGGTTGGGAGTCGACTCGCAAAGCAAACATAAACGTCTCGAGAGGATTCGTCACCTTTCTCTATTCATGATCCTGTGTCTGTGTGTGTGTGTGTGTGAACAGATTTTATAATAAGCTCGTTTTTTATTAGTGGCTATAATACAATTTTATTGGGTTTGGATTAGGAAAGATGCATGTGATGCATATCTTATTAGTGAACTGGACCAAATATTACTCATTAAAGATGAATTAACATCAACACTGTTCAGAGGTATGTGCTCTGATTCCTAGATTAAAATCATGCTGAAGTGGTGAATGGATGGTTTAGGTAATCTCTCTCTCTCTCTCTCTCTCTCTCTCTCTCTCTCTGTGTGTGTGTGTGTGTGTGTGTGCATATATATATATAT
>JBCNYG010000002.1:8691024-8704780 GCA_039654305.1 Porochilus rendahli | reverse complement strand
TATAAAATCTAAAATTTTTCCCCACAATTTTAACAATTTTTTTAGAATTGTATAACAAGGAGAGAATGGGATTGTAATGTAGAATACTGTTTAAAAAAATTAGCTTATAACAAAAGATAAATAAACAATTACCAGATGTTCATTGTACTGAAGCTTGGAAAATAAAAAACATAAACAAAAACATTATATAGTAAATATTGTGTGATCAATAAAAAGCGCGCGCAAGCTTGATTTTATTTTGATAGGTCCAGTTGCTCTATAGGAGGTTAGGGTCGTTGTCAGGAAGTAGATGTAGTCTTACCGGAAGTAATTAAGGAACACTTTTGACAGTTTCTCTAGCCGTCGACGTGCTACACGCTACAGTTCGCGCACCTTTTTATCTCTCGGGTAATTAGCTCAACGTTGCGTAATATAAGTTTTGAAGTTTAAGTTTACTTTATTGTTAGCTGCGCCGTTGGCTTTCTCACAGCTTTGCTAATTAGCCGTTATGCTAACATTGGGGTGAGCTCGCTCCTCGGTATTGAAGTTGCAGTGTACTGATTAGGAACCGGTTCAAGCGACTGAGGATTAAATTGTGTTTAATAGCATGACCATTTGAACAAGCGCCAACGTTTTTAACGTAAACCTACTGAAGTTTTATCAGACTATCATACGTATGCATGTTAGATTTGGGAAGTTTTGTTTAACAAAAAGCAACGTTTCCTCACCACCGGCCTGTATCTCAGTCTCCTGATTGATTGGAATGGAATTGTTTTGTTACGTAGCACATGTGGAGCACATGTTTTCAAATACCGTTGAAGTGTGTGTGTTTGTTAATATTTATTTCTATTTTCTAGTTTGATCGATTGTTGAGATCTCTGATCTGAGAAGTTGTACACCCTGTAGTGAATTTGTGTCAAGGCAGGCTTCCAGCCATGGTAAGTTTCTAACATAGTACATGAAGATAGTAAAGAGAACAATGATGACAATTTAACCTCTTAAGACCCAAAACCAACTATTTACACATTTACATTTAAGGTTTTCTACAGACATACAAACAGTCTGAAAACTTTGTAGCTTTATTTACTTTGATTGCATCTAAGAGAGTGTTTAAAGGAAAAAGTGTTGTTGAAAGATTGTTTAAAAATGTTAAAGTGAATACAGAAAATAAAAAGTAAACAGTTATATTTTATGCAGTACATCAGTTTTAAACTCTGGTGTATGGACTGAAGTTTCTGTTGCTTGAAAATGATTCTCCAGACACTAAGCGTTTCATAGGAATGGGTGCAGCAATATTGCAAAGGTAGATGCCTGCAAGTCACACCAACCGTTCTGTCAAGCCACATCTGTGATCATTCTCTTCTTCTTATGCATTTTCACACCCCTTTAATTAAATCTTATCTAGATCGTAGTGATGTAAATTGTGTTGTTGTGGAGATTTTCTTGCCAAATCCCCCTAGTATCAAGGACTATGACATGACTATTAGAAAAATCATAAATAGATTAAAAAAAGGTTCTGTGACATGAACTATTGAACATGTTTGTAAATGAACATGGCCCATGTACTCTGTTAGTCTGCTGTGGTGGATCTGAAGACAAAAGAGGAGAAAGATGCAGAACTGGACAAACGTATTGAAGCGCTGCGGAAGAAAAATGAAGCTTTAATGAAAAGATATCAGGTAAGTCATTACTTGGGCATTGCCATGTTCTCCAGGCATGTGGTATAACTTGATTTGAGGTGAAGGGGGCAGGGCACATCTTTTTGAATTGCTGCAGAACATTTTATACCCTTGGGAATGATGGGGGCAAAAAAAAAAATATATATATATATATATATATATTAAAATGACTGGGAAACCAGGGTGGTAGTTCCCCTTTTTAGGAAAGGTGTGTTCTATTGTGGAATCACACTCCTCAGCCTACCCGGGAAAGTCTATTCAGGAGTATTGGAGAGGAGGATCCAGCCGATAGTTGAACCTCGGATTCAGGGGGAACAATGTGGTTTTCGTCCCGGCCGCAGCACTCTTGACCAGCTTTACACACTCTACGGCATCCTGGAGGGGGCATGGGAGTTTGCCCAACCAGTCCACATGTGCTTTGTGGACTTGGAGAAGGCTTTCGACCGTGTCACTCGGGCTATCTTGTGGGGTGTGCTCCGGGAATACGGAATACTGGAACCATTGCTACGGCCCGTTCGGTCTCTGTACTGCCGGAGCCAGAGCTTCGTCCGTGTTGGTAACAACATGTTAAATTTGTTTCCAGTGATGATTGGACTCCGCCATGGCTGCCCTTTATCACCACTTCTGTTCATAATTTTTTGGATAGAATTTCTAGACGTAGTCAAGGTGTTGAGGGGTTCTGGTTTGGCGGCCATAGGATCTCGTCTCTGCTTTTTGCGGATGGCATTGTGCTTTTGGCTTCATCGAACCAGGACCTTCAGTTCTTGCTGGAGCTATTTGCAGCTGAGTGTGAAGCGACTGGGATCAGCACCTCCAAGAGGGAATGATGGAGCGAGGGATTGACAGGCGGATCTGTGCAGCTTCTGCTGTAAAGCAGAGCTTGTTCGGGCCCGTCGTGGTGAAGAGGGAGCTGAGCCAGAAGGCAAAGCTCTCAACTTACCAGTCAATTTACGTTCCTATCCTCACCTATGGTCATGAGCTTTGGGTAGTGACTGAAAGAACGAGATCGCGAATACAAGAATTGAAATGAAATGAGCATCCTTTGCAGGGTGGCAGGTCTCTCCCTAAGTGAGAAGTTCTGTCACCCGGTAGGAGCTTGGAGTAGTTGAGAGGAGCCTGTTGAGGTGCCTGTTGAGGTGGCTCGGGTTAATTCTGATTAGAATGCCTCCCGAACGCCTCCCTGGTGTTGTGTTTCGGGCATGTCCGACCAGGATGAGACCCGAGGGCTGACCCAGAACATGCTGCAGGGACTACATCTCTCGGCCGGTCTGGGAATGCCTTGGCGTCCCCCCAGAAGAGCTGGAGGAAGTGGCTGGGGAGAGGGACGTCTGGACCTCACTGCTTAGGCTGATGCCCCCGCGACCCAATCCCAGAAGAAGCGGAAGAAAATGAATGAATGAATATATTATATTTTGTACAGCGTCCTCAAAAATTTACTTAGTATTCTATTAGAACATGTTTCTTATGGACAAACAAAGTAGCAAAAAACACCCAAAAACTAAATGCAGTAAGTTACCTTGAAATATGTTAATAAAGAAAACCATTACCATGATGTTAAAATGAATTTTTTAAAAATTTCCTTTTTTTAAAGCTATTAAAATAAGTTTTTCATTTTTTTAAGCTACTGAAAAAAATATTTTTTTCATAATTGAAACAATTGGATTTATCTGTTTTTGCAAACAAATTCTTCACATATACTATGTTTTAACCTGATATCCACTGGTAGCATTATAATAGCCTGATTATAATTATTTCCTTGGCTTTCTCTTTCTTCCTTGGCTTGCCCCAACAACAATAAAACTTACTTCATTGTCACTGGTGATGAGGGTCCACATGGTCTCTAGGCGCAGGACATCACTCTTTATATGAAGCTTAGAAAATAAGCATTAATAATGCTTAACCTTTCCCAGAGTTTTTATAGAATTACATATAGATTTTAATTTCAGTGCCTTTGCCCAGCTTGCACCAAACACTTCATTTTTGTGGGTTTAAGCTGGTCTCTATGAAAGTTTGGGCTGCTAGCAGCTCACTGTGCCCAACAAACACTGAAGTGAGGCTCATGTCATACATGACCAAAAGTATTAAATATATATTACATATAACTAATACTTTCGACTACTATCCCCATGCTTCCTAATATATCTACTGTGGAAAAAATACTGTCTCAGTGCGTGCATTGTGTTTTTGTTCTCTTCACATTGAATGTAGTCTAGATTGTGTCTAAGCTGAAGTCTCTGTGCCAGCTGGAAGAGTTCCAGTTTCAGCAGGAGTTTTTCTCCATCTCCTGTTTGATATTTACTTTACTGCTTTCTCTAGGAAGCTAGTACTGGCCTAGACAGACAAACAGCACTGTTTTAATGGCCAAGAGGGCTGGGGATAGAGCAGTTTGTGGCCTCTCTCGTCCCTTTATTCCTCTTCTGCTATGGGCTGAGCCAGCACAGGGGCACCTGTAGGCTCTTAAATGGTCTTGTTATGACTCTCCTGTAATGCATTTGTCAGTATGGGCCATTTGTGCCCACAGGTCCCACTGTACAGGTAATAAAGGGAGGATGAGAGTCAGTGGTTATAATGTAAAAGTTGTGCATTGCTAGATGATCTAAGGTTTTTAACTTGCATGGCACAAAGTGCCTTTCACCTCCTTTGACCCTGCACATTGACAGTATGGACAGTGCTGAATGGAGAATATGGAAAATGCGAAGCTCAGCAGGGGTAAGCTAAAGTACATTAAACAGCTCTTTTGTTATGGCACCACTAATCGTTTTTGACTTTAAGGGCAGAGTGATAGTAATAGAGTACGTTCTAAATTAATAAGACAAACCAAACATGCCAGAGGGCTGAATGAATGAAATGCTCATGCAGAAGGAAATGGAACACATTTTTATCCATCACAACATCCGAGAAGCCTGCCATACACCAAATGGAAGTTAACTATAAGACTGTACCTATTTATGCACATAGTGAATTACGGTACATTAGGCAGCAGTCGTTATCAAAACTTTAATGAACTACAGTTTTTTTTTCTGGAATACACTGCTTTTCTATCACTGTGATGCCACTCTGAGGAATGACTGTATTTATATCATGAACAGTTGAGTAAAATGCATAGCTCTACATTGATTTTCATCTCAGTCAGAGCGATCGCAGTAATATCTACTGTATAAAAATTTTGTGTATTACTGTGCTATTTGAACTTGTATCAAAGCAATAAGATTTTTGATGTGTGTATTTAATAGGATGCTGTTTGTGGAGACCATGTGAATGGCACACTCATGCAATAGCATGGCAGGAATCCCAGTACCATTAGCTCATGTGCTGTCTCCTCTAAATTGCAGGGCACCGGCCAAAGTTGGACGATTCGCCGAAGGCAGGCCTGTTCTCTGACCGCCTGAGCGAGCTAGAACGCATCCGACAGAGTACCATGAGAGTGGCTGTGCCAACACAAACTCCTCGAACCTCTCTCAATACCCCCAACTCATTCTCTCCTCAGGGCCAGAGCCAAATCTCAGGTATGTATAAGTTTTGCTTCACTGCCTACATTAAATGCTCAGCAAAATCACTGAACACTGTGGTACCACGTTACATAGTTTCGCCATATAAATTATGAGTAAGTGTTTATATAGTTCTTTTCCTTTTATTTAAGGAAACAAGATACAGCTGTGCTAAGTGTCATCTAAATGTGTAAATAATACCTGCGGATATGTTTGTGGAGGTTAAATGAGGGGTGATTAGCAAAGAACAGCAGAGTACAGTGTATCCTTTCCCTACAAAGAAGAAGCACTTATCATTTGTCCTTAATTAGTGCTCTAAACATCCTGAGCCCTGGGCATTGTTTTTAACAGCTACCTCAGCTAAGAACACAGACTATCATTCCTGCACTTCTTTCTTTTAGCTCTTTGTTTAAGAACCGTCTTTGCTGGATGCTATCATAGACTTAAAAGATTTTTAAATATTTTTTTAGAACCTATGAATAAGATGGAAAATTTATATTGTAATTAATAAAAATTCTAATGAATTCATTTTTACTCATGTAAATGACATAAGCCCTTCCACCTCCAGCCCGCATCTAATGTTGCATCATAAAATAATTACTCTTATACACATACAATACCTTATAACCACTTAGTGTAAAAAAAAAAGCACACGAGGTTTAATTTGTGGAAATAATGCTGCGTCTCTTTGTTTGGTCACACATTGTCAGACCCACGGCAGTCACAGTCATCCCCTCCGTGGTTTAATGAGCAAGCGTACTCATCGTACCTGAGCCCCATGGCGTCCCCCTCGGTGCACTCTACCACCCCTCTGTCTTCCAGTCGCGCCACCGGCCTGCCTTCCATCAGCGATGTTCCCCGCCGCCTGCCAGGTAACCTCCAGCCTCAGGCCCTTGCAGGTGCGGCCCATGTAGTCCTCTCCACCTACGCTGTCATGGCCTGGCCACCTGACAGCATGACACATATATTCAAGTAGGATTTTCTTGTAGGACACCAAAAACTTGTCCAGTTTTGTGGGGGGAACAATATTTTCATTGATTGTTATTGCTGATCATGGCGACGTATTCACTTTGTTTAAAAGGTCAAAAGCTCATCTACTCTTCTGGGTTTGCCGCTCTTGTTCGTGCACCATTCATTTTTAGCTAGGAGAATGTAACGTTTTTGAGGGTTAGTATTATGTCATCACTCTCCTGTTTTGTATTCGCAAATGATTTACTTGCATCAAAGTCATGTTAAAAATATTTAGTTTCACTTGCTTCTCAGGCTTTAATTAATTACAACCACAATCTGACATAAGCTCGCAATTTTTATTGGTTTGTTCGTCTAAGGATGTAAAAAAAATTTGACCTCCGGAGATTGATTGAAAGAGTTTCTTCTGAAGCAGAAAAAAAGAAATTGTTTCCGTTTTCCTCCCCCAGTGTCTTTGATCCTGTGCAGAATATGCCTAATAACAGAGTAAGACATAATAACAGGCCGGCAGCAGGCAAATTAAGCAGCTTTATAGTGATTCGGTTCCGAAAGACCCTGCCAGGGAGCCTGAGCCCAGTTGGTGCTAAATCTAATATGCTAATTTGCCCTCTTTTGCCCTGCACCCACCACACGTTTAAAGCTTAAATGAGGGCCCACGACTTTCTCCCTCCAAGCACCTGTTTGAGCCGGGGCCAGGTGACTGTTTTAAAGGTCTTTTTTAAAACTTTCCCTCCTCCCGTTTTCTTTCTTTCTCTCTTTCTTGTGAGCCCAAACCAACTGTAAGTGATTAAACAAGCGGCTCCCTGGTGTTACTGCTGCTTGGCAGCTTTTGGACGCCTGCCACCTGTCCTGTCAGACTTGATTAGGCTGGTTTTGTCAGCCTGTTGCGTGTTGCATGGAGCACTCAACGCTTTTGTTGCTAATAACGGCCATTAGCTAAGATAAGGGCAGGACTGTTTGACACATTCTGCTGCAAGAGAAGCCAACTACAGTTCACAAAATCATATTGTTAATTGCAGATGCTGTTGTCATATGATATTACACTCTACTGAAGTTTTTTACGCTTCTATCCGAAGTTGACTGTGTATTACCTAATGCTAAAAGCATATTTGCTGTGGAAGGCAAATAGACCAAATGAACCATTTCTTAGTGCCTCTTAAACAGGGAAACCATACTTAGATGTATGCACTAGCATCTGGTTTTGGGTCCAGTGCTGTCTAGCATCAGTGACTGTTTAAATACAGCCCAAACACAGCCTTTATGTGTACATATGTGTAATAAGGGGGGCTGTGCTTTTTAGCTGTTCTGCCTATTATTCAGAGCACACACTCGCTATTGCCTGGGGCTACAGAACCATTATTCCAAGAGCTTCAAATGAAAGAGGTTTAATATAAAAGGAGGAAATATGCATGGGGCACTGTTCATGAGTCCAGGACATGAGGGTCTATAGCGACAATTCACGCCTCTGCAACGCACCCACACATAATCATAGTTCCCCTTAGCATAGACATGGAGACAGGAAAGACGCCTAGTGATTTATGATAAGCGTACTGTGTCTAGAAAGGGGTTTTGGGGAGGCTGCTGGTGCCAAAATGGCCCATTAGTGGTTTGTGACTTTTAAGGTTAACAAGAGAGCATGCGAAGGACAGAAGGCTGGGTGAACAGAGCTCTAGCTTAGGCTCTGAACATATAAGATACCAGGAGCCCACATCTAAGGCTGAGACTGATTGTCTCTTCATGATGCTTCAAACACCTCACAAAATACTTCCAAATGTGTGACTGATTATGCAACTTCCCTGTGCTTTTAACATGGACACACACACACATACACTCACACACACACACACACACCACTGAAGAAATGCGCATACCTAAGTGAACATGGATCAGTTTAAACATGTGCAAACTCACATAAACAAGCGTATAAATAAGCCTAGAAATGCAAGCATGGAAGATGGAGGGTATACAGCCATACACATGAATACACATACACACAAACTGGTCAGAGAAAATTGGGGAAAATCCATAAACAGATTTAGCAAGTCTAAAAGACATTGTGTAGTATTGTGAGTCAGTTCAATATATAAACAATATAACTTTGGGAAAACAAACTTTTATTCATATTTAGAGTGAGATGACATGCATATACATGCTGTATACACACACACACACACACACACACACACACACACACATATATATATTTCAGGACATGCTCATCTACTTTGGTTTTCCATGGTTGCTGCATTGTTCACTAATGCAGTCGTTCTTTTTATTATTTATTATTTTTATTATTATTGTTGTTTTTTCATATGGCTACTCCAAAAGTTTCTTGTATATCTGTAAAAGTCTATGTGTTTTTTTTTTTCAGCTTAATGATAGGCTCCATCACTTGCACTATCAGACCACAAGAGCAGCTGCCAAAAGCAAATTCAACACTAGAAATCAAATTCTAATTTTTAATTGTGAAATAAATTATGAAACTATGTAACAGTACATTGTCCAATTACTTTTGCGCCTCTGAAAATGAAGAGAATATGTAAAACCTGGCTGCAATTCCTGAACAGTATTGTGATATTTTTGTTAAAGCTCCTGAATTAAAGTGGAATATCTACATTTTAGTTATATGTTCATTGCTCTATTTCAAATCATTATTATTATCATTATGATACAGAAAAAATTACAAAACCTGTTATGGATTTGACTCTGTCCATCCACCTGTTTGAATTCCAGTCTTGCTGTAAACATTATTTGTAGAAAACTCGAGTTAAATTATTCATTCATTTATTCATTTTCTGAACCACTTAAACCTGGCTGGCGCCCATCTCAGCCAACTCGGGGCGAGGTGTAAAGTACAGCCTGGACAGCTCACCAGGCCATCGCAGGGCAGAAACATGCTGACGACAACTTAATGGCCTTATGAATGACAGCAATATGCCTTTCACCACAGGCAGTGAGAGACATGCCTGGCCTTTGATAACCCAGTTAGCTGCACTGGGGGGGGGCGAGTTAAATTATGAAAAACTTTAGTGGAAAGTTTGATTGGAGGTAGAAAGGCAGGACTATTTAAATTTAGTTTGTTATTTTTGTTAACTCATTATTAGGTTTTTATTTTGAGTTAATAATTCATGTTCCTTTACTGTAACCTTAGATTAGAACATTAGAAAAAAATCATTTCAAATTATTTTGAATTTGCTACAGTTTAAATCGTTATCCTTTTTGTAGGACAGTTCCTCAGTTAGTTTTTAACAAATTGGAAATTAATTTAATTTGTTGAATGTATTCTTTAAAAAATAACATACATATTGTAGAGAAAATGTCATTCTAATTTGTTCATTTAATTTAGAGTGCTCTCGATGTTCTCTATTGTGTGCAGGTTCCACAGATCTGACTCCTTTCCCTGGGCAGTTTGAGCGCCAGTTCCCCGGATTCTCTTCCCTCACCGAGAGCCGATTCTCCAGCCCACGGATGCACTACCCGGCAACGTTTACCTACACGCCCACACCTGTCACCACAGGCATGTCTCTAGGCAGTGCCCATTACCACACATATCTGCCCCCACCATACCCAGGCTCTACTCAGAGCCAGAGTGGACCATTCCAGAGCAGCAGCACCCCCTATCTCTACTATGGAGCCTCCTCTGGCTCTTACCAATTCTCTATGGTACCTGGGGGGGATCGCTCACCTTCCAGGATGCTACCCACCTGCACTAGCGCCTCCACGGGTGCCTCATTAGTCAATGCTAGTCTTCCGGTACAGGCTGATGGAGGAAGTGGTGTGGAGGAGGACGGCAGCCACAGCAACTCTCCAACTCTGCTCAATCCTGCAGGGAGGATGGATGAAGGGGTCTGGCGGCCATACTGACGAAATTCAGACCAAAAAAACCCTAACAAACAAAAATTTCCTTGTCCCTGTCAGACAGGTGAACTCCAAACCAGATACATGGTTCTAAAGCACAAACCCTAGCAGGACACTTGTCCTATCTTGCTGAGACATTTTCTTTTGCATTGTTTATTTTTTCGTCTTCACAAAATGTCACTTTTGAGGAGTATTTATGGAACTATGATCTTCAAAGGGAAGTATTTATATAAAAACTCTCATGGCAGTTAGGGTTGGTTGTATTCCGCTAGTCCAAAATTTATTCCTCTGAAATGAATACCTAAAAGATAAAACAAATATGGTTTGAAAAAGCTATGAGTGGTTTGTCAGCTCTTTTAAAAAGGGTAGTTTTCCTTAACCTATGTTAGGATTTCCATGTGGCACTGAGCAGCAGTTGGTTTCATTTGAATATGACAAACTAAATTTTTTTAGGAGTGATTTTCTTTTTTTAACTTAAGTAATTTAAATTATGGTGAACAAATATTGAGTTGTAAGTTATAAAGCCATAACTTAATTATTGTATTTTGAACTTGATTCATAGACGGAATATTTTTTTAATGCATCTATGTTCAAGGTAATAATGAAATTGATATGTAATTTAAAAATACATTTTCTGTGCCTTAAGCCATTTTTTAAAATAGTTTTTTTCCCTGTGTATACTGAAATAAGTTTCCTATATCTGCATATAACATATTATAAAAAGTTCTATTCTTATATAGCAGATAATCTTGCCAGTTTGAAATATTGCTATAGTGTTCATTAGCTCTGATGCCATTTCATCTTTGACTTCAAACTAAAAAGGACACATTCTCTGGGAAACTCATTATTTATTCTACCACACTTCTCTTGGTGTGTATGCATCATGCTCAGATATATCTGTCAGTGTTAAACCATAATGTAAGCTGAAAAGAGTTGTCGATCGTTTGGACAAAAATAAGGGCTATTACAGGAAAATTCCCAAAGGCTCTACACAGTAAAGGACCTGCTGTGCACCCACCCAAAGACTGGATCAGTGTACTGTTGCCAGTGAAATCCGCACACACTATTATATGACGTGAAAATACTGTGTAGTGTATAAAATACTGTGTGTCCTCAGTATGGTTTTGCTGACTGTAACGTCAGTCTTCAGTCTTCCCCATGGAACATCAGTGATTTTTGAGACATCTGAATTCTGACCACATTTTGGGTACATTTTTATCTAATCTATACTTTTGCTGGAGATTACGGTTGTATGTTATTTGTTTTAGAGATTTTAATAACCCAATAACCTTTGTGGCATAATGGTTATTAGTAGTGTACCAGTAGTGGTTAGGATCTCTGCCTCACAGCATTAAGGTCCTGGGCTTGGGCATTTCTGTGTGGAGTTTGCATTGGCTGTTCCAAATTGCCTCTAGGTGTGGATGTTAGTGTGATTGGTTGTGTATGTGTTGGCCCTGCAATGGTCTGGTTAGCTGTTCAGGGTGTGCCTTGCCTTCACTCAGAGATGGCTGAGATAGGCTTCAGCCCCCCTGCGACCCTAGAATGATTAAGGTGTTCAGCAAATGAGAGAGTAAGAGAGAGTAGAATGGACTAAAATCTATGAATCAGTTCGACATCCATTTTGGTACTAATTCTGTTTTCACTAACAAAGACGTGCATTTACTTTGAGCTTAAAGGTACAGAGTGTAACATTAGCAGAGATTGAGTATATAATGAATACAGTAAATAAGTATTCATTAAGCTTTCTTTTATTTTTTTTTACGTTTTCATAACCTGACTAAAAGCTGTTTGTGGAGCGGGTCCCCTCTCGTGGAACCTGCCATTGTACTTTCTGCAGTAGCTAAGAGGGGTAAGGAATGACATTTCAGTTGGGTGCAATCTGGAAACTCACCAGTAGATGCCATGAGATAAATTTGGATTAATTTTTTTATTTTGCTATATTTTTTATTTTGCTTCTCTAACCATTAGGTCATGACTGCCCCCATCCTACACACTGTACCTTTAAATAGCACATATTGAAGTTTTAAAATGTGATATTTTGCGGTCCAACATTATAGCCTACCAATTTCACTTATTCCAGACTGGGACTTTATTTTAATTATTTTTAAATATTTAATATAAAATAATGTGGAATAATGCTGACCCTTCATGCAATGTTCTGTGCTGCTGTGCCAGCAACAGTTAGAGTAATCTTTTTATTTGCTTTTCTATTCAGTGCCTTATATTATACAGTACATCGCACAATAACAGATAAACAGTGTAATGGGTACCCTGTGTGTCAGATTCAGATGTATGCATTTATGAGGCTCGCAGTGCTATAAAGTATGTTTCTAATGATCAGTTTTCTCTGAGAGATAAACAAAGCACTTAGTTATTCATGCAGTTTAGTTGCATTATCACGCCACTCGGTTTAAAAGGCCTGACTGTACTGATGTTAACTGGAAATATTCTAATATTGGCTTTAAATTTATTTCAACTTTGTGGCTACATCTTTGTAATGGAGCATTGAGACATAAATTGTACGCAGTTTGTTATCTCGTCGTGTTTTCAGTTCTGTCAAATTCATATATCATTATACAGACCTGAGTATCTGTAAGAATGAGCAGAATGAACATTTGTTTACAACATGTTTACAATATTGTGAGTGTAGATAGTTATTATATGAGGAAAATATATCCCCACTGCATTTGTGCTAATTATCCATGTTTTCTTTTTTTGGTAAAATATTTATCCTCCCTGGTAAAGCTACCAGAAGGGGCAGAAATGTCGGGCAGGTGGATGCATTATGAACTAATTTCTCTTTGGAGCTTGCATGCTTTGCTTCACTTGCACAAATGTGTTTTATTTATCATGTTTCTGGCCTACATGTTATGTGTCTTCCTTTATTACTCTACAGTGGCTACAGGGAATGACTATCATGACAACAATGAGCTAAATTGGCATTTATTAATATTGTATATTATTGTACTTTTGTTGTTGTTGTTGTTGTTGTTTTTTGTAAAGAAAATAAACAAAAACACTTATTGCAACACCTTTGTCCTGTCCAGCACCTCAGCAGCCAATGTTGATGTTGCATTACGTCAAGGGCTACTTCTGTGTTTTTGGGGGCTTATGTTGTTGTTTTCAGGTTTCTATAGTGTACACACCCTTGACCTGAGGGGAAGATTAATGCATCTTTGCACCTAAAGCTAAATCACTAAAATTTTGTTACATTGCCCATGAACCTAATGCTTAGCTGGTGTGGGATCAGAGCAAAGGTTCTGTATAGTGCTTCAGCACCACTGTACTACATACTTCCATGCAGTGCTTCATGGATCAACATTTGTTTTGGAGCGTCTGGGCTGGCACTGTGCTGCTGGCTACAACCTCGCCTTTGTCTCTTAGAAAACCAGGCCTCGGTGAAACCAAGTCTGTGAGACTGTTCGACATTATTTCAAGACATAACAGCCGTAATCAGACTGTGTTCCATCTTCAAAAACAAGAGATCATTTTAAGGTGAACTGGGAGCTTTCCAGGGATTTCCCTGAACATGAAAGGAGAAAGAAAAGTGTCGATGGTTTCAGGTTTGCATTCCCCTCATTCCCATAAACATCTAGCAATTACGATAATGACATGTAGAAAAAAACAAAAGATGGTTATATGATCTTTTGTAAATGTGTGTGTGTGTGTGTGTGTGTGTGTGTGTGTGTGTGTGTGTGTGTGTGTGTGTGTGGGTTGGGGGGGCTGAAGAGGAAAAAACTTGGAGAAGAGTCCGTCCAGTATTTGAGCTAACACTACCTCGTC
>JBCNYG010000002.1:8574543-8587459 GCA_039654305.1 Porochilus rendahli | reverse complement strand
ATATATAAAATAGCAAACTACCCCATGTGTGCACCAACTACTCCATTCATCAAAGGTTTGTGCTATTCGTTTTGTAGATATAATGGTGGGGATGGGTTACTCCCGTGAGGAGATCAGCGAGTCTCTAACTAGGATGAAGTATGATGAAATCACTGCGACCTACCTGCTGCTGGGTAGGAAGGCCACTGAGGTGAGTACATTCTCAGCTCCAGCTTCTGAGATAAATGAAAAACAGCACTAAGCTTGGGGAGGTTTATGTTTTCAGTTATGTGCAGAACCATGAGTTCTGTGGTTTTAATACAGCGCTTTGACCTACAGAACTGTAGCTATTCTTATTGCTGAAGCAAAGTCAAAGCTGCAGGTCTGATGCTGGGTTCTCTTTTCCTCTGTTCTGTAAGTTATTTAGTAAAAAGGATGTTTGGTCTGGATTCTGTCGATTCTTAGGAAGTAGTTCTTTTACATTTTAATCTCATGATGGTTGATGCGTGGTTTGTCACAGTATCAGAATGTGCAGAAGCAGAAGTGTAACCTGTAGGATAAGTAATTATAAGTCTAAAAAGGTAAAGCATTGCATACTATTTTTTTATTTGCATTTGTTGTCTTAGTTGGATGCTGCTGACTCCAGCTCCAGCAGTAACTTGTCCCTGACCAAAGTCAGACCCAACAGTGAGCACAATAATGGCCAGTCACCATCTCACCCCAAAGCCCAAAGGAGCACCTCCAACCAGAAACAACGGCGCTACAGTGACCAGGGTGAGCACCATCATACTGTATGCTGGCACCATCTGTGACGGTATCCAAGGAGAATATAGTGATTGGCATTGCCATTAAATTAGGCCAAAGGTCTGTCTCTGCGTCTCACATTATATCTGTCCTATTCTTTCCTTCGTGTCTCTATACAGCTGGACCAGCCATTCCCACGGTGGGTTACCCCAAGAGGAGCCAAACCACCACAGCCGATAACGAGCACAAAGAAGAAAGTAATGCCCAGCCCCGCAAGTCCAGCTCTTCTGGGAGCCGTGGAGTGGCGCCCCCTAGTCCTCTGCTGGGCAATGCCAACAACCCAAACAAGGCTGACATTCCTGATCGCAAAAAGTCCTCTACTGCCCCAGGGGTAATTCACCATTATGTTTTTTCCCCAACCTAATCCAGCTGTAAGAGTACACGTGGGATTTGTAGTGTCTGTAATGCCGTTCTTTTCCTACAGAGTAATTCTGTGTCTGGGGGGATGACAAGAAGAAATACATATGTTTGTAGTGAGCGCAATGCTGGGGATCGGAACTCTGTCATCCAGAACGGAAAAGAAAACAGGTCAGCATATCACTTTTTAAATTATTAAGAAACAAGATGATTTTAAAACATAATGGACAAACGTGCAAATCAGTGACAGAGGTGGAGCATGCTCGATGTAAACAGAACCCATAAGAACCATAAGATTTGACCATACTTGTTTGTTTTCTCTTAATGAATTTCTCCCTTGAGTGAACGTAACTGTTGCTATCGTATAAAAAAGTCTCCAGAGATGATTTACCTATTTTTCCCTTTTCCTGCATTCAACAGAAAAAAAGCCAGTGTTAGCCAAGTCTGTCTCCGTACTGAAATTGAAGCAGGACCAGAGAGACTCTTATTCTCATTTCTTCCAATTTGAGTTTTCATTTTGAACTGATTTTCATTCAACTCTCTAGCTGTAAACTTAATTATTAAAATATATTTGTTCAAACTGCATTCCTTTCTAATATGATCTTAAGAAGCTAAGTTGATTAGGTCGGGTTCAATGGGTTTGTTTTTACCCATATTGTCAAATGAAGTCTAATAAAAAGCCCCGTTGAGGTGAGACTAAATTTAAACGTGGAACTGGAGTAATTCCAGCGTTTATAGAGGCTCCTCTCGAATCTTATTTCTGGACCAACACTGCAGTCATCAGTTGTAGTCGTTTATAGACAAACACATCGGTGATGAGATGCAGATGCTGCCTCTTGATTTCCCCCCTTCTTTCGCTGCCATATTTATTCATCTAGTGTGCATTTTGAATTTTGTATAGTGTGTATTTTCTTTGCATATTGAGAAAATGACTGATTTGCATTGTCACCGTTTTTCTTGGTAAGAGTTATATAACTTTATCTCCTCATGACCTGCATTGGAAGTAAGAAATATGCATCAATAAAATTAACAGTATGATCCATAAAGAGGCTTTTTTAATGTCAGCTACAGAACAGAAAGCTGCTTTGTTTGATTTTATTTCTACTGACCCAGGTTAAGGCCTGAGTAGTATTCTGAACTTGGGTCGGTGCATTCACATTCAAGCCCTTATAATGTTTACAAATCACAAATGTCATTTTTTCTCTCTAGAGCTATAATTAAAGCATTCATCCATCTATTTATTTATTCCAATGCGTGTTTCCGCTGCAGGCTTGAGATTTGATTGTATTCCAGCGAGCCGTAGAAATGTACTGCTCTTGCACCACTCGTATTTGCACTAGCCTGAAGCCTGTCACATGCTGCAGCCACCACAACAAAGAAACCATAATGCGAAACGTGTGCAGCTCTTTGTCTCTCTTTTTGCCTTCCTCTTGCTCTGTTATCACTCACTGTTACAGTTTTGTTCAAATTGCACACTGTTTTTTGCTGCCCGTTTGGCCAGTCTGGGTGAAATGCCAGCGTGCGCCGCCACAAGTCAGTCGCCATACTCTGCTGCTTTCACTGCTTCATCTTCCTCGTTCCGTCTGAGGCACCACAAAGCCACGCCACTGTCAGCTTCAGGCCACACCTGCCGCTCTACACTGCCCCCTAGTGACGGCCCCACTGAACTCTTCAGGCCCAAGTAAAGATGAGCCCAGCATTTGCCTCACTAATCACTCCTCGACCCCAACCCTACGCTCATGACCCCTGACCTCACTACTGACTGCATTTATGACACGTTTTACTGCCTGTCTCCTTTTGCTCATCCCTATGGGGATCCCTTCCACTTTCCCAACCACTAGTCTCGACAAATCTGAGACAGACCTATTCTCCCCCCGTGTGCTCAAACTGTCCATGCTAACTCCCCATGTGTATTCATGCCACATTTACTAGAATTGATTTAATTATGCTAATGTTATGGATATGTCTAATGTTATCTAATCTATCAAGTCTGACAGTGTATTTAATTGACTTTCTAAATAAATAAACTTTGCCATAGTTAAGTGTTCCATGCCTCTGATCAGGTAGGATCATTGTGACTTCAAGGATAGTTCACAGTGGTTGTAGCTAATAAACCAATAAAGTGAGAGACATGAATACAAATTCAATTCAAAGCGTCCCAAAGTAATTGCTTTCTTCTTGTTCCATGCATAAGCTGGAAGGGGAGTAGCAAAATAGCTGCATTAACTCAGGTCTTTTGGTTGTTGTTGTAGTAGTTGTTTACCCTAACCCTAACCCTAATACATTTCTTCATTATTTACAGGGATTTTAACCTAAAACCTGCTTTTGTTTTGTTTTACATTGGCATACAGAAATTGTATAAATAGACTGTAGTGCCATGTCAGATCTTGAGCATCTGTGCAGAATGGGTTTTTTTTACTACTTTTAAACCTAACTCCAGGCTGTAATAGATCTTAAAGTGTTACGACAACCATCCTAGAGACTTTAGTAGTACTGATAAAGGTTTGCAGAAGTCATGATGTGTCAATAATGGGCTCAGGATCATTCAGATCCAGTCAGATTAGAATTTGACTGCATGTGAACACGGGACACAGTTTGGCATGATCACACGTGTAATATTAACAATTATTACAGAACAGATGTCTCAGATCAGTATGTTATGAGTATAAAATACAAATACTGATATATACGTATAGAGTACGTATGTAAATGGTGCATTTGCAAACTAGCAGAAAAAATTCCCTCATGGACGTTGACCATGCTTTTCTGCTCCTCAGCACAACCACGGGCTCTTCGCAGCGGAATCCCGGCTCCTCCACCCACAGCATCAGTAGCGCCACGCCGCCAGACCGTCTACGCTTCCCACGAGGCACGGCGAGCCGCAGCACTTTCCATGGCGGTCAGCTGAGAGATCGGCGTACAGCCACGTACAATGGACCCCCTGCCTCACCCACCCTCTCCCATGATGCAACACCGCTCTCACAGTCACGCAGCCGTGGGTCAACCAACCTCTTCACCAAACTCACCTCCAAGCTTACACGCAGGTAAGAAAAGCCCGTCACATCACATCACCTCACACAAGACATGACAGAATTTACCACTTTTTTCTGAAAGGTTACTATTGGTGTAAGTACAGGTAACTTTTATCATGGGGTTTGTGTCTTAATGAATTAATTCAGTGAGCAGTGGAGTAGATGGTGGTCTTGAAAATAATAATAATATAAAAATGAAAGTTAAAACTTTAAGATCTCATTATACTCTACCATGAGAGTTTCCTCTTCCCCACCCTTCTTGTGATACTTCCTTTGTTCAAGCTAAGGCACAACACAAGCAACAGTCGTCGTACAGACAAACTTCCTGTTTACTCTATTTTCCAGAGTATAAAATGCTTTTTTTTTTTAATCAGGTGCTATACCTTGTTCCTACTTTGTCCTAATAAGAACATTTCTTACAATAAGCATACTACTCCAGCAGTTAGCCTACGTCACCGGTTTGTTGGTGTTTTTATAGTGTACTGCCCATGTGATATCACGTGATTCAATAAGAATAGTGTAATAACAGAGTTGTGCTGACAAGCAGATAAAATCATTATGTAGATTAATCAAAACTTCTACTCAAACACGGTTTATGATAAGAAATGCAGGTTGGGTGTACTGAGCACTTTTCTTAGAAACCTTTCCTTCAGTGTAGGAATCAGATTTTCCAAAAGTGTGTCTCCAATTAAGCTGGAACTGTTGCCTGTGTTTGTCACTGTCAAGTAATGTAGTATAAGATAGTATCCAGTGCTTTCAGCTTTGCACGACCACAGAACACGGGCTATCAGTAACCTACAATTAAAGCTGTTTATAAAGTGAATTACAAGCCTTCACAATTAATCATTGGTATATAATGACCGCTTTCTACTTTCTATTCCATTTTTTTAGGACTGACAGATTGATGAAATTTTAATAGTAGGCTTTTCAATCTTTTTCTGTCTAAACAGACTCTGTTTGCTTTTAGGTGGGGTGGTGAAAGTAAAAACCAATCCTGATATGTCAGTGGTATATACTTAACTCTGTCTGCTGGAGTATGCTGACATATTCAAAATCTGACAAAATTTGTGAGTAGAGAAAAGTTATTACTAGGACAAGAAAATATTGTTTGCAGCCATTAAAAAAAATTAAAGTTTAAATTTAGTTTAGTTTCATTATTAGTATAGTATATTATAGTATCATGATGTAGGAGTAAGTGAATCAGAGGGAAAAATACCTACAACTTGTTTGCTTGATGATTGAAGATATCATTTGGAGCCACATTCAGAGTAGAGTTAAGTGACCGCAATGAGGATTCAACAGTGAAATTGTGCACATCATTATTCACATCAGAGTGGGCGGCACGGTGGCATAGTGGTTAATAGATCTGTCTCACAGCAAGAACGCTGTGTTGGCTGAGATAGGCTCCAGCCTTCCAGAAGCCCTAAAGGTAGGATTAAGCAGCTCGGCAGATGGGTGAGTGAGAGACTGTTAATGGGTGCAAATGTAACTCTGGAATTAAGTGTTAGACAGAAATCAGTTTCAGTGAAAATGAGGTGTTTCAGTCATGCCTGATTCTGAACAGAAAATCATTTCTCTTGCACGGTGCTATCTTAAAGCAAGAACAGGATTAGCTCATGTCCTGTGTTACAATTTTATGGTTGGTTTAATTTCATGTGGCTTTCTTCAGTTGTATGAGCCATGTTTATAAAAGAAAGCAGGTAGAATAATGTGATATTTTATGTGCTGAAGGTAGAAGCAATACTTTTAAATTCATCCAACTTTGTGTTGGTTAATGTAACATTCACAACTATAAACCGGCTCACACGTAAGTGATAAATAAAAAATAGTGCAACGTCGTTTTCGGTTAGTTTCTGGCAAAAATACTACCATTATTCTGAAAATTTCGAATATCGAATATCTTCGAATATCTTCGATTATCACATTGACGGGAATTAGCATACTTCAAAAATTTGCACAGGTTAAAATTTTTCCACCAAAAAACACATCATTTACTTGAAATGTGACCATTTATTTCCGAAAATATGTGAATTCAAGTTCGAATTTATTCGGTTCCCTTCTAAATAAAATTTGCTTGTACTTTCGGACAAGACCACTTATGTGTGGGTCAGCTTTAATGTTATTATGCTGCAATGTTCTGGCCGTACACCAGACTTCTATTCGTTTTTTTACATCTGTCTGTCTGTCTGTCTGTCTATCTATCTATCTGTCCATCCATCTGTCCATGTATCTGAATGCTTCCCATTTATTTATCAAGACAAATCTGAAAATCTACCCAGAATTTAACTTCTCATGATAACAACTCAACTGTATACATCCTGTGGTGTACGCTTAAATCATTAAACATTCTTTTCAGTCAAGAACAATGCAGGTTAGTAAAACACTGATGAACCTGTTTCATGTAGCTCCCCTCCTGAACGTAGTGCCTTTGTGGTTAAACATGGAGAGAGAAACCAAAGTGTGTTTTATGAGAAGATAGATCACACAGCTCATAGCTGAAAAGGTGGTGAAAGGAAACCGATACACTGTGCAGCATCAGAAACGTAGTCATAGCTCTTCATTATGGTGCATTTCACTAGTAAACTAGCTTAGCATATGTTACATTATGTTAGCTACCACTTTTTAACCAGGTCCATAAGGACCGTCAAGGAAGCTAGTAGCTATCTGGAAAGATTTTATCTGGCTGCTTCACGCACGTTTGTAGATTGCAGCTTTATAATCTGGAAAATTATAAAGCGATCATCTCTTGGTCATCCTGGTATTTTGTTGTTTTAAGTTCCATTAGGAATGTTTGTGTCTTTATTTTCCTTGTACGTTCTTCTGCATATTTGCCTGATGTTTGCCCTGCAGCGTGTGATTGACACCACTTTGCATTGTGTGTTTGTTTTATAGAAACATGTCATTCAGGTTTACCAAAAGGTAGGATCCTCAATTCGGTGTGAGTGTGACCATGAGTTAACATTAACCGTGTAGCAAAGTGCTGAATTAATTGCCTGATACTTACTCTTTGATCAGTGTGCCTTCATCGGAGTGCGATTGAGCATGCCTGAGATCACTGCTGTCCTGATGCAAAGAAAGAGACTCACCAGAAACTCTACTAATCACATGTGCATGCCTTTCTACAGGATGGAAATGAGCACAAAACTCTAAACTCTTCTGTTTATTTTTGTTTTTAATCCACTCAATGTACAATGTTCTTTTACAGCGGGGATTTACTTTCTTTTGATTAAATTGACAGTGACTAGTTGTTTCTTGCATCTGATACAGATTTTAACTGTTTGAAGTAATTATTAGTTGTCACAAGATTTACACAAGTCTATTGCTTTTTTTAATGCACATGAGGTGTTTCAGTTTGAAATCATCCTCTCAGTTTACTTGGAATGAAATTCTGAGAAGATAAACTCCTGGTTCTGTAATTCAGGCCACCGTACTGGGCACTAAATTTGGCCGCTGACAGATGTGGCGATTGAGAGTCATTTGTTACGAGGTGTCGGGAGTTCAGGTACTGCAAACCATTTTTTTGTCATCCCTTCCTGTCGTTTTTGGCCCTGCTCTGATGCTCCAATATCCTGTCCTAGTTGTAGAATTTGTTCTAGATCTTCTGACCCGCCCCTGCCAGTCTTCCCCAGATCTGTCCAGGCAAAACGTTCCTAAACAAGACCCCGCCATAAATGGGCGTTCCTGCCTCTCGGTATAAAGCTGGTTAGATTCTATGAATTCAAATGGTCTCTTTTTCTCTTGAGCAAACAGAAACATACTTGTTCCCTATGACATTATTATCTACCTGCTGTGATCAAGAATGAAGATCTGTACCCTCCTTTTTATTCAGGGGTAGATAATGTTTCACAGGTCACAGCAGTAACCAAGAGCCGATAAATAGGTTGTTGCTAAATGGGTCGTATTTCTAGTGAATAGCTATTAGAATAATTTACAGAGAGGAGTTTATGTAGTCATGTTTAGTGATTTTTTTTGCTCTATAGTACAGATTGCTGAAAAAGTTCATGCCATGATACACCGGAGTCAGAACACATAGTGCTTGGCTTGTGTCTCAGCAGGCCAGTCAGAGTGCCCGTGCTGACCCCTATCCACTGCTAAAAGGGACCAGAAGGGAAAAGTTAACATTGAATTGGACCAGCAGTGAAAGAAGGTGGCCTGGGCCGATGACTCTCTGTTTCGTTTGAAAATATGTGGTTCGGGGGGTGTGTGTGTCTCTTTCCTAGGGAATTCGGTGGTTGTGGGATGCACTGTGGGAACCAGGCAGGTGGTGTAATGTTATGGCTGATCAGTGTCTATTACAAGCAATGAATGTGTTATTCTAAACATCCACAACTAAAAACCACAAATATTTTGTAATTTCAGTGTGTAAAAAGGTGTATAAAGGCATATAAGGAAACATTACTGAAAGCAGCACTGATGTCATAATTTTATAGGAACAGAAATCAGAGAAGATTTATTACATTTTTTAAAACGGGGGTCAAGACACTCCTGCTGAAAGGACCATTTCAAAATATGCCAATATAGAACACGTATAGAAAGATTGAAAGCTCCAGCTTCAGCACGTGGCGAGCGAATGTCCAGAAACTAACTTGTGACGGACGAACGGAACCCATTCCTCCCCTTGGCGGGAGCTAAAAAATTGACGGCTACTTGAGACAGTTAAATTAAGTAACAGGTTTCATTTAGAACTCTCTCTACACGTCTCAGGCACTGTTATCATAAGCAGCGAAGCACCTTTTATCTGTTTTTCCCTCAAACCAGAGTCACATTAAGTCAGGCTGTTCCCCCAAATCAGAGTGCATTATCTCAGGCTGTTTTTTTTTACATAAAGGAATCGAGCACAACTGATCAAACCTCTATTTGTCATGTTTCTTTTTTGAGTGCCCAGAGAAAGGACCAATTGACACCATGTTCATTCCCAGGAAATGAATTCCCAGATTACACAGAGTGCAGCTGAAGAATCTTCTTCGTCATGTTTGATCACTTTCTGTGCATCTGAGTGCATGAGCAATATCCTGTCTGTAACCCACAGGAAATTGAATATGAAGATGCAGGCCAGCTGTCTAATTTTTTTTTCTAAGATATGAACATGCTGTTTTCTTTTTGTCCTAGGATTATTAAAACATGTATTTCTCCCCTCTCTGTGATCTGATCCCCCACCACCCCTTTCTTTTCTGACCTATTTTTTACTCATGTCCTGGTTATTAAGAGTACCAGCAGAGTTTGAGAGGAATGGCAGACATGAGTGCTTAAGGTGAGACAGGACGCCCACTTTGGCTGTCTAGCACCACGCAGTGCACCCCTAGTCCTCTCACTCTGCTTCTTGTCTACAGCATGTGCAGAGCTGGAAGTCTACTCGAGGGTTTGGGACTGTCTCTCCATCCTGTAATGGATGAGTGTAGAATCAGTTAGCAGCTTGATGCAAAAATTAAACACAGTCTAAATCAGGGGTGTCTAAGTCTGTTTTGGTTTGCTTTGGCATATTTGACAGGTCATTATTGTGATTTGTAACGTTTATAAGCATATTCATTTTTTTTATCCATAAGTCACTTTACAACATTTTTTTGTCCTTCTTCTGTAGTAATGAAGCAGTAAACGTGAAAACATGCAACGATGTTTATTGATTGATTGATTGATTGATTGAATGGTTGAACGGAAACATTGATGTCCCTTTTGTCTCACATTTATCCCTGAATTCTGTGGCACCGTGCAAGAACCAGACAACCCACAAAAAATAAAAATAAAAAACAGGATGAGCTTTTTTTTATTAAATGACATTTTTTTTTTTTTTTTTTTTTAAAGTCAGGAAAACTTTGGAAATGGCATCCTTAACTAATACTGTTCTAACAATTTCATAGATTGTACTATGATGCCTACGGTTTACAGTAGTGCATTGGATTAGTTTTTAATGGACGACTGGGTTGTCTGGTTCTTCCACCGAATCGTGCCACAGAATTCTGTCAACCTGTTTTTTTCATAGTCTTTATATTTGTCTTTACATTTTGTGATAGTTTGACATTTAGAGTCAGTTGTACCTTTTACACTTTCTGATTGTTGAATCAGGGTTTTGTTGTTGTTGTTGTTGTTGTTGTTGTTGAGGTTTGCAGTACTATGTGGGTTTATCTTAAAGGGAAACAGTAAAGATAAAGCAATTTCTCTGCTGTCATGTGCTGCCACCTTTTGGACAAAACACCATATTACACCTTTAATTAAAAATTCTGCTAACAGTTTATCTCTGCTTCAGAAATTTGAAGGCATAATTAAGAATGTTAACTTTCCATATTATTTATCCCTACCCCATGGATGCTTCTTCTAGGGTTTTCTCTGCTCTGTTCACCAATGGAAATGCTCTGTTGTTGGATCACCACCAAGCAGTTATTTTGTTATTACTGTGCTGTGATTTCTCAACACAATCACAGATTAAGAGTAAGCAGTGTCTGCATAGGTTTATGTGTAGGTCGATGCATTTAAAAAGATGATTATTAATTTTTATTACTATCTTTGTTAGTGTGTATAGTGTTTACAGTTTCAGTTTATCTGTATTGGTAGGGGCTTTGCATAAAAGCTACTGAGAGAATCTTCAGCTCTGCCTTGAGTGACTGTAATATCTGGTTCTGGGTGATGTGTATCATATCAGTGGCTGTATTATAAAAGTTAAACACTCCCTTCCTCCCAACCCCACCGCCACCCCTCTGTTTTTTATCCGGAGCTATTTTCATAGATTTGCATGCAGAATTGCTGTATGTGTTTGCTGCTCGCTGTGCATGCATTTATTACACAATAATGTTGTACTGAAGATGATATGTAAAATACAGCACCTGCATCACTACTCCTGCTCTGCAAAGCAGCAAATAATACACATGCTTGTATACCTTTACTGAGGTTTAATACACCCAGCACTCAGATTTGGCTAGCTGTAACTGTCTCCCCCTCTTTCTGGCAGTCGGAACGTGTCGGGCGATCAGAAAGAGGACCAGAAAGACACCAAACCACGTTCCCTGCGTTTCACCTGGAGCATGAAGACCACATCAGCCATGGAGCCCAGCGACATGATGCGCGAGATCCGCAAGGTGCTCGACGCCAACAACTGTGACTACGAGCAACGTGAACGCTTCCTGCTACTCTGTGTCCATGGTGACGGCCATGCCGAGAGCCTTGTTCAATGGGAAATGGAGGTGTGCAAGTTGCCCCGTCTCTCTCTTAATGGCGTGCGCTTCAAGCGGATATCGGGAACGTCCATTGCATTTAAGAACATAGCTTCAAAAATTGCCAATGAGCTAAAGCTGTAAAACAAAAACAAAAGATATCATAATGTGAAAATGTGACAAAAAGACTAAGGCATACGGTTTTTTCTTTGTTTTGGGTTGGTTTTTTTTTTTGGAAGTTATCAGATTCAAGAATTGTTTTTTGAAATGCTCACAGAAATGTGTAATAAAATGTATAGAATCATGCCTTAGGTGGTATTATTAGTATTATTAATATTATTATTATTATTATTAATATTATTATTATTATTGTGACTGGTGGTCTAAGACTGTATTATGAAAAAGAAGTGATGGTTGGTGGTTTTCTTTTTTTTTTATGCACTACTGCATTAGGTGGCCAATAGGCCAATAGTTTAACCCTTTATTTTAAACAGATGGAAGACAAAGTCACAGTATTT
Organism: Porochilus rendahli; assembly: GCA_039654305.1. NCBI lineage: Eukaryota > Metazoa > Chordata > Actinopteri > Siluriformes > Plotosidae > Porochilus > Porochilus rendahli. Next base: position 8,575,627 of record JBCNYG010000002.1, on the reverse strand, counting down.
CTCTTCAGTGCCGTGCCTGCCTACAATTCCTTTGTGTTTTTTTTTTTTCTTTTTTATACTGAACAAAAATGGCCATGACTTTGGACATTGTTTTTTTTTTGTTTGTTTGTTTATATAGGAAAATGATATGCACCCCGACCACCCAGAGCTGCTGATAGCAGTGTAGTTACATTTCGCCTTCCTTGTACATCCAGACAGGAAGTGACTTCGACCTGTTGGACTGAACTCTATTGATCTGAACTGTACTATATGCCTAATGATATATATAGGATCTGTTTATTTATAGACTGTGGTGAAAAGAATCTGCTCACAGATGCAGCTTGGTGAGGTCACAAGAGAGTTCAGCCACAGCACCTTAGCGAAACCTCATGGTTGTAATGCATTGTGAGACTTTGACTGACAGTTTTCTGAGAATTAAAAGACTTATTCAGACCAGGAAGATTTTCCTTCCTGGTCTGTTGGTATGTTTAGGATTTTTTCCATATGAAGTGTTAAAATTTTTTTTTACATTTATTGGAAGTTGTTTGTATTCTCATCATGAAAAGGGCGTATGGAGAAGTTAGGCTCCTTAGTCAAATGTCATTTTTAGGCCTCAGTGTTCACTCACGTTCGTAAAGAAATCATGGCGCTTTTTTTAATGTAAATAATGTACCTTAGTTTCGCAACAGCTACATATTGATACACTTTTCCTTTTTTAATCTGGCTGTGAGTGGGAAACTATGGAAATTAATGTACTTATCACAGGATAAGGTTAATCAGTGTCTTCATTAAAACACACAACTAAAATCAAATGACTCTACACTTTTTTTTCTTCTTTTTTTACACAAATCTATTCTGTACCTTTCTGTTCTTAAATCAGAAGGTTTGGGTGTTTGTTAGCAGGATTATGCAAACAATGATGTGCATATTGTCACAGGTGGGGCTTTGGACAAAGAAGACTCCATTAGCTTTTGAAGATGATTTGGGTCATTCTGAATTCAAGATTTTTAATTATTTATATATATATATATATATATATATATATATATATAGTATAGTTATCATTTTTCTATTTTTCTCTCTTTCCTTTTTTTGCTTGACAGAG
>JBCNYG010000002.1:8560667-8574443 GCA_039654305.1 Porochilus rendahli | reverse complement strand
ATTCCATTAGCTTTTGGAGAGGAGGTGGGTGATGCTGGGTGCAAGATGTTTGATTGTTTATATATATATATATATATATATATATATATATATAGTATAGTTATAATTTTTTTATTTTTATTTATTTAATTTTTTTGCTTGGCAGAGATTTGCAATCTCCAAGTGCTCATGTTTAAGTAAGTAGGCAGCAGCACAATCCCAATAATAGTGAAGGTACAACATACAGGGACACATCACACATCAAACATCCTAAAGAGACAGTGTGATCTCTGAGACATGAATTATGGTGTAAATGTTTGTCAGAGAATGTCTGCTTTGATTGTTTAAAAAAAATACTGATTGCGCAAAAGCTTTGTTAGTAGAACCACATCATTGAAAATGAAGCTCAGTGGAAAAGGTTAGATTGGTTTGAGTGGCCAGGAAGGATGTAGTATCTCGTACTCTCTCCTTACAGTCATGGTGTGCAGAAAAGCATTTTGGAACATTCAGCACATCAATCCATGCGAAGCTACACCTACAGCAGAGGTTCATAAGACTTGTGTATAAAATAAAGACGCCGTCTTCTTTTTCCTCCCACTTCCTGTGTGTGTTTGGGGTTACCCAATGATGGATTGGTGCCCATTTAGGTTTTATTCTTGGGAAAGGCTATGGATCCGTTGTGACCCCAACTAGGATAAATTCATGGACTTGTTCTTAAACATGTCTTCTCTGTAGCCCATAGGACCCTAAATTACCTCAAGCGTATCATAGTAACACTGGTGACTAGAAGGGCACTCGGAGAGCCCAGACCTCCGACCTCCACTGCTGGGCTTGTAAAGAATCTTTAAAAAACCTGGATCCAGATCACCACCAAAATCTAGTTGAGTGCTACTTGGGCCAAATTTCACCCCTCCAAAAAATAAATCAAAATCCATTCCTAGCTCCAAAATCTAAAATTTCCTAGCTCGTCTGAAGTTGTTAGAAAGCAAAGCAGCAGTGACAAAAACATAACCTTTTTGGCAGAAGTAATGAACACACGGGTGTAAATCCCACCAAAAAAAGTAGAAGTTGCACCTTTGCTTTATGACCACTAGATGTCACTCTTCAGTAAAGTCGAACATTCTCAGCTACTGCTTTGTGGAAACCGCGCGCGCGTGTGCGTGTGTGTGTGCGCGCGCACCATAAGCCCTCTGGAATTTTTCTGGTAGCAACATAATCTCACATTATATTATTCATATGGACACAAGTCTACATGTACAGAGTTCTCTGAGGCAAAGAATTGTTCGTTTCTTCATCTTCATGTCCTGGTAACTAATATCATTAATTATGTTTATTGTACCTATTAGATAGATGTGGCCGGTGATGGCTCTATGTTCCAACAGCTTGCTGGTCCGTCAGCCCTACTCCTATAAGATGGGCACCTTGCTTAGTTTAGTTGGGTCAGGGTTAGGGGTGTCAGGTGAATGGACTGTCGGGAAATAGGGCTGAAACTGGTGTTGCGTACTGTTTGCCCACAACTATTGCTTTAAACTGTGGTAAATTTTTATAACCTTATCATTCATTCATTCATTCATTCATTTTCTAAGCCGCCTAATCCCAGGGTCGTGGGGAGGCTGGTGCCCGTCTCAGCCGACTCTGGGTCAGAGTGGGGTACACCCTGGAAAGCTCACCAGGTTATCGCAGGGCAACACACTCACGCAACCATCCACATACACACTCACACCTAGGGGCAATTTGGAACCACCAATCAGCCTACTGTTCATGTTTTTGGGCTGTAGGAGAAAACCGGAGTACCAGAAGGAAACCCATGCAAGCACAGGGAGTACATGCAAACTCCACACAGAAATGCCTCAAGCCCAGGAATCGAACCCAGGCCTTCTTGCTGTAAGCGAACATGCTAACCACTGCACCACCATGCCCCCCAAACCTTATCCGCATTTACTTCTTTCCAGCTTATACAGGATATAAAGGTACATGAAGAGTCCAAGAGTGATCTTTTTAAATATAGCATTTACTGTGAACTCCAGTTATAATCATCACAAAATGGCATTCGTACATCTGCCTCACAGAAACAGTCCTGGGTTCAAGTCCCAGGCTCAGCAGGGGCGTTTCTCTGTGGAGTTTGCATGTTCTCCCCTTGCTTGTGTGGGTTTCCTCCGGGTACTCTGGTTACTTCAATTAGTACTAAAACATGCATTAGGTTATTGGTTGTTTAATTGGTGTGAATGTGAATGGTTGTGTGTGTATTGCCTTGTGATGGACTGGTGAGCTGTTCAATGTGTACCCCACTTTCACCCGGAGTCAGCAGAGGTAGGTTCCAGCCTATAAGTTCACAACCCTAGTAGGATTAAGACGTTCAGCAAATGAATGAACGGCTTGATAAAATTTCCAAGCATAGCTTCTATGGATTTTCCCTAGTGTAAGGACAAGGAATGTGAAGTAATGGGAACTTTTATTCTAGATCCACATTATTTATTGCCTTTATATGGCTTTCCCATTAAATCTCACTTGGAAGATATAGATGTTAAAAAATGTCATTAGTGCAGGATTTCAGTTATGAAATATTTATTAGAAGTTACACACAGGCTTACACAGCTTAATGAAGTCTACATTGTTCTCTTCTTATAAAAACCTGCACTTTGAAAATACTTCTTTAAGACATCAAGCAGCTGGTAATGAATTTTTTAACCATTGTCTTGCAGCTCCATTCTCATTTGGTTTCACCAGCACTGGGTAAATGGCACACGGATTAATTGGAATCAGATGTGTTTGAGTCACCATCTGTGATTGGAACTCCAAATAAAAACAGCCATATGCTGAGTGTAATCAAAACCCAATGCCTTTGGCCCATAGTTAAAAGCCTGTGACGCTTGACTCTGGACTCTGACATGTATTTTGGGAGGGTGAAAGGCAGATGAGGCCTAAGAAATCTCCTGGGAGATTCGAGAGTTACGGGGTGAGGGAGCAAATGACAGCTCCATATCCAGCACTCCAGATGGGACTCTGTTTACTAGCATCATTTATTCCCTTAACTGTTTCCCAGTTCAATGTTGATTTGATTTGATATTGCCTTAAATTAAGTGATGGAAGTAACCCAATAAACCTTATAAATTTGTAATGTACTAAAGATTTGTTATATAGTTTATCAGGCTTGCGGTGAATTCAGAATCTATCATGGGAACACTGGGAATGAGGCAGGAATACAACATAGATGGGATAGCAGCCCATCGCAGGGGACCATGCACACACACATGAACAATCATTCTCGTTCACACCTGGGGAGCTGTAAAGTCTATAATATCTATTTTACAGATATGCCATACATATAGATTTGTATCTACCTGCCCAACACTCCCATATGTGGTTTCTGTGTCCCATTCCCAGTTTAGTCCCCCATTTGCCGTTATATTGACCTCCAATCATCTGGGAAGGATTTCCACAAGATATTGAAGTGTGGCTGTGAGGATTTGTGCTCAAACAGTAACAAGAGCGTTAGTGAGGTCAGAAACAGATGTTGCGTGAGGAGGAGTGGGGTGCAGTCTGTGCTTCAATTCATCCCAAAAGTGTTCAGTGAGGTAGGGGTCACAGTCTTGTGCAGTACTTTCAAGCTCTTCCACACCAAACTTGTCAAACTCAGGCTTATGTGATGCGAAATGAGATGAGTTATCCATACAGGATAATTTTCACAATTTCTGCTTCATAGTTTCTATGACTATAGATTTCTATAATTAATCTTCAGATCCTCTTTCTGTTTAATCTTATCTTGATTGGCCATCAAGAAAAAAGCTGTCTGGTGCAAACCCAACACCTCCCATCACTCCATGAACCCTATCTCCACAGTGAAGCATGGTAGTGGCAGTACAGTGCTGTGGGGATGTTGTTCAACAGGAGTTACTGGGAAACTGGGAAGAATTGAGGGAATGATGGATGGTGTTATACAGGCAAATTTTTGAGAAAGTAACTACTGCAAAAGGTGGCTCTAAAAAGTACTGACTTTGTGCAACGAATAGTTAAGCATGCTTGGTTGCAAGCCACTGTAAATTCTATTGTTAGTTCACTTCTTAATAGCTGTCGTTTGGCTTCTTTTGGTCTTTTGTGACGCATCTGCACTGCCGAGGCTATTAGTGGAGAAGTTGATGTTTCCAGGCTGTTCCCACATGCTGGGGCTGTCCCTTTGCTGCCTTGAGGCCGTGTCAGGGCTCAGAAGTGAGCCACAGTGGGTCTCCTGGGTTATGAGCAGCTGAAGAAAGGAGCAGTGCTTTGTTGTGCTCCACTCCAGGTCAATCGATCATCCTGCTTCCCTGCTGAAGGCCATTAAAGCATCAGCGATTAGGTTCTTTCACCAGCAATCCATATTCAGAGCCTGGTCTAAAAACATGACCGAAACCTGTTTAAGCCTTAATGTGGAATAATCACACAGCACTCATTTGAGTTTAGCTTTCAGTCTAAGAGGAAGGTATACATAAAAGGGGACTTATATGATAAATGGTGTGGTGATTGCTTAGCTGGTCTGAATTAGCAGCTGGATACAAGAAGTTCATCACGAAACTGCTCTTCATTCATATTTTGCTAGCCAAACAAATAGGGAGGAAGGGATAACACAATCTGGTGAATGTTTAAATAAAGTAAGAATAATGATAGGTAGAAAACACACATATATATCCGTCCTAAACAGACATCTGTATACGCTATAACTTCTGCTTTGATCTTTTACATTTTCTGTGTTTTTGATCTTTACATTTTACGCTCTCTAAAACAGTTCCACCTGACAAACTTCCTTTTTAAATATATTTCCTTGTGACCTCAATAAAAGATGAAGCAGAGAAAGTTTTTGCCTTCCCATGCTTAAATCAAAGCCCTTTCAGATCGAAGTGCTCTTTCCTGTCCATCTCCGGAATCAATAATCCTTTTGCACTGTAAGCACCACTGATAATAGACCGATGCTTAACTTAAAGTCATTGTTTTATATATTGTGGGGCATTTTCCAATCATTTAAACCATATACTCTATGACTATACAGCAAAAACAAAAGCCCCACCGTTCCAAAAGGGAAGTGAGATACTCAAAGACATGCAAACAAAACGAAAGAATAAAAACTCGCTTTGGTAATGAGGTCGTTTGCTCCAGGCTTGTCCTTTGCATGCAAAGCTCAATTTCATGAAGCTGCACTTCATAGGCCTGTTAGCACAGCGAGGAGCAGAGCAACTCTTTAATCAACCCATCTTTAACAAGGACACAGTGGAAGTGTGGGGACTAATGTGGGTTCTTTGAAACTGTTTCGTAACAGGACAGAGATCTGCTTATAGTAAATATTAGTACTTTAGCTATGGATACACTAACTACCGAACAGGGTTTGACTCTATCATTTTAGCCCAGTATCCACACAATACCACAGTCATGAAGTATAGCTTGGATGATTGCCCCGTATCCGTCCTGTGCCTGCACATTGCTGTATAGGACTAACCTATCGATTTTTATTTTAAATGGATGTCCCGTGTCACTACTTAGATGCTAATTGGCTGTTATATATCGCTGAGTAACATGACGACGGTTTTCAAGGATGCTAAAATCCATCTATGTATAACATAATAAACTAATAATACAACTGCAAAGACCTCATAGGGATCTCCAATTAGCCTTGGACAATAGCAATATCTACCCTCTACATCATTCAACTTTCCCCTATCATATAACAGCCAACATCATGGTTACGGTTAAAATATGCATCCTGGCAATGTCAAGCTATTTATCTGCATCATTTTCACACTGATGCTCGTGCTGCTTCAGAGGAAAGTGCTATCTACCCGTTTCTGCACACAGGAGCTCAGAGGTGCTCACAATTGGCTAGTGTTGCAGTAATTGGCAGGGGAGGGGGAGTGGCCAGTTTTGCTCTTGTTCATGGATGTCTGGATGACTTCTAGCACTTTGTAATCAAATACCAGTCTTGGTATACACTATACAAATCCAAAAAAAGGTGGAAAGAAGGTCCTTTGTACTGTTTACGAAACAATATCAAATAAAGTCCCAATAAATTATGACACCATTGTTTTGTAAACTTGGGATGGAAATCAAATATGAAGTCATTAATAAAATAATTTAAAACATGGTTCTTAATTTTTTTTTTTCACATTAAAATAAAATTGAATAAAGTTACTATATTAAATTGTTAAATTACTATATTAAATATATATATATATATATAGACTACACAAAGCAATAACATCCAGAGGATATGTTTTTAATTTGATCTGTATTTGTTTATTAATTTATTATTATTATTTTATTATTCTAAATTAAAATTTAGACTGATTAGGAAATGTTCTGCACATTCCTCTTTCCTTTTATAATTTGACAATACTCTTAATGTAAGTCAGATGTTACTGCTCATTCATCCACCACAGGGCAGGAACATCATGTGATAATGTGGCAGCATGACTCCCAAAGACAACAGTGGCCAGTTATTCAATCAGTGGCCTGCCCTCGGGTCTTTACTTCATCATGCAGCGCAGACAGACGGCCGGAAAATTAATGTTTAACAAGTAATATTGTGCTTTAACATGGCAACCCACAGACCGGACGACTTTGTGACTTTAGTACTACAGTTACTGTTCTGTAGCACATATTTTTTGAACCCTGTGAAACTCCTTCAGTTAACTCTACAGGGTGTTTATTAAGGCAAAATAATATGTGGCACTACAGCTTTGTCCTTCGACTACAGAAGCAGCACAGTTCTACAAAAAGTACTGATTAGTACGTGTTATTTTTTTATTTATTCTGTTCCTGAAATTTTGTCGATTCAAGGTTCAATCCATTTCTGATTAATTTTATTTAATTTAATTTTATTTATTTATTTTGGATTTTGTCATACTGTATTAATCCCACAAGGGAAACGATTGCCTCTTCATTTAACCAATCCAGAGTGAGCACAACACACACACACACACACACACACACACACACACACTCAGAGCAATGAGCTGCCACATACACTGGGGCGTCCAGAGAGCAGTTGGGGGTTAGGTGCCTTTCTCAAGGGAACTTCAGCCATGAAGGTGGAGGAAGTGAAGGCAGCTCCACCCTCATGGCTGAAGTGCCCTTGAGCAAGGCACCTAACCCCCAACTGCTCTCCAGGCACCCCACTGTGTAATTGCAATCAAATGATAGTAGAGTGCGTTTGGAACCACTTCACTCATATGGCTTGTCATCAGTTGCTTTGGTCCACAGCTGAGTGCGACAGCTGTGTTCTCACCTGCCTTATCAATCCACACCAAGAGGAACTCATACCAGGGTTTGAGTGAAATAAACTGAACCCTGCGTATTTAAAAACATCCTGAGGGGAAAAACCAGAAAGCTCTTTGTCTTTTGCACTTTCAAAGCTAATAGAAAAATACGACCATTATTAAAAACTGTATATTTGAGCTTGCTGGCTGAATTATTTTTTCCTATTAAACACCATTGTATGGGCACTAGCCCTGCCCCCCAGTGAGGGTACACAGAAGAAGTAGCACCAGAATTGTTAAAGCCACCACAATTAATTTAACATTAACATATTAAACATGCTTCAAGGTGAGCTTTCCCCTTTAAATCTGCTGTGACTTAATTCCTTAATGCGGTCAAATTTTTTAAATCATTTATTTCGAGTGTCAAGAACAGCATGTGCATGCATTCAAACTACATAGACACTTGTAGTTGACGGAGTCAGATGCTGGCCTTTGCTGACGTGGAGAGGTGATCAGCTGTGCAGGTAAGTCCTGTATAAATGCTCCTGCTGAGAGACGTGTACGTGATGACTGACTACATTGTCTCCAAACAAATAACCACCATTTAATCAGACTTCACTCTTGAAACAGAATTAATATTGACATAAACGTTTGTGAATTATATAAATATTATGGAACATTGTGTCACCTCCACCCAGAGTGAAGTCTTAATGAGGGGGTATTGTAATCACCAGTGTTTGTTGATCTGGCTGTCTCTGTTTGTCAGTTTGACTGTGGAAAAACTACCCCACCTGAATCCCAGAGATTTGATGTTGGAATGTCAAGGTCAGAAAGTGTATTAGTGTTTAGAACTTCTAACTGAATGCCATGGAACAGCAATAGCCATATTGAACTACAATAAAAACCATAAATGAACTACAAAATCAGACACAATCCTTTGACCCTGAGTGATCTTAAAAGAGGAAAATAAATGTCACAGTATTTTGAGTGCTTTCAGCTGTTTCATAACACGTATTTACTCCAGGCATTCCAGGTTCTGGATCTCAAACCCAAAAATGTTTGCGCCTCTTGCGATTATGCAATTATATTTAATTTTCACTTTAACTTTTGATTATAATTGGTCGATGTTGCCATTGTACTTGATACTTTTACACAATACATGGTACTTTAAAAAACATACCAGTTATTACTGTCTAAAAAGGACAAAGGACGAACCATACCTCATATCATTGTGTATTATCCATAGTCTTTCACCTCTCACTTGTAAATATGACTCCACTGGCTGATGAAGTGAGATTTTCAACTAAAGCATTTTATTGGATGATTATAATACAGCAATAAATTATACTGCAAGCTTTAAGCTGTGCATTTCGCACGATAGCATCTTGAATAAAATTTTCATTTTCGGAAAAGCACTCCATGAGCTGATCAACCAGAGTGGAAACATTTACAACCTTTATTAGCCTTAAAGGTACCTTCACAGGTCACATTAAATGTACACCTTGTCCCAGTACTTTATTTGTTTACATTTTGATTTTAACTAGGTTTAGTTTATTAGGTTCCAATCTGTTCAGCAGTTCACTGTTCAGCAATTTCTAAAGCGATGAGAAGCAAATGATGTGGAAATGTCCCTCGCCTACCATACCATTAATTTTTCGGTTGTGAAAGTCTTGAATGTAAATCTTTCCAGTTTCCAAAGCAGTTTAAGAGACCTGAATCTGTCATGTAGTCAGTATATTGAAACCAGAAGACATTCAGTCTGATATAAGCAAATGCTCAAACAACCAAAAAGTGAAAGTGCCTAAAAATGGCAAACTGAAAACAACAGGAGTCAGAGAAGAAATATCTTATCTTTCTTATGAACTGTCACCAAACATGAGGTGAAAAAAAAAATTAATGCAAATGTATAAATGGGTGCATAAAATACTTATGTTTGTGACAAAAAGTTTCACTGAAATTATTTTATGCCAAAATATAAGGTAACAATCTAAGAATAATTGTAGCAATAATAGTGAAAAAATGAAGGGTATAAGATAAAATAATATATAAATGACTTTTATGCTCACTCTTTTTCTTCATACCTGCCTTCACATTCTTTGCATTATCCCATAGTATATTTTGAAGCAAAGGCAACAGGTTTCATTACCAACTCTAGGAAATTTATGTTATGTTTTGCATGTTCTTAGAATAAGTAACCAAACCTTGGCGGTAATGTTCAGCGTTTTAAGCATGCAAAATTGGAGAAGATCCTGTTTAAAGTTCAACAAAGTATTTAATAATTTCCGACTTAATACCAACTTTGCTGTGGAGAATCTAAAATTTTGCACTGTGCTGTAAACAACCTAACTGTTTATACATATCTTTAATCTTAACCGATCTCTTTGCACATTAAATAAAGGTAACAGGTAGAGAATTCATTGTATCCTGTATTTATTATATTGTAATATAGTAGTATAAGCACAGTTCAGTTTTAGAACATTAAGCAACCTAATTTTAGTACAAACGTTGTTATTGATTGTTATTTTATGACTTTATCATTATCAGTCAGTGCAAAAACATTTTAGAGTTTCAAAAATGAGTTTTTGTGATCTGAGATGATCTGTGCTGAGATTACTATATCTCTACTAATTTAATAGCAATATTAATTTGAAGAATAACACACATGCTATTTATCTTTTTTGAAAGCAGGACCATTATACCTGGCTAGTGTATTTGGAGGAAACTCGCATTCTGTCTTTGTTTTCCATTTGCCATAAAATGCATAATTCTATTTTTAGCCATTTGGGAAAAAGAAGACAGTTAAAGAAATCCTGCATTTCGGCAAATCATCAACACACCATTTACATGTTGTTAAATGAATGCTTTGGTTGACTTTGTGAAAGGGACATGATGAATGATTTTTGTGCAGGATGCTTTACCTTGCTATTCTGGGAATTGAGAGTATGAGAACATCCCTGGTTTGCTGCTCTTGAAGGAGGAAGCATTCACTTCGTGATAAATGTCCTCCTCTCCATAATTCAATATGGAGGAAAGAAAACCTAAACAAAGGGGGCGGGTGCTAATATCATTGCCAAGGAACAGACTGATAAACAAGTGAAATGCAACTCAGTGAGTCGTATCATGAAGAGGACATTGACTCTCTGGCCTTTATTAATGCCTCATTAGTGTGCTCTTGAAGAAATAAATAGATAAATAAATATTATCATTAATTTTTTGTAATTTAATAAAATCATATTTTTATTAATATTTAGTGTACACCCTGGACAGTTTGTCAGTCCATTGCAGGGACAACACATACACACACTCAAACCACACAAACATGAGGCGAACTGATCTGTCTGTCTGTCTGTCTGTCTGTCTCTAAATTCCATTAGTCATTCATTCATTCTTCTTATTCTGCTTGTTTCAGGGTCAGGTCGCGGGGTAGCTAAAACTGCACGGGTGAGTTAAAAAATGATAATGAGGGCTATGTCTTTGAACTGTGGGAGGAAACCAGATAACCTGGAGGAAACTCACACAAGCAAAAAATTTAAATAAAAGAAATGGAAACTTCATGCAGAGCCCTGGACTCTGACCCAGGACCTTGTTTCTGTAAGGCGGACATGCCATCTACTATGCCACTGTGCCGCCCCTGTGAATAATCAGGATAATGTGGCAGTGCTTTTGTGAGTCCTGCTGAAAAGTCCAGCTTTGTATGAGCAGCTGTTCCAAAATACAGCTAAATGTCAATATGGAAACAGACTCTGAATTTTCTCAGCTAATGCAACATTGTAAATAAAATATTTTGAGGAAAATTACACAATAATAAGACAACTAGGAAAAAAAAAAAAAGACTTGTTGACCAGCCTCATGAACACTCAACCTGTCAATCAGTCAAATTATTTCCCAGCTTCCTGATTACTTGAACTAGCAAATGTTTATCTGCAAAATTACATCAGTAGGAGTAATTCAAAATCTATTTCCAATTCCATTAAGCTGTGTTTTGGACAGCTGGTAGCTGCTCCAACCAGGCTGGATTTTTGCAGAAGGGAGGCTGACCGGCATTCATTTTACGCCCTGCGTAGCAATGCTCATCTTTCATTAAACAATATGCTTTTCAGTAGACTTTTGCATATGTTTACTAATAATAAACCTAAGAAGTTTAGCTAATGATATTATTATTACTATTCATATTATAAAGCAGTTCATATGGTGATGATATAGTGCACAGTCTGGGCTTAGGCAAGATTTACAGATTTAAAACAATACAGAAAGAATCTTCTAACCATTTTATTCATATTTATTAATACACACTCATCCCTACTAGGGTCATGGGAGGCTGGAGCCTATTTCAGCGGACACTGGGTGAAGGTCTGGTACACTCGAAACAGCTCGCCAGACCATCCCTTAGCAAAAAGTAGTATACTTGAAGTTTATTTTATGAAGTATACTTGAGTATAAGTATACCAAGTATACTACAGAGCATATACTAGTAGTGTACCCTAATTAGGGATAAGCGGTTCAGATAATGAATGAATGAATAAACTTCAAGTATACTGTGCCAGTTTTAGCATAAGATTAGTATACTTGTAGTACACTTGAATAAACTACTTTTTGCTAAGCGATCACAGGGCCAAAACACACCCGTTCACACCTAGGAAGGACCAATTAGCCTAACGTACATGACTTTGGACTGTTGGAGGAAATCAGTGTACCCAGGAAACCCCACACAAGCACAGGAAAAGCATGCAGTCTGCACACCTAGGACCGTCTTTCTAGGAGCCCCATGTGCTAACCACTACGCCACTGCGTGAATACACAAGACAGGAGAACCAGCAGGGGTGGACTTCGGAACCTACTCGAAAACGTCATTTCCCAGAATGCTGCTCGGCGCGCATGCGCAGCCGGCGCTCTCTTAGTAAAAGGAGACGGATGATGTCAACTTTCATTCGGCTTTGACTCAACGCTGACATACACACACTCACACACACCGACACACACCGGCCGGTTTTCCAGGTCCAGAGACAATGCCGTGTCTAGGAAGGGCGATGAATCATCGCAGCAGGTAAATGTTTTGCGTGTTGTGAATGTTGTTGTTTGTATGAATGTTTATTGGGCGCGTGTTTGTGTGTTGTTTGTGTTTGCACTCTGCGGTGAAGTGGCTCTCTATCACTTAGTGATTGTAGTCGCAGCGCTCGGACAGGGAAGGGCGATCGTAGTGTCGGTGTGGATCCAGTGCCAAGCCTGCTCCAGCCCCGGATCTCTCCGGAAGAGCTTTAACAGTAAACAAACCATCAACCTGTAAGGTGCTCTCCCTCCCCGAGGTGCTTCCCGTCATTATATCAACTCATCCACTGATCCCCAATGTTTACATTCAGTTTCTAAACAGGAATGTTCATCCAAACACTCGTGTACCATCAGTACACATCCCTGTGTTTTACAGAAGGAAAGGGATCGATGTGCAGTGCTGGTGTTCATGGGCTGGAGAAGCTCTGTGGAGATTATGGAGAGCATTAAAGTCCTCTGGTTGCTCGTCCTGGTGTTTGTGTCCTGGTTTATAGTCTCCTGCTGTGTTTCCGTGTTGGGTTCCGTTGCCTGGCTTTCATGGGGTTCAAAAGTCATCCAGGCGTTTATTGCTCTGTGTTTGTGTCCATAAACTAGGATTATTATGGGAGGTTCATACACATGGTTGAAAAAAAATGTTTAATGAAGACACTTACAGTAATGCCATGCAAGGGAATGCAGGTGGGTTAGTGGTTAGAGAGCGATCACAGGAAAGGTGCGAATGAAAAGCGACTAGCGCGAATGGCAATTCAAGGCCGTCGCTTTTTGTTCGCAAAATGTCGGATTTGTGCCGTGACATTTGTGGCATCGCTTTTGGGTTGGCTGGGTCGTGAATTCATCGTGAAAAATTTAAAACGTTCGGCGCAAAACAAGGTTCCGACGCGGAATAGTGTCAAACCATGCTCGAAAAACGGTCGCAAAGTTGCCGTTTTACTCTCAAATTATTCGATTTTGTTCGCAAGGACAAGCGATGAGTTGAAAATTTTTATTCAGAATGTTTGAGAAAAGTCTGAGACTTGCTGGCCTCTGCCATATTCGGTGTATTTTGTCATAATTTATATTTTATTTGCATTTGTCTGCACTAATAACACATGAATAAAAAGCGAATGGTCTGAGAACAGGAAGGGAACAAAAGGTAAGTGATTTATAAAAGGAGATTCGCTTTTCTGCCTGCAAAACAATCACAAGTTACTCGCAAATCAGTCACAAATTGTCAGGTAACATTCTCGCATCTTTCGCAAGATATATGTATTTAGGTCGCAAAATATTTGCTTGCATGAGGAGTCGCAAAACGTCTTTGAAGCAAATTTCAGAATCACAAAAAAACTAAATTTGCACAATAAAAATACATTTGCATATATGTATTACATATATATAATACAGTCGCTTTTCTATCGCACCTCTAGTGTGATCATCCCACAGTCCAAAGACATGCACATTGTATTTTACCCTTCCTGAACTTGCCCAGGGTTGGCTGAGATAGGCATCAGCCTCCCGGTGACACTAATAGGATTAAGTATTTCATCAAATAAGC
>JBCNYG010000002.1:8508491-8531093 GCA_039654305.1 Porochilus rendahli | reverse complement strand
TGTGTGTGTGTGTGTGTGTGTGTGCACACACATATATATATATATATGAATGAGTGTCAATTGTTTTGCAACTCAAGGAGATGCAACACCGGAGCAATATACAACTGAGGCAGTGTATTATTCAAGGTAGACAGCAATAAGGGTGTTAACGTGTGTTGCTGGCTCTTCTCCTAATCTGGATCAGTAGCACAAACAGTAATATTCTCTCTTAGCACTCCACTAAGCAGCTTACATGTTTGAGTGGGACAGAAAAATGAAAAACAGATTGAGTGGAGAAACTTTTAGGCTTTAAAATAACATGAACTTCACCGATCTCATTACATTATGAAGGATTTTAGATTTCGGTTTGATGTACAAGGGTGCTGGATTACTGATCCGAAGGTCGTGGGTTCAAGCCCCACTATCACCGAGTTGTCACTGCTGTTCCCCACAGTGCAGCTAAATGGGTTATCAATGGCGAGTCATGTCTCCAACTGTCTATGGTGAGAGGCATATAAAAGAACCATTGCTGACTTTTGAAAACAGTTTCTTCCCTGCGACTGCCTTGCGAGCGGTCCAGGGTGAAGACTGAGATGGCAAGTCGAGAAAGTAGTCTTCTCTCTATAGTTGTGGGTGGAGACTCATATAAGGGCAGTGTCATTCTTATTCTCTCCCCTCTGTATATAAGAATGAGAGCCAAATCTGAAAGTCTTGTTAAAATTGCATGTTTTTTTTTTTAGGTAGTTGAAATGAAATTGTCTGGGATGCTTTATTATAGTGTCTGTGGGTTGGTAGACACTCCAGATGCACAAATATATGTGTACAAGCTCTGAAAAAGTGACTTTTTCCATTTAACTCGTGATCTAACATGAGCTTGTTAGATCACCGCCGTGGGCCCTTTCTGGATTTGTTTCTAAGATTAGGACATATGACATATGTGTCTGAAAACTCCAAGCAGATTAAACCCAAGCACAACTTCTTATGAATTACTGTTACGGGAGTGCCAGGAGTTTGCTCACAAACTCCATATTAGGACATGCAGTGAATATAAAAAGTCTACACACCCCTCTTTAAATTGCTGGGTTATGTGATATAAAAAATGACACCAAGATTATCCGTGTCAGTTCTTTTTCCACAGGTCATGAAACACAGGAACTACTCATATGCAAGTAAAAATACAAAGTAGAAATACAGTACCAGTTAAAAGTTTGGACACACCTTCTAGTTTGGTTAGAATGAGTAGGTGAATCCAGACTTTTAATTGGTGTTCCATGTTTTAGATAAAAATGAGAGAGAGAAAAACAGATCCTGTTTACATCCAGTTGAATTCAGGTCAGTACTGGAGAGATCGTTTTTACGAAGATCGGTTCTAGGACGTGCTTCCATTCACATCTGAAACGGCTCAATTGATTACAAGATCACTAGTAAAATCTGGTGCATCCACAGTGCTCTGATCGGATTCCCTTTATCTTGACCAGATTCCCATTCCCAGCTGAAGTGAAGCAGGTCCACTGCATGATGCTGCCGCCACCATGCTTCACTGTGTGTATGGTGTTGGACATTAATCTCATCAGACCACAACACATTTCCCCATATATTTTGAGGGGACCAAAATATTTAACCAAATGTTTACTTTCTTATTTTTTTCCCATTAAAACCAGCTTCTGTGTAGCCACCTGACCCCATAGAGATTGTTCCGTGCAGCGAGTGACCAGTACTTGCCTAATGTTTTTGCAGTTCTTTTAATGTTACCCTGAGACTCTTGGCAACCCTCTCTGCAGATTCCTTCTTGTCTTTTATTAGTTTTAGAGAGATGTCCTGTGCTTGGCATTATCCCTGTGGTGCTGTATTGTCTCTAGGTGTTGATGATGGCCCGTGTGGTGTTTAATGTCTTGGGAAATTCTTTTGTGCCCTTCTCCCAAACAGTACACTGCAACAAAGAGATCCTGTACATACTTTCTTTACAGAACATAGCTTCAGGAGTCTTCATATTATTACTTAAACGCTAATGTAGTTGTGTGCTGGTTTGGGTTGCCTTCGGGTACTCTGGTTTCCTTCCACAGTTTAAAGGCTTGCATATCAGGCTAATTGGCCGCTCCAAATTGCCCCTGGGTGAGAGTGTAAATGGTTGTGTATTGCCCTGTGATGGTCTGGTGAGTTGTTCAGGGTGTACTCTGCTTTCGCCCTGTGTCGGCTGAGATAGGTACCAGCCTTCCCTAGTATGATTAAGTTGGTTTGGCAGATAAGTGATTGATGTTTGATTATTAATTCTGAAAAAGATGCTCCCTATTTCTTTATGTTGTTGTTGAATCTTGCTTGTTTGATATATCACTTTAAAGTTGAAGTTAAACTCATGCCTGATTTATCTTGAATTTGTTTATTCATTTTTATCTTAAACAACCCCCCATCACCCCCGCCCCCTTGGTGAAATTACAAATACACACGTGTCAAGTGTCAGCAAATATATTGAACTTTTTACACGCAGTAAGATCATGAGGTGAAGGTACATATTTGTACTATAAACATATTGAATGTTTATTGAACATGTTCTTCACTCAAGTCAAATACCCATTCGTATTAGGAAGGCGTTGTCACGTCAGATCTTTACCCGGCCTGTTAACACTATGGCAGGAGGCCATGAGGGTGTGAACAGAAAAAAACAGAGGAGGAGAAGGAGAGAACATGCAGTGGGCGGCATCCTATAAGGAGGCTGGGTGATGAAAAGGGGTGTGGCCTGTTCTGAGTAACATCTGTGAGTGTGTGTGTGTGTGAGAGAGAGAGAGAGAGAGAGAGAGAGAGAGAGGGAGAGTAAGGCGGTTGAAGGGCGCTTGTTTGAGGCTATGGGCAGCAGTGTGAGCAGCTCAGAGAGCTGGTTGGCTGGAGAGGGAAGAACATAAATGTGACACCATTCTGGAATTAGACACCCCGGAGCTTGATTTGAGCGGAGCTTGATCTAGAGCCGATCATGTCCATTCTACAGGGATGCTTTTGGCAGATGGAGTCTGAACAGAGGTGCGAAGGGTAAGAGATGACAAGCAAATGCTGACTATGAACAGTGACGGGATTTTCTGTGCTTACAGTAGCTGTTTTGAATGTGATGCCTCCAGCTCGGTCTTATCTTCATCGGGGGAGGTGGGTTCTGTCATTCGCTTAAGTGCCGAATGACACGTGTGTATTCCTTCTGTGATGGATCGTGGTGTCTGGTTCTGCAGTAATGCAGGGAGGGGTTTGAGGGGTGCTTCGTTAGGTTTGTCCATGCAGTCTAAACCTCCGGTATTAAAAACCGGCATGATGCGGTGAGTTGATGTTGGTAATTCTCCCCTCCTAGCATTTGAACTGTGTATTTGCTCCCCGGAGAGGTGGGGATGGGGGTGGAGGGTGTAGGCATCCATTTTCGTGTGCATTATTTTAGGGGGTTGGGGGTCTAAGAAGGTCAATAAGAAGAAACCTTGAAAATAGATGGCCTCGTTTTGAAGCTCACTCAGGCTTATCTTCTTTTTTTTTCCATCACGATGTCACGTGCCACATGAGTTCTTGATAATATGCACTTTATATTCCCCACTGTTCTCTCTCTCTCTTCGAATTCCCTTTGCTCATTTTTTCCTCTCTGAGCTAGCTGAGCCATCATTCATTCACCTTCAGCTACCTTTCTCTTTTTTTGTTTTGTTACAGTCGCTTCCTTTCATATCTGAATGGTTTTTAATAGCACAGTAGTCTTTGCTCTGGTTTATTTGATTTGGTTCATAGAACACTTGCAATTGTGTTTCAGTGATTCCTTTAATCATCCAAGCTCACCTGTCACTCACCCGTCTCCTGTCTCATTAGCTCAGGTTTATTACAGGAAATCATTCTTTAAAAAATTAATAAAAGGAATTTGTTAATGCTTGTTTGTAATATTTTTCTCAACAGTGCAAATGTTAAATCCATCTCATGTTTACCTTGTTGCACAACAAACACACAATCACAATCTCCAGATCTGACAATGATCTTTATTGTCAGTTTTTTTTACTTCTTTAAACAAACAAAAAAAAGGTTGGTCGCAGGTTATGGTCACTATGGCAACAGCAGCCGTGGAAGGGATGGCTGACTCGTTTGGCGTGGCCCCCTGATACGCCTTCCACACGTGTTCATTGCAGACCTCCTCTGTCTCCAGGCTGCTTTCATGTGTATCCAGTTAAATTATTTGTTAAATGGTGTATTCTTTGTCCTCAGCTGAGTTGTAGGATATGTAAGCAGGGTGCACAGTGAGTCCATTCATTTCCTCCATCAGGCTCCGTCTCTGCTGCACTCTTCCAAAGGTCACAGCCTACTTTTAGTTCTCTGGATTGAACTCTGAATTGTGTGTTAATAGCTTTAAGTGTTTCATGAATGCAGATGTGGCAAGGGTTTCACCCACTAATGCACTCACTCATCACTCACTCATTTGCCCAAACACTATCCTATTAGGGTTACGCGGAGGCTGTTTCCGATCTCAAGCAACACTGGGCGAAGGCAGGGTACACCCTGAACAGCCCACCAAGACCATTGCAGCACCAACACACACTTAAACCTAGGGTCAATTTGGAACAGCCAATTAGCCTAAATTTCAAGTCTTTGAATTGTGGGAGGAAATCCACACAAGCATGAGGAGAACACGCAAACTCCACACTTCAAACTTGCACCTTGCTAACCACTGCGCCACCGTGCCGCTACCGTGCCTTTAATAGTAAAGTGGGTTTGCTTAAGTGGATGACACTCAAATATCAACAAATTCACAGTTTTAGAACTGCGTTCACATCCAAAATGCACAAAAAATGTGATCAGTGCATTTGCAGGTAATGTAGGAATCAAAGGATGTTTATTCATGAATTATTTAATGTTAAACAGAAGACTTTCTCGTTTTTATGAGTTATTTCTTTGCACAAAGTGTAAATGAGTAAGCTGAGCCATTTTCTTTAGCAACAGTTACTGTTTTATATATTAAAATTGCATCACGTACATGATCAGCAAGCAGTTCCTAAGCTTTCATATTTTTGCTAATACTAACAGCCCGCCGAAGCCATTCTGACCTTGCTTCCCAATGGTGAGGTGTGTGTGAGAGCTGTTGTGAAGTGCAGGAGTGTTTGGGTGGGTCAGTGGCGGGTGGATATGTGTGGCTTGTACAAACGTGAAGTTGGGGGGATGGGGCTCATTGTCTGCTGAACACGTTTGACAAGCCATCTGTTTAGAAGGAAAGATCTCCGACCTCTATCTTTTTTTTTTTCTTCACTGCATTTTCTCTCGACGTTCCTGAATACATGACTGAGGGATTGTGGAATTCGAGCCTCTCTGTGGGTTCACCTCAGGGCTGGTTGTGTTTGGATCATGCCGCTGCTTTAGTTTTGGAGCGTTGGCTGGTCAGCTTGGTGGTTTACGAGGTTATTATAACACGAGCAGGACACCCAATGGCTCGCCCTCGATCTACCACCGCCTGGGTGATTAATGGAAGACCTTTCTCATAATACTCAACACCTCTTTTGTAAAATTACAGGCCGTATCTCATTCTTTAGACTTGCCTGCAATGTCCACACCAGGAGGAGCCACTAACGGCTCCCTAGTTGTGATCCATGGTCTGTTGATTCAAGACAGTTATTTTAGGCCTGCCCAGTGTCAGAATTCTCTTATCAGTGTGTGAAATGTTTAGGGGGTGTCTTTAAATTAGGGGTTGCACAACACTTGGGATGCATCGAGCATTGGCTATGACTTCAGCACTGCTGTAATTTAGGGATTTTGTGCTTCCTTTCACTCTCAGGGGCACTTATAAGCAACTGACACATTGACTTTCATGCCTTGATCGACTACTAAAATGCCGACACTAAGATGAAGCATGTATTCAGTTTTAATTCCTAATGGTAACCTGTGCTCCATGTACTCGATGCATCAATGCACAATGCACATTCAGAACCACCAAATGTTCCCCCCCTTATATTTCGCTTTTTAACCACCGTGTTTTTTAGCAATTAAACAAGGAATTAAAGAACTTAAAAACAGAGTGTGGAAATGAATGCATGCAGCATGCTGCTTATTTACAGCTTGTATGTTATTGGTTCATTAGTAACCATCTTGCGGTGGTCTAATTCTTCTTTTAACTAAAGCTTATAAAGGGGAATTTATACAATACTTTCATTTCAAATCTACACAGTAGGTACAGTGATGCTCACAAAGGATGAAGCGTTTATACTCGCACGTAAGGTGCGCATCTCCGGTAGAAGGTTGTGTTCATTGAAATTTATGGCTTTTACACACAAAAGAAGAGTAACATGTTTTTTGTTTCACTGTATGAATAAAAAACTAACAAAAAAAGAGAGCAAAATTCACATCAATTTCTATATTCTATTTCTATATTATTATATAGTATATAATAAATTTTAAATGCGGTGGATTTTGTGTTAAAACACTTTCGGACACAACTCCTTGGTGCCGTTGCGAGCTGGTGGTTTGTTACTGCCGTTTATTAAATGAAATTTGAGGTTTTGGATTCATTTCTTTTACTTCATTGTAATTTATTTTATTATTAACTATATTTTATTACTGTCTCCTGAATAACTGTTTTAATGTAATGTGTAATAGTTTTAGGTTAAATTACTTCCATTTATAGGGCAGTCTAACATTTCCCCGCTGCTCACTCCTCCCGTTTGTCAGACATATTTTTCCAACAGCCCAAACAACATGCATGATGGAATATATTGTTTTGTTAATAGGCATCACTTTGTCCACTTCTTTTCATAATGCATTATTCAGTACATTGAGTGAACTATATACTGTAGTTCTCACTATACATTCTGACATCACTAGAAATGGCGGACTGACGATATATAGTGAGTGGTGAGCGATTTCAGATACAAATTGTGCATGTTTAGTGGGCAACATGCTGAAGCTAGCACGAAATTGTTCATTCTGTTTGCTGCAAGTGTTACTGCATTGGAAACTAAATAAGTTTACTTGCATCTATTTACAGCTTTACCAAAGTCCTGATGGTGTGATGGTCATAATTTGGACGGTTTCCGCATTGCAAAACATTGAAAATATGCTTACCTACCTTAAAAGTCGACGGTATGAGCGCTATTGTGCACGAAGGCGCACTTGGGTCACGAAGGTCGGGTAGGTCCCCTCAACCTTGTATTTGACCGATGACATCATGTCAGAGCGACATTACATAAAATATTACTTTAAATAAGTTTATTGTAATATTTCCTTTACATCAATCAACTTGCACACATTGTTTGGTTAAATCTGTAACACTGACTGTACAGTTTGCAGTTCTGTGAACGTAAATACATTATTAACTCATTATTGTTGTTGGCTGACTAGCTTTTTGTGAACAAGATATACACTCTTATTGCCAAATTCATGTTTCTTTCCTCATTCTGTATCTCAAATGTGTCAAGCTTGAAAAGTATGTTATTCCAGATTATTACAGAAACATATTTCTCTCATTTTTATCTGACAATTTTACACAGATGAGATCCATGGTGGCTGTTCTTCCATAAAATTCCTGTTAAAGTTAAAGATCTGAATGATTTATCTTGTAAAGAAAGTAGACAGAGTAGGAATTAGGACACTGGAAGAGTTAAATAACGGAAAGGAGAAGAGTGAGAGTCAATATGGCCTGGTTACTATTGGTGTGTGGGCACTGCTGTGTGTAGGATTCTCTCGCTTGTCACATCAGATAAAGTCACATCACAGCCTTTGCAGTATTCGTGCTGACACACATGCCCCAAATGTGAAGCTCAACTTGGTGTTGTGCTTGTATCTCTACAGTCATTGGGTTTTTCCTGGTCATAAACAACATGTAATTCCATAAACTTTTGAGAAATTCAGATGGAGAATATGGAAAAATAGTGCTCTGAACATGAGAAACATGGGAATATGGATTCTATGTTAGCTTGCTGTTCAAGTTCTTAGTCTTAAATACAAACCTATGCATCAACTAACCAATTACTGAAGCCAATGCTTAAACTAGCTAGCATATAGCAGTCTTTTATATACATACTTGCAATGAAATAATGAAAAACAAGACAAACCCTCTGGAACTATTTCCTTAAAAGAGACTTCTAAAGTTGTATTAGTAAGAAAATGAACATTGATGGGCTTCACCATACGGAGAACATCACGTCATAACAGAATCAAGCTCAAGTTTCTGCCTTAGCAGCAGTTAATAAAAAGGCATGATATATTTTTATATTTATCTTCTTATAAATGTGATGAATATTACTCTATTTAAATGCAGCAGGAAGTCCTGAACTTCCTGGATTGGGTTTCCAAAAAAAAAAAAAAACATAGGGACTATATTATGTGAAATAACAGACATGATGCCAGCTGCGAGATTAGTTATCTGGGTCAGTGGGTTAATCATGTTGTCAAGCATGTGGGTGACCAGTTAGCAATGATAAGTATAGCAGTGTCCAGCTATCTACATCTGCAGAACAGTAAGTAGGACCAAGAACTAAAAAATGTTACACTATAGGCCAAATTAGCCTTGGTTTAGTGAAAATCCACCTGATGTTATTGGGTTTAAAAAAAAAAGGCTTCCTATAAGGGGAATTTTTAGGTGAAGCATCTGTGTTTTTGTCTCCAAGCTAACAGTGATGAAAGCCCTTACATTCGTTGAATGTTTTGAATATGCAAATGTGAGCTGTTGTATACGTTTCCAGTGCAAAAGTAGACGGTGAAATTTATACACGGTAGTAAGGTTTTCTAGCAACATAGGGTCCATAATTGAAATGGGTAAATCCTATTTCATTAATAAATCTTACCAGAGAAGTTATTACTATTTGAATTTATTTTGCATGAAATACTAGTGCCTCATGCCAGTGAGCCAATAGGACATTTGATTTAATTAGAGAGTTGATACATGCAGACTTCAGTGTAAAGTGGTAGATGTAAGTAGGTTTGTGGCTAAAGCCAGCTGGCTATGTGTGGAATGTGTTGTGTCTAGACACACCTGTAAGGCAGATTAGGGCCTCTCAGCAACCAGAATTAAGTCTGAAAAGAATGGAGAAAAAAGTAGGAGAAATCATCTGATTACGTGACATTAAAGTCAAGCTCAGAAGTGGTCCGCCATTTTTAGCCTGGGTCCTAGTGAACCAGTATCAGAACATGTTCACTGATAGGGACTTCAACGCACTTGTGTAAGTCGTGCTGGATGAGGGCCAAATTCCGTAAATATAGCCCTGAATAACTTGTTCTCTCTGTTTTGAAAGATGTCGTGCATAAGTTCTGAATATGTTTATAATTGGTGGAATTTTTTTTCATGGTGTATTCTTGATTGAACAAAAAAAAGCATTTTTTTAACTCTATCATCATATGATGATTAAGACTTTAGTAATTGTGAATTTATGCGTTTTTAAATAGATAACATTTAATTAACCCCAGAACTTTTCCTACTTGAAACCTCCGCACAGAACTGCAGGCAGTGAGCCAGATTGCCCGCTCCAGGATTCTGAGGCTTGTGGCCAGAAAGTGTACATAAGTGCATGCGCCGAGACTTGCATATACTAATGCCTACATAATGAACACTAATGCACCGAAGATGATTCCTTAAGCAGAGCGCTTAAAAGTGCTGCATAGCTAATGGCATATTTTTAAACCCATTCAGAGTTTAGCATAAACTACACAGAAACCTAAGTAAACCACACACCGTAACTGTATATTTTTTTAATTCATTGGATGATTTAGTATATACTATTCAGAACCACAGAAAAAATAAACTAATATGACATTTCTATGCTTTGTTTCTCCATTTTTAAAGCATGACAATGATGCCACCTGCTGTTTTTTAATCCCCAGGTTGTCGACCAATCAGATTGCCCCATTGCCCTGCACTGTGTACTGATATTGTTTATTTTATATATATATCACCTACAACCCTCAGATTTTCAGTGTATAACAGAGAATAAGTTTCTTTGATGATGGTCAGACAGTGTCACCCTTCATGGTATTGTTAGTATCTGTGTGTCAAAATTAGCATATAGAACTCGTATAACTGGTTCTGTACCTGGCTTTTTCTTTTTGTTTGTGCTTTCATTAAATTAGGTTAATCATTGACATGCTTGTGTTGAAATACATTTCTATTTAGTCAAAAATTAGTATTGCCCAAAGCTTTGCAGGTGGAGCAACAAAAAAAGTTTTCTTTTTTATTTAATGTATTCGGAATTACTTTGCAACACTAAATTTGACTTCATGCGTTTTTAACCTGTCAAGTAACTTTATTTAAGTTTACAGGTAGGAGGAATCACACTTGAGAGGAAAGATAATGATTTAAATTATTGGGTGGATGGATTGGATCCCTTTTTGGAATTTTTCCCCGTGGCAAAACAGCTACTCTGTGTTCATGTCACTGTTTGTCAGCAGGTTGATTTCTGTTTTTCTCAATGTATGCAGGTGAACCAAAATGT
This sequence comes from Porochilus rendahli, assembly GCA_039654305.1. Lineage (NCBI taxonomy): Eukaryota > Metazoa > Chordata > Actinopteri > Siluriformes > Plotosidae > Porochilus > Porochilus rendahli. Next base: position 8,520,699 of record JBCNYG010000002.1, on the reverse strand, counting down.
GCTCTGTAGATATATAATGTGAACTTGTATATTTCATGTGAGTCTTTGCCTTATTAGTGACTTTTGTGTCTTTCGGAATCTCTGTTTTATTTTTTCTTGTATATTCCATAGCATGCTGATTCTTTGCGTTTTGGCCACCATAAGAAAATATGAAACATACAGCCTGCACTGTTCTGTGTAAATATCCAGAAACCTTTAATGCTCTGTTTTGAGGGAAATTAGAGAAGAGTTTGGTATGTGGAATTCGAGGTGATGCAGTATCTTTGTTTAATGTATTGCAGTGAAATGTAGTTTTGCTTGTCACTGCAGATCTTGAGGTGCACCTTTATTATCTTGGGAGAAGTCCGTTTTGAAGTTTGTTGTTCTTAATTTGAAATTATCTTTCTCTTGATATTCAAAAACAAATACCACTTAGGATATAGCCTCCTCCTCCTTCTCTCCTCTCTGGTTCATGGTGATGGGGAAATAAACCTTGGAGTGTTATTTTTTTGCTGATTAGAAGCATTTTTTTGTAATTAGATATAAGAAATGTGTAGCACGTCTGAAGAATGACTATCAGTAAATGATGTCTGCATGTGTGAAAGTGCTGAGTGTAATTATGGTCGGACTAAATGTTTGAACTAGATTAGGACCTTTCCCTGGTGATCATGAGCGAACGAGCTGGCCTCATTTTAGAGTTAGGGCATCAGTTCTGTCAGTAACTGTTCTGTTAATATGGGAAAGTGCTACACACGTCACATTTATTCCCTATTCTATTGTCTGATTTAAACAGTTACCTGAGGAACTTGAACTGTATCTGCATGACTATTTATTGTGCTGCTGCCCCATGATTGGCTGCTCAGACAACTGTGTGAATGAGCAGGTGGATGGGTGTTCCTAATAAAGTGCCAGCCCTCCTAGCAGTCTGTACTGATTTTGTTTCCAGAGGTTGAATGAATAGTCACTGTCTCACTATCAAACCATAGCCCAGTGAGCCACGTTGAGCCAAGGCCATCACCATTTTTGGGGCTTGATCATACCTACTCGGGGTTACTTTGGGGCCAGGAGCCTGAATCTTTTTGTGCGAGGGTAAACCATAGGCCAGACAAAGTTAACCATTGTGTTGGGTGGTGTCAAGGTGGAAGATGGTGTTTATTGCTGTGATCATTGTACACCCCTATGAAAACATTTAGCTTGTAAGTTGTGTCCAAATATGTATTTATAAGAAAACTAACACATAAATGTTATTTATGCTATGCACTTACATCAGCTAAGCTAACTGTTCCAAACTAGTCGTTAAGCTAATCGAGATTAAATACTGATATAATTTTTTTTGTTGTATTTATGTAGTCCCATAGTGTCAAACTCAGGTCCTCGGCCCAAATCCAGCCTGCCCCCTCAGTTTATGTGGCCTGCAAGAGCTTTCAAAGAATATGATTATCGTACATTCCTTGCATCGATCGTTACCATGAAACCTAATTCGTCACCGTTCCACTAGGTGGCGGCAGCCTATTTCAAGTAATCAGCTAGTCATTCATGACTCAAGAAAGACTGCATGTTAGCTTGTCGCTGTTAAGCCCTTTTAGAATAGATATTCAGTGATTATTCGGCCCTCGATCACCTTTAGAATTTAGTGATGTGGCCCTCAGTAAAAATGAATTTGACACTGCTGATTTAGTCAGTTCAGCTAAAGTATGAATAGATTAAAATTATGTCTCATTGTGGGTGGGGAATCTACTGGGCTATATGCATGATAAAACAGATTTTGGCTTAGGGTTTAAAGTTCCCTGACGTAGCCCTGGCTTGCCTTGTTACGATAGTACGTCGTAAACATAGGCAGGGTAAGGAGGTGACTGGATTGGAAAGAGTACCATATTGTCAATATTGGTAAACAACTCATACATTCAGTTATTCTTGTTTCAGCATATGTATGTATCCGAAAGACGGTTTTCTAATTTTCTTGGTAGGATTTTCAAGATAAACTGCATTTGTTATGCTTTTCCTCTTGTCTTTTTTTTTGGTGTTCTTTGTCCTCCCCGTCCAGTTTTCAGTGAACCACTACATTACGTTCTAATGCTGTGTCATTAGGCAATGAATAAAAATGATGTTAAAAGCCATGATCATCCATAGCTGCTTGTTAAATGTGAAGTTTTTGAGCTTTAATGCACATGAATGAGGAGCCTATAAAAAGCCACAGGATACGGTGAACTGGATGGTTTTCAAACAAATTGAGTTATGAGAAAGTGACTCCTTTTCTGGAGTCCGGACACTCCCAGAGTCATGGAATAGACTAGATAACCCCTAGTAGCATTTGCTATTTAATCTGGAATGTCCTTTAGATGAGATCTACAAAACCACTTTTGATTGTACTTAATTGTGAAATAAGTCACATGTTTATTGTCTCACAGCAATTCTAATATTATTCCCATGGTCTGCTCTAATGTGATTTGATCATCGTGTGCGACTCAGAGACGGGCACAGCAGCCTGTAAACTGTAAGCTTTTACAATTTCTTTCTTATTATCTGGGATACGGAATTCAGTGCAGATATCCACTGGGAGAGATGCCTCATACCAGTTTATTGCACCACAGGGACGAGGAATGAATGCATACTCATGTTCTCTCGCCTAATCTGGGGTTATCTTCTCAACTAAGCCTCAGCACCTCTGCTCTACTGTTCATGCCCATGTGTCTGGTCTCATAGATTCACTGCCTTAAAATGTTGATCATAGACTATATTCATCATGTTTGGAGTTAGAACCTTGGGTATGTGAATTAGCAGTTGGGACTCGATCATCTCAATCTTTTGGGTTGGGCTCCTCAAGATTCCTTGGTGGCGACAGACGGGCTAAAAGGGTTAGGGTTCAGCTGCGCTCCAGCTGTGTGGATTATATTCCTAACCAACAGCCAGCAGATGGGGGTCCATACCCCACTCTGTCATTTAAAAAGTGTGCAAGGAAATATTTCAGAGCAGTCCACCCATGTTATTTTTGACTTCTTAAATACACCCTCGTTTTCACGATGTGCAAGTCTTTATAAACGACTTCAGTCAAGCCTTTATTGCTTTATTTACAGTCAGCATGTTTATTTGTGGGTCTTGTGAGTATATCGGTGTGTTAAGAAGCTCACCAGCAGCCTGTTACATACCCGGTTCTTCACACGCAATATGGATGTTAGAGGAGTTTGTTAAAGATGTTCGTGCAGTTCCACCAAGATACGGCTTGGTGTTGTTTTGGGGTTTTTTGAGTATTTTTTGCCGGGCGATTTCAGATACCTCCTGTTCATATGCTCACCTTGTGTGCTAGTAAATCGGCTCCACTCAGCTCTACTCAGCAATTTTCTTTCTGTTTCATGAGATTTTATATCTGATATGAGACACTAGCCACCCTATTAGTTTTCCATCAACCTTTATAAATGATGAACCTGAACAAGACCAAAGTCAGCAGAGCCCAAACAACACCCCCCCCCAGGTGTGCTTTGGCTGGCTTGTTTGTGACGTGAAACTATTATATGAATAGCTTGTAATGAAATTGACTGTAATCTTTAAGGCGCTCTGAGGAGATTCCAAGCTAACTGCCACATTTTTAAAAGCAGCCTATGTTTAGTGATCAATGTATTGGAAGTAAATGGTAGTAATGCACCCTCCTCTGGAATTGGGTGAGACACAATGGGGTTTCAGAAATGCATTCATGGACTTTACTGAAAGTGATGTACCTTTTAACTGGATTGTTCGATGGCTTTGCTTGGCGTATGGATTGACCACTAATCAATATTAAAAAAATTCTCTCCTCTTTTAGGGTTTTGTGACAGAGGCAAGTCTATATAGCCAAGGCACTTGAGGGAGGGACACCAGCCCTTTACCCTTGACCCCTGCCTCCTTCCCCCTCAAGGAGCCATGCCGCCTCGTAAACGTGGTGGTGGAGGCCGTGGCGTGTCTTTTATTTTCTGCTGCTTCCAGAGCAATGACCATCCGGAGATCACCTATCGGCTGCGGGAGGACTTTGTCCTGCAGACCATGGAGCCGGCACTCCCCATCCCCAGCTATGATGAGCTGGACAACATGTTCTCTGAGCTTGTGGTAAGCGTCAGCATGAATTTGAAAATGTAACTCCATTCCTACAGCTATGTCTTAATCATAATCCTACCTGTGATAGTGTTTTTCTTCCCCAGTAATGTATGGTTTCAATTTTGTTTCTGGTTATGTTGTGTATATATATATAAAAAAAGAAGGCGTTTCTAGCAGTGTAAAGTATTATGTATTTTACCGCATTCACACACACATTGAAAAACGTTTATTTACTGCTACTGTTCTGGAATGGGAGCAAAAAAGGTCATGCTGAGACATATAAACCATCACCTGGTGACCTACTATCATTAACAGGACTAGTCTTTTACCACGGATACATTAGGAATTGGAATCATCGAATAAACGTGTTGTGACCCCCCCAGCCATGACACTGCAGGCGGTAATGACCTTTCCCACGTGTCAGAAATGAAATCTGCTCTACTTGTTTATAATATCATTTATGGCCTAACAGACCCTGCTGAGAACCCCCTTTTTTTTTCAACATTTTGAATCTCTAATGTCTGAAAAATGTGTGAAGAACAAATGGTCTGTTAATTACTGTTACTGACACAAACATACAATGACCAAATCTTCACCAACTATTAGTGTCCATTTAATATTCACTTAAATAGTCTAGATGAGAAATGCTATTGAAAAGCCGAATGCACTCCATGTTGTCATGGTAACGTTGACTCTAATGTGTCATGTGCACATCTCTGTGTTTATTTGTCACCAGTTATTTGGCAATTAATTTCAGCACACTTCCTTTTAATTATTCAGTGCATTATGTTAATTATTTATCACATTATTTATCATACCGTCAGCCCTATTCAGTATGTCCTAATGATGCTTCTGTCCCTCTTAGCTGATTGTTTCTGTAGTATGTTCTGGTACGTATCTTGTAATAATAATAATAATACATTTTATTTAAAGCGCCTTTCAAGGCACCCAAGGAAGCTGTACAAAAAACAATAAAAGAAAACACTAACAATTCAGGATAATCAACATAAACAACACAATTAAAAAAAAAAAAAAACATAAGAGCGACTGAAAGCTCTGCTCCCCACGGTGCTAAGGCGGGCAGGAGGGACAGAAAGGTGGATAGACGAGGAAGAATTCCTGTATTATGTTCTCATGGACATTTGTGCTTTGCAGCATCCCGTAGGACAGTCAGGTGGGAAAGCTCATCACCTGTCACTTTACTTTTATTGACGAATACGTGGGAATGAAGGTTTATTATCTGTACTGTGTTTTTTCCTGATCTATTTATGGGTTTAGTGTGTGAAAGGGAAAAAAGAGCTAAACACATCCCCATAAAAAGGTCTCTAAACATAATCGCAATTACAAAGACAGGCACACTGATGAGTCATATTGGGTTTAATGTCATGTATCAGTGTGAGTCAGTGATCATAGTGGTTGGATCTAAAGCAACATGATACAACTTACAAAGCACAGCCAAGAGAATTGGTGGTGTCCAAACCGCAGGTGGCTAATGCACTGTTCAACCATAGGAGTTTATGCTGATTTGTATGGGGACTTGATTCAAACAGAAATGTGGAGTTTTGTGTTTGGCAAAATTCAGAAAGCAATCTACCAATATTTTACTAATCAATCTAGCAATAAGTAACTTCTGTCATATGAATATAACACAATTGAAATAGTTTAGAATCCTTTGAATTTGCAGTACCTAAAATAAAGAAAAAAGATACGACTTCAGTTGGGCTTCAGTGACATGCCGCAGCATTATCTGCTTCAAAGAGATCAGTCAATAAAGTCATGACCACATATGTCAAGGAGGTAAACTACATTTGCAATCAAAGAACAATGTTCTGAAGTGCAAACCTCATGGACAAAGTTACATAAAGACTTTTCAGAATACTCAACACCGGAAAATTTCATCAGCAGCGGCTTAACCAGTTACAGTAAACATTGTACGGTATATTGAAAACTCAAGGTAGCTTGAGTTACTGTTCAGAAACTTCTTATAACTGCACTGCCTGGCAACAAAAAGGTGGAGCACGCTAATATTTTAATGGAGTGCATTTAGACTAGATCAATAGTTGGTCAGGCCGGGGCTCAGCAACAATAATGTGACAGTAAAATGAAGTCAGTTGACCTGAATGTAATGAATGAGCAGGTTATCACATCAATGAACTTATTCCTTCCCTGATGACACGGACATAAAATGGAGACTCAAAGAGTGAACTCAGAGTGGTTCAGGGAGCTTGGGGAATCATTTTCACGTATGTATTGGCACCCCAGAGTCCTGACCCTAACCCTAATGAAAGTTTGCGGGATGTTGGAAATGACTTTACAGAGTTGCTCAATGGTTCCCTCATCATTTTAAGACGTCGTTGAAAATGAACCCAACACTGAATGGAAATAAATGTTATGTCGTTTAAGTTTGTTAAAGCAGAAGCAACTGTGTTAATTTCCCCCATATTTTACTTCTGTATGTGTCTATATTTGAAGGAAGCCAATAGATGCCTTTAAATACATCAGTATACCAGCAAGATTGTATATTGGCTTGACTGTCAGTTTCTAAGACAAGATAAATCTATGTCTATGTCATCCTTTGTAATTTAAATAAATTTTTCCAGATCCTTTCCGTCCATTAGATATGTTTTTCTCTGACTACTGTTGTGGTGATCCCAAGCAACATACCAAAGTCATGGATGGGTGTCTCGGTATCCTATTTGGTGTACCCACCACAGGAAATTCAATAAGTAGTGAACCTAGTTGATGTTGATTAACTGTTGTGTATCACTCACTTGCATGACGATGAGCAGCAATAAATAATAAAGGACATTATTCTTATTAGTATTCTTTATAACAAAATTAAAATCCCAAAAAATAGAGGCTCAGACTTGTGCAGAATTAAAAAAATCTGGTAGGCAGAGAAACGTAAAATAAATAAATGGTAATAGAGCAAATGCCAACATCAAAAGCTTGACAAAACACAAGCTTCTTACACGGATAATTAAAGTAACAAGACAGTTGATATAAACAAAAGCAGAAATCAGCTCATGCAGGCCAAGTCGCAGAAAAGCAAACCCAGACTCAGACACCTATCAATATCTATTTGGAGCTTCTGCTTTTTCTACATATTAGTGTTCATTGTTCAATAGTGTTCATTCAAGTATATTTCCATGGAGGATATTCTGTATGTCAGTGATTTAACCACATTTTGAAAGTCAAGAGTATCAATGTTTCTTTAATAAACATTATTATTGTATAAACTAGTTCTTATTATGCCCTGACTGCACATGGTGTAATCAATAAAAATGTGCTGCACCATGATAAATTTATTCAGCCCCCACTTATGCTGTAAAATTTGCAGTAATTATGGGAGTGTGGCTAAGTGACTTGATCAAATTGAGATCACTCAAAGAGGGGTCCCCTACCCAGACTGGCAATTTGTCTCCTTTGTCCCTCTGTCTTATTCTTGCCCTTTTTGTTTTCTTTTCTTTACTTCCTTGTCTTTCTTGTTCTCTGCCATCCCCTGTGGTCTGTTGGCTCAGCTTACAGCGAAAATCAACCATTTCTGCATATCAATAGGTCTTACTGAGTGGCCTGATGCCTTGGCGTGTTTTGCATGTTTTTGTTTGGTCGTCTCTTTAGCCTCGTTTGGTTTTGAATTGCTGCACACGACAGAACTGCTTCAGTCAGTCTTTTCACAGTCTTTACAGAGACATTTGGAGCCTTTGCCACGTGCTGGGCTTTCACAGTGTGAGTCAATATGCAGAGTGTAAGTTTCATTAGATTGTTTGGCGTAGGCTGAGTTCTCTAGTTAAGTTCTTAAGGCAAATGAATACCCACAAGGCTAATGCTTTAAAAAAGGTCTGAACACTTTTCAGAAATATAGAAAGGATCATTTATATTGTACTGCCATTACGAGGCAGCTAAATGCATCTTTTTTGATATTTGTGACTGAGGCTACACAGCACATCCATTCTTTTATTGTAATCCAGTTTAGTTTGCATGCTAAACCTGGAAGAAAGATTGTCATTGTGCAATGACTAAGTGAAATAAGATTAAAACAGCAATTCATCCAAGTGTTGCTCCAATTGTGTGTAAATTCATGCTATAATTACAGTAAATGGATAAAAAACTACTGTTTATATATTGTCTGCATGACACGTCACTAATAAGTTGCATGATTTTTTTAATTTTCCACTAAATGTTTAAGTAAACCTTATCACCTTTGTGCTGGATACATACATTGCATTACGTGTAACTAACAGTACCTGACATACTGTAGACAAACCCAAACGTGAAAAGCCTTTGTTTTGTCTTTGTATTCCCTTATATAGCTTGGAGATGAAGGTGTAAACTGTGACCGAGACAGCAGTGCCATAGAAGGATTCTGTGATTCAGTCTGTGTGTTTGACTTACGAAGGCCGTTTTCCTATAAACTTTCAAACTCTAATCACATTGCACTCTAGTGCATGAACACCAGCTTCCATTAAAAAGCAAATATTTAAGCAACTTTTATATTCATTATTCAAATAAAGTGGACACCAAAACTACTTGAAATTTTTGGGGAATGAAAAACAACGTGTGAAGGGCATTCATTATTTAAATTGAAATATAAGCAAAAGAAAATTAATGGTTTCATAATACGAAACTCAGCATTAGACTGCGTAAGCACTTCCACTGTATTTTAGATACAACATCACAGGGAACAAGTCACAGTAGTAAGTAATGCTGAATGTGTCCGGGGATTGCAGCATCGAATGAAAACATACACTTCATGACCATTTTTTAATAGGAACACCTGTACCCCTGATAAATCATGCAATTATCCAGTATCACCAGTAGTGTAGTGTCTCTATATGATACATCACAATGCATGAAATCTGGTAGATCATGCAGAAGAGCATTCCTGAATATTAACATCAAACAGTAGAATAGGGGAAGAATTCAATTTCACTGACATTGATGATGGCATTGTTGTTGATGCTAAATGTATGTTTAAGAATTGCTCTCCTGATACCTTCACAGCGCACACAGCAGTCTCTAGAATATATATAAAGGATGGAGGAAACATCCCCTAAGCAGTAGTTCTGTGAGTAGTTCTGCTCTTGTCCTGTATTTTTGGATTTCATGTCCTTTGCTTCCACCACATGACTGTCTGAATGAATAACTGCATGAATGAGAAGGCATACTGTCTTTCCTGCCATACAGCCAGACACTGATGGTGATCTTCAGGATACAGATACTTTTTGTGTTCTCTATAACGTGGCTGTAGGTTTGTTAAGATTATTTCTACTGCGACTGAAGATAATACTGTTTTGTTTTTTTTTTGTTTTGTTTTTTTGGCTATGAAGGTGAGGTTTGGGGCCCAGGGATAAAAATAGAGCTCTTGATTATCTCACCAGTGGAATTGAGTCACCAATCCATTTTAAATTCTTCCCTGGATCTATTCATGAGAGTTTTATGGAGGCTTTCCCTCGTGTGGATTTGTCTCATTGTAAATGTAGCCGTAGGTTTTGAGATTTTTGTGAGAGGGTTATGTTTCTTGAGGCCATTTTAGTAGCAAGGAGTTCCATTATAATCCGTTTTCCATTTTAGGGTGGGGATGATGTAATAAAGACAGACTTGATTTGTTGTGAAGAATCATGGGTAGATACAGTGGATTAATGTATAAATGCAAACCCTTTCTGTAATGGTCTTTTGAGTACACACAAATTCTTGCATTACCACATATCTATTTTAATAAATGCAAAGCTTTGAGTTCATCAGTGCATTTATTTTGTGCACAAGAAAAAGGACACTGCATGGCTGTGTTCACCTTTTAGAAGCTTGCTATACTTTTAACGAGAGTAACAAGAAAAGACCCTCGAATCGGTGTTTATAACCCTATGGATTAATGCTTGCTTGGTAATTGGAGTCTGTGTGTGCGTTAAAGATGGAACTCTGCTGAATGTGCAGCTAATTTCCGATGAGGAGATTCACAGGAAGAGAAATGATGGGGCAGGAAGAGAGATGAAGCCATTCTTCCTTTCTCCTCTCTCCATGCTGGTCAAAAGAGACTTTACAGTCACCAGACAGGAAAACATTAGCACTGGTCTGTAGTTGCTGATAAAATTACTAAAGCAAGTGACCGTATGGGAAGGTATGCAAAAAAATTCCCCACGGGGATGTCAGTATTACAGTGTGATTATAATACATTTAAAGGGACATTGCATTAATGGTTTTCATTTAAATTGGATAGTATTGGTAGTAGATACCGGTATAGTATGATGAAAAGTAAAATTATTATTTTTACAAAATCCAAACAGTGTTATTTCAAGTCATACCTTTAAACCACATGCTGCTTAAGCTAAAATGTTTGAATCCTACTGTATAAATGACATTTAACTGATGGGCAAGTGGAGACAGCATCTTGATATGAGTGGTTAAATGCTAGTGGTCCAAATCATTTTATTTACATCAACCACAAAGAACACGTTTTGATTCTGCCAGAGGACATATTGACACTTCCTGAAGTATGATGAAAACCCTGGCAAATATTACAGTCACAACCCGCAATTTGTATCATTGCAGAATGAGAAACCCGGATGAATGTAATACCTGCAATTGATTTATAACTCTCAAAGAAGACACTGAAGAAAAATTTTTTTTTGTTTTAAAGTATAAAGAACAAATAAACTTCATTTCAGTCTAATTGATTAAACCAATCCTCAGATTATCGGATATCTTTTAATTACATTAAAGTATATTTGGTTCTATGTTGAAACCCTTCATGTTTTGATCCTTTATGTTCTGCTCCACTTTAGAATCACTTATGGATGCCTCCGTCCCAGAAATCTGACCTGGTTTAAAACAGGTTTCTCCTTCCCAAAAATGGCACACCTCATTTTGTAGTAGTGCTTGAGCGTAATTCATGTCTGAGTATAACTTGCTGCCTTAAACAGAAAATAATTGAATTATAAAACCCAGACGAAGGTTTTTTTGTAGCACTTGATAACTGTGGGTACTTTGGTTTCCACCCATAGTCCAAAAACATGCACAGTAGGGTGATTGGCACTTTCAAATTGCCCCTAGGTGTGAGTGTGAGTGTAAATGGTTGTATGTGTGTTGGCCTTGCATTGGTCTGTGGAAATGTTCAAGGTGTACCCCGCCTTTGCCCAGAGTCGCCCATGATAGGCGCCTGCCTCTCCTCGACCCTGATTAAGATTAAGCAGCCTTGAAATGAATGAATAAATCCCAAATGGTTGGTCTGCACTTATTGTAATATAGCAGCACCATTATGTTAAAACAGGCTGATGAACTGATCCAAACTTGCTGCTGTGGTGGCTCAGTGGTTAAGCCTCTTGTTATTGATTAGAAGGTTGGAGGTTAAAGTCCCAATACCACCAAGATGCCGCTGTTGAAATCTTGAGCGAGGTCCTTAACCCATACAACTGCTTAGTTGTATGAATGGGATAAAAAGAATGGTGTCTCCCAAATGCCATAAAAAAAAAAACGCAAACAATACAGATCATAATTTAGTTTAACAATTGCACAGGTTTGTGTTAGCTACTTCTTTCCAAGTCTGTTGCACTTGGATGTGTTGGACTTTGTAACATTTATAGCTGCTCCATTTTGTGCTCAGGGTGTGATAAACATGAGAAAGGCATGTTGTGATTTTTAGGAGTGTGGAATAGTATGTGAAGGCATGTGGGGGGTGATTATCCCTAGGCCTCTCAAGGGAGTGACAGAGTGAAGGGAGGTACTGCAACACATTCAAGTGCATGGTTTTACTCTAGCAGTCATGATATCAGTGAGTGTGTGAGTGTGTGTGCGTGTGTGTGTGAGTGTGTGTGCTTGCGTGAGTGCGTGCGTGTGTGTGTGTGTGTGTGTGTGTTTAAATTTTGTTGCTACATGTTGAGAAATGGAATATGCTTTAAACCTAAAAAGTGAGGATATTTTGGCTGTTTCTCCCTTTTTTAAAGGGGTATTTGATGGTTAAGACTTGTTGTTCAGGTTAGAGTTAGGTTTAGGTGAGGGTTATGGTAAAGGTTGGGGTCAGACATTTAAATGTGATAGTTAAGGTAAGGAGCTAGAGAATACATTATATCCATGTATGTCCCCACAAAGATAGGACTGTGTGTGTGTGTGTGTGTGTGTGTGTGTGTGTGTGTGTGTGTGTGTGTGTGTGTGTGTGTGTGTGTGTGTG
>JBCNYG010000002.1:8488004-8505401 GCA_039654305.1 Porochilus rendahli | reverse complement strand
AATCATCTTTACTTCTTTTTGCGTAGTCCAATTTTGACTTTCACGAAAGAAAAGAAGGAAGAATAAAAACAATAATAGGTTTTTTTTTTTTTTTTTTTTTTTTGTAAGATGTTGTCGATTCACAACAATAAACAACAAGAAAAAGACAATATTGAACAGTACCTCCCACATTCTTCACCTCCAGCTGATCAGTCACAGTAGCACGTTCAGTGAGAGACTGTCACCACCGAAATGCTCCACTGAACGACACAGGAAATCATTCCTACCTGTGACCATTAAACTGTACAAGTCCTCCATACAGCAACAACATCCACTATTATACATTTGCATTTTGCATTACATTTATATTCTACTGTTTATCTTATTGATAACACTGAACATATTACTCACTGACACACTATTTCCTCCGGGATCAATAAAGTATTTTGATTCTAATCAGCAGCAGGAGCTGTGCCCCACGTGCTGAACAAAATGAGTGATGCAAGCATGTGATATGTCACAAACGTATAATAGTTTTGATTGGCCCAAAGCTAACATAAGTGTGAGATGAGATATTGACTCAATATGTTTGGGTTTTTTTTTTGGCACAGTGATCACAGTATGTTTGTTGTATTGTTGCACTGTTTTAAAAAATGAGATGCCATAAATCTACTGCAAAGTATTTAGATGAACCCCAAGCAAAAGCTCGCAGACCCGAGTTTGAGAATTGTGACTCAAGACGTTTAATATATTCTGCTTGATAAATTTCAGTGTGGTGTTTACTTAACCAAGCGATGCATGCTGTGTCCCAATTACAGCCCTGATTACTTATTGCCCTGGGACTTTGGAACTAAAAATGATATATACAATCCCCCCCACCCCACCCCCCAAGAAAAAAAGGCTTCCTATTTTATTTAAATTCCCAGTAAGATACATCTAATTTAGCATAATCCCTCAGAGCTCGATTCATAACGATGGATGGATTTTTCGAGGAGAAGCGAACAGTCATTTGGTCTTCGGTGTGTTTCCTCAATACTGTTGACTCAGCAGAGTCGCCAGACCAAAAGAGCAAAATCTTGGCACGGTCTCAGTTTGGGAGAGCTAGGGGTGGATGAGAGGGCATACAGGAAATGTTTCCCAGTCCCAGACAAACAGGAAGATCTCTCTGCAGGTGCCGTCTTTGTTTCTCGAAACAAGATAGATACATGCCTGGGCTGCCAAGTTAAGAATTTGACTGATGAGTGTGTGTTTCCAAGTGTACCTCCTCCTTCCTTATTTCCTACTTCTGTTGCCCTCCGCTTCTCTGCCACTGCCACATCATTATGCCTGGTTCATTTAGAAGCCGGAGTGTTTGGAGAGGCTTGGAGCCATTGTCCTGATAGTGCCACAGAGCTAATGACAGCTGGGTTGTGCCAGCTTTGGCATTGAAGCAGGATGAAGAGGTTGAGTGTTTGTATTGGCCTTAGACGTGAATTCAACACAGTGCAGTCATGAAGGAATTGACCTTTCTTCCCACGATGTGATTTCACTGGTGCAGGTCTTCCTTTTGGACTTGGTACACTTGGACTAAAATTTAAATGGGCATGACTGCAAAAGTGACTCACGTCATATTTTGAGCAAGACATGAGTCACTTAATCTTGTATTTGTGCTATAATTTAAACGGTATTCGTATATAACCCAATGCTTTTTGAAAGTAACATTTACATTGGTTTTTAAATGTGACATTTTAATGGTGTTATGTCACTTAAACAAGCAGATTTAAACCTAAACTAGGGCAGCAACGAGTACAGTAGATCTGAATAGTCTCCTGGGCGGCAGCTTAACCGTTTGTGTTGTGATGTGACTGTACTTGCTTTACTTTACTTTATAAAACTTGTGCAAATAAGATTTCAGTTTAATGTTTTTGTTCACTTTCCAGCAGGAACCACTGCTGTATAAAGCCCACACCAAACATTCGCCATGCACACCAATGCATGATTAATTAAAAAGGTTAATGTTTATGTATGTGGTACATTTCTGTTGGTATTCATCAATATTGAGTAAGGATATTAACTATCGTATGTTTAAACTGTGTCTTGTTGTATATCACACCCGTTGCTTTGTGATAGGGTTCTAACTAATTCAATGAAAATGGATCACTGCCTTACACTCATTGTTCGGACATAGCCACATGTCCCCAGTTTGCCCATATTTATAAATGGCCTCTTATTTAGCCCACCAACTCACACAATGAGTGCTAATGGTGTGAGAATACAGACCCTGTATAAGTGTGAGAAACTTATCTAAAGGTTATTAAAAGCGGGTTATTTGTCAATCATTAAGCAAAGCAGGACACAAATTACAGTATGGTATTCATGCAGACAGGAGTGAAGTCTCAGAGATTTTTAGTCAGTTTGAGTTTAATCACAACACCATGTGTAATTCACAAGCTAGCTGGCTAGTTATTTTTCATATATATATTTTAATTCTACACATATTGTGTTATTAATGGCCTTAGCTAAGCGCTTAGTTGTATATCTCACTTGAAGCTTTGATTAGCAACATCATTATTCTGTGAGCATGCCAAGCCATCCTGAAATCCATTAGCTAGCAAAGTTTGCTTTGTAAAACTTCTGCAGTTTTTGTTTATGATTTGTTTTTATATTCGTTTGATTATATGAGTCGCATCTCCCAGTATATGTTGCCTTATTAAGGTAATAAACAGAGTGAAAATGTGTTTAATAGATTTGTCCAGTTACATTTTGTGAACGATCAGCTATTCATCCTTGTTATAGCAAAACAGTGAAAATGCATGAATATTTATGAATTGTAATTTCATTGAAGAGATCCTCAAGGATAACATCATTCATTTGCCGAGTCGCTTAATCCTACCAATGTAGCGGAGAGTCTCCGCTGACTCTGGGTAAAGGCGGGGCACACCCTAAACAGCTTGCCAGACCATCGCAGGGCCAACACATACAGCCATTCACATCCACACTCACACTTAGCACTCAGTTAGCTTAATTTTCATGTCTTTGGACTGTGGGAGGAAACCAGAGCACCTGGAGAAAATACACACAAGCACAGGGAGAACAGACTCCACAAACTCCACGCAGAACCACCCTCGCCAAGCCCAGGACTCGAACGCAGGACCTTCTTGCTGTGAGACAGACTTGCTAACAAGTACGCCACTGTGCTGCACAAGAAAACATAAAATAATTTAACTGAATGCCCTCCTGGACTTGAAGGTCCTAAAATTCTACCTCCTTTAACTTCTCTATGAAGGACGAAGGCTATTTTAAGTTTTGTCCACAGCCCTTTTTGCTGATGTCTCACCTTTTCCTGTCAGTGATTATTCAGCCTCCTGGCTTTGCTGCAGTCAGGTGTGAACATGGCTCCTGAATATAGGCCATGGCTGAATGTATCGGCTGTCCTTGGAATAAGAAAGTTTGATCTTGTTCTCCTCTTATGGGTCTTGTTGGGGGGTGAGGAGCAGATGTAATCAAACCATTCACATCTCTCTGTAATGTTGTAACAAATCTGTTTTTTGTTTTTTTTTTGAAAAAAAAAGTTCACGATTCTTTTCTGTATTGGTCAGATCATGCAGCTTTGGATTTGGGGGGAAAAGTTTCAGAAAGATATGTTATCTCTTTGGGTCATACCTGCATCTTTTTTATTGTCTAACATTTGAAGTTTAAACTTCTTTGCTTAGTTGAACAGCTGAATTACGTTTTTGTACTTGTCTTCTTGCTTGGATTTAATGTTTGTCACGACAGAAAACGTGGTCTTCAATGTCATATTGTTTTGTATCCCAGAGATTCCAGACCAAGTTTTTATATTGTCCATCTTCTATGCACTTGTGAACCCAAAGTGTTTTGGACAGCTGGCCAAGGAATGGAATGGCTTGACACATAAATTCACACTGTGGTAGATCAGGCAGTGAGGAGATGGAATAAACGGTACATATTTTCACTTGAAGGATTGCTCATTAAATGTTTGATATAAAGTTGATAAAACATACAGCTGTATTGCTATTAGCCCAGATCTCTAAACATGGTGTGTTTGGTATAGACGTTTGCTCTAGTCAGCTTATTTTTCCAGAAACACTGGTATGCTTTCCTTCATATTAAATGTTTGCTTTTTAGCCTTCCATGATTAGTCTGCTGTTTACTTGAACTATATTCAAGTGCACCACACCTTTGAAATGCAGGACTAAATGGTTAATACTTCAAATTAATTGACAACAAGCAATTACGTTGATTTATAGCTATTGGCACAGGCTTTTGGCTGTGCTACTTTGTCTTTTGAATGGATTCTTTTCATGTTTTGTCTGTATATCCTTCACTCTGGGAAGAATAGCCAAATATTTTGATCCTTGCTCAAGTGTCTTGAACTCTGGTAGTCCTTAGACAAACGCTAGAAAGAGTATTGCCAAGTAGAAAATTAAGATCTCCTGCATTCAGTTCCAGTTCAGGGTGTGGATTAGGCAGGTGCAGGAGGGTGGCTCGGGTGTTCTGTGCCTTTTGGCTTGTATCCCAGCATGTATCCAGTCTCCCCTAACATTCTCCCCAGTGAGTTGGCACTGTTCCCCCAGAGATCTAGGAGGACTGGAGTGTCTGCAGATTCTTCAGCGGCTTGCCATTCTAAGCCTTCAGCCGTTTCAGCAATCATGATCTTAATTAAGAGCTAGATGAACCTCATGGAGGAGAGGGGTGCGTGCTTGACCGCCCTTCCCTCTGCAATGATAGTGGTTTTAAGTCTTTTTACATTTTTTAAATGGGGATGTGCTTCTCATACTTTATCAGCCTTAGTACAGGATTTTTCATATTGACTTTGTGTTTGTGTTGAGGCTTAATGTTTCATCTTGTCGTATTAGTGCTACAATCACATTTCTATTGTTTTGTTAGTTGACTTTTGGGATAAAGACATTTTTCCTCTGCCGGTGATTTGTTGTATTTACTTGATTCAAATGAATACATATTAACAGAAAGTTGACCCATGATTTATCACAATGATATTAAAGGAAAACATTTGAAATATACTTTTCTTTATTCATATCATCTGTTCCTAATGGCCAGTAAAATAAAAGTGTCTTTAACATGTATGTGTGCAGCAGCACTGCTGCAGTGTGCACTGTGATTTGGGCTTATGCGGTATCTCTGTGATGAGGTGTTGGGCACTGGAGACCACTGGAGAGCAAGACCTGCAAACTGGGCTGTCCTTGCTGTTGCAGATTTTTGTGTAGAAGCTAGTGGTGTACCAGATTGACATACCACATTGCCAAATATTAGTAGATACTACACCATCAAATGCAATGTCACCACAGAGTTGGAAGCACACAGTTATCATGAATGACTTTGTATTTTTGAGCATTTAACCTACCCTGTTCCACGACAGAAGGACAGTGCTCCTGTGCCAATGTGTGCAGCCCAAAAGTATGTGTTTGCCAAGGCTGCATTGGAAGATCTGAAATATAATGGTGACCTGAGCACTACTAAATGGAATTGGAACACTGCGTACCGTCATTAACTGACCTCACTTATGTTCCTGTGGCTAAATGAGCACAAATCCCTGTAGCCATGTTCCAGAATCTAGTGGAAAGCCTTCCCAGAAGAGTCGAGGCTGTTACAGCAGCAAATTAAGAATCAACTCCATGTTCATGCCTGTGATTTTAAAAAGAGATGTTTAGCCTCTAGTTGTAATTACCAGGTGTCCACATACTTTTGGTTGTAGTTTTTTTCTTGATAAGCAGAGACATTCAGATGTATTAAAAATCAAGTTTAATTAATTATTAAGTTATTTTGTTAAAGGCTAAAGAAAATTCTCCACAGGGTGCGTTACATTTGTTTGACCACATATAATGTGTGTTTCACTCATACCAATTTCTCTAGAGCTGTTCTGGCCAAATTAAAAGGTTTTTATATGGATTCCTCTTCCAACATTCCTCAAACTGGATTTTCTTGAGGAGTATGGCTGAGTGATATGCAACATTTATATATGTTCTATTTATTTATTTATATATATATTTATTTATTTACATCTTAACGTTTTATTATTATTTATTTACTGTTATCATATAATTATAATTCTTTGCTGTTTTAGTGGAATTTTTTTTGTAAACCTAAACATTGTGTACATATCCTGAATTGTAGTAATATGTATGGGTAATAATTATAATACTGAAATAGTGTTTTGTCTGTATCAATGTGCAAATGTGTTTTTTCAGGAACAAGAAGAGAATAAAGGTGCTACAAGCTGGCCAGAGTACTACATTGACCAGCTCAATTCAATGGCAGCTGTAAGTACTTTACAGTAAAATCCAAACTAGAAGTTTATAGAATTATGGTTTTTCTGCATTTTCAGCATATAACATCTCCCCCCACCGCCATAGTTATAAGCCCCCTTAGTTACTCTGCTTCATTGCTTTTTTATACTTATTCTACTCTAAATCTATCTGTCCTGTACAGTCTTCTGTTTTTTTGGCCACGTTTAAAGATATCTTGCTATGTAAATATAAACCTGCTCAGAATTTTTTGATTGTTTTAGTAGATTAGAAATGGGGATTTGTGACCATGGCAAAAAAAGCAGTGCATTAACAAAAAAAAAAAAAAAAAAATTTCTGATAATAATCTTGTTCCCTGCCAATCATAATGCGGTAGCCACTAAACCCAAAGGCTTTTGTTGGGGGTTATAATATCACCGTGATATTACCATCGGGCAGGCTTTTGGAATAGACCTGAGATGGTAAACTGATATCGGAGTGATACCTAAACTGGGGGGAATCACCAACAGGCCAGCTTCCATCATGGACCTAAAGAGAGCCTCTTGCACTTGCACCTTAACCACAAGCCTCAGTTGATGTCATGTTCAAGAGCAATTTTCTAACACTGCCAAAATGGATCATCTATCCATCATGCACTCACATTTGCCTTGATGATTAACCTGCTGAAGTCTTCTTTACTCTCCTACAACAAAAAATAGTAATGTATACTTTTGTAGACTTTTGTGTTTCAGATATTTATTTTGAGAAGATGCGAATGGGAATTGAATCAAGTGTGATTGATTGTGTAGATAAGTCATATTTTGGCAAATGTCGAGGCCAATACTAAGTTTCCTTTTACCCCACAGAGGAAGACTCTTCTGGCGCTGGAGAAGGAGGAGGAAGAAGAACGTAACAAGACCATAGAAAGCCTCAAAACTGCACTGCGGACACAACCTATGAGGTCTGCATCCATTACTGTTGTAGACATAATAAACACAGATCGTTTTACATACAGGACATTTTTAATATTACCTTGGTTTATGACAGTTATTGATTTTCACTGAGTAATCAACCAAGCTGTATAAATAGTGCTGAAAGCTAAAATGTTTTTTGACTTTTGTTGCTTCAGCCTGACATTTGACAATTAATCTTATGACAAACACATGCATTTCATTGCTGAGCTTCTCGCCTCTCCTTTTATATAATCACCATTTATTCCCGCTCAGTAGAAATTCTGATATTCTGCTTGGTTTAAAATGTTGATCTAGATAAAGACATATTTCAATAATTGGTTCTTTTATTACAGGTTTGTCACTCGTTTTATAGACCTGGATGGTCTTACCTGCATCCTGAATTTCCTGAAGAGCATGGACTACGAGACCACCGAGTCCCAAATTCACACGTCCCTTATCGGCTGCATCAAAGCGCTGATGAACAACTCGCAGGGCCGAGCTCATGTGCTTTCTCACCCTGAGAGCATTAACATCATTGCTCAGAGCCTGGCCACAGAGAACATCAAGACCAAGGTGGCCGTGCTAGAGATTATGGGAGCTGTGTGTCTGGTGCCCGGAGGCCATAAGAAGGTTTTAGAGGCTATGCTGCACTATCAGAAGTTTGCTTGTGAACGGACACGGTTTCAGGTTGGTCAGGATGGAATTCTATACGTTCTTGTTTTTTTGTTTGTTTGTTTTTTCCGGTTCATTTGAACCAGTAGCTGGATGAATGGCTTAATAGAGTATTTACCTACACAACATTTAACTGATTGTCCTCTGTTCCTCTATGTAGATGCTTCTAAATGATCTGGACCGGAGTACAGGACGGTACAGAGATGAGGTTAACCTAAAAACGGCCATCATGTCCTTCATTAATGCTGTTCTGAGCCAGGGAGCTGGAGAGGTGAGACTCCTTTCATAACATGTGTGAGGCTTTTTATGTTTTGGTAATCACTGTATCATAGAATATGTTCCTTAGTGCTGTGTAATGCACTATTCTTTGCGATTCTTTAACACTATCTGTAGTCTGCATCACTACTCTTACAGTCTGTTACATCATGATGCAAACTGTATATTGTAGAAATGTCTCTGTTTAATATTTTGCCATGTTCTGTTATTTTTCTAGTCATGAATTTATTGATACTATATGTACAGCTTTGCTTTTATAACTTTTGCCCAACGTGTTTTTAACCTATAGACCAGTCTTGAGTTCAGGGTACATTTGAGATACGAGTTTCTCATGTTGGGGATTCAGCCAGTCATCGATAAACTCAGGTCACATGAAAACTCGACATTAGACCGGTAAGGTTCATGTGTAGATTGTAACTTGGAGTTACTTCTTATTTCAGTGCTTCTGGTTTGTCATCCCAGACCTGTGTATTGTACTTTAATTCCTCAGGCATTTGGATTACTTTGAAATGCTCAGAAATGATGATGAACTGACTTTATCCAGACGTTTTGAGAGTGTAAGTGGACCAAGTGATCCTTTGTACTTTTCCTAATAATGACTGATGTTTAAGGTGTATTGATGAATTTTTTTTTTTTTTTTTTTTTTTAGATACACATAGACACTAAAAGTGCAAGCCCGGTGTTTGAACTCATACGCAAGAAGATAACTCACACTGATGCATATCCGCACTTCATGTCCATACTGCACCACTGCCTGCTCATGCCATGTGAGTATTCCCTTCTTTATTCCTTCAGCTTTTTTTCCTCCCTTCCTTTCTTCAGCTTTTCCTTCCTTTCTTTCTTCAGCTTTTCCTTCCTTTCTTTCTTCCTTCAGCTTTTTCTTCCTTCCTTTCGTCCTTTAGCTTTTCCCTCCTTCGTTTCTTCCTTCAGCTTTTCCTTCCTTCCTTCCTTCCTTTCTTTCGTCCTTCAGCTTTTCCTTCCTTCGTTTCTTCCTTCAGCTTTTCCTTCCTTCCTTCCTTCCTTTCTTCCTTCAGCTTTTTCTTCCTTCCTTGCTTCCTTCAGCTTTTCCTTCCTTCCTTCCTTCTTTCCTTCCTTCCTTCCTTCCTTCTTTCCTTCAGTTTTTCCTTCCTTCCTTCCACTCTTCTTCCTTGCTTTTCTTCAATCCTTTCTTCCTTCTGTCCTTTTCTTCTGTGCTTTGTCTTCCTTCCTTCTGCTTTTTGTTCCTTCCTTCCTTCCTTCTGCTTTTTTTCCTTCTGAAATCTTTCCTTTCTTCCTTTCAGTTAGCTTTTCCTTATTTAATTTCTCATTTCCCTTATCCTTTTGCATTACATTCTCGTTTTCCTTTAGCTTTTCCTTCCTCTCTTCCTTCCTTCTGCTTTTCCTTTTTCTTTTCTACCGTCTCCTTTTTCTTTCTTTTCCTAATTTAATTTCTCATTTCCCTTGGCCTCTTTCTACTTTAACTTCTATTTTTTCTTTAGCTTTTTCTTTTTTCCTTTCTTCTTTTCCTTTATCCTTTTCTTTATTCAGCTTCACCTTGCCTCTGTCCTCTTTCTGCTTCACCTTCTTGTTTTCTACTTCTGTCCTATCCATTAATTTAAGAAAATAATGTGTCAGAGTTTACATTCGTTCTTAATAGGAAAGCACTTGTGTGTCGTTACAGATAAGAGAAGCGGGAACACAGTGCAGTACTGGCTGCTTCTTGACCGCATTGTCCAGCAGATGGTCCTTCAGAATGACAAAGGTCATGACCCCGATGTCACGCCTTTGGAAAACTTTAATGTCAAGAATGTGGTTAGAATGTGAGTTTTGTTTGCTCTTTTAAACTTGGTGCTGTTTTACCTTGCAGGTGTATCCGTGCAGGTGTATCCGTGTTTTCTTATAATGGGATCTAAGATGCTTCTCTTTTTTAGGCTTGTTAATGAAAATGAGGTCAAACAGTGGAAAGAACAGGCTGAAAAGATGCGGAAAGGTCTGTCACTCGGGGTTTCTGATGTTATTTTTTAGTACTATGTATTCTGTCAGAGGTTGCAGAGTTATCTAAAGAAAATACATTGCTTTTTTTGGCCTCAATGATGACAGACCACCATGAGCTCCAGCAGAAGTTAGAGAAGAAGGAGCGAGAGTGTGATGCCAAATCCCAAGAGAAAGATGAAATGATGCAGACCCTCAACAAGATGAAGGAGAAGCTTGAGAAAGAAACAGGAGAACACCGACTGGTTAAGCAGCAAGTGGCAGAGCTTAGTGCACGTCTGCATGATCTCAGCACGGTAAACAGATCCTAAGCTTTCAGAAGTTTAAACTGTTGTATTTGTTCCATCCACAGTGTGCATAGTTCAACCAGTTCTTCCTGGAATGCCTTAAAACTGATTTTTCTTTATCTTTTTCTGTAAAGAGACAGGTAGCTGCTGTACCTGGTGGTCCACCAGTCATCCCTGGACCTCCAGGTGGGCCTGTCTGCCCCCCGGTTCCTCCTCCACCCCCAGGAGGAATGATGCCACCTCCTCCACCACCGCCACCCTCCAGTGCCATGATGCCCCCACCACCACCACCTCCTCCACCCGGTGGCCCTCCACCCCTTTCTGGACGGCCAGCTCTTGGTGGCCCACCTCCTCCTCCAGGAGCCCCTGTAGGCCCAGCGCTCAAGAAGAAAAATATTCCCCAGCCATCACATCCACTGAAGTCCTTCAACTGGTCCAAGTTGTCCGAGGTGAGGCTACATGAGTCATCTGGACCAGGCGTTCTCAAACAATGCCTCCATTAGTGCATATTTATTTTATTAATTAAATATTGATGTTCAGATTTTAGGTTGTCTGTATTCTGGTTAATATATTAGATATAGAGAATGTTTCACTAATAGAACATATCATGTCTAATGTTATTGACATTGTTTGTTGGTCAGCGTGATTTTGAGTTTTGGGGACGCCACCAATCAGTCTTACAACAGGCCCGTATCTATAAGAACTCGATCATAAATGTAACACCGCTGTAGGCTAATGTAGGGTTGTTCTCATTCTTGCAGAATAAGTTGGAGGGCACAGTGTGGACTGAAATTGATGACTGCAAGGTTTTTAAAATCTTAGACCTGGAGGACATTGAGAAGACCTTCTCAGCATACCAGAGACAACAGGTTACTAAATGCAGGGCTCAGTCCATCTCTCTTTTTCATTCAGGGCACAACGAGGAAACATTTGCAGTTACTCATGCATGAGAATGTGATTTTAATGCTCAAGTTGTTTCTGGCTGTTCCTGCCAACAAAGCATTACAAAGTATGGAGTTGGAATTCTCATATGTTTACAGTGGATAGTAGGCTTCATGATGTCACCAGGCAAAACATAACGGTTTTTAATGGATAGCATTCTCTGGCATCCTTTTATTTTTGTTCTGGCCAGTGCAACTGCGTATGCTTTCTTTCTTTGTTTCTTTCTCTGTAAAGGCCATGATCAGGCTACACTGAACATTAATTCGATCAACTGTATTAATAACTATTGCAAATCAATTCCATGCTGTGTCCGAAACTATTTCCTGTTCCTTGGATAGTGCACTGTAATGTCTGAAAACGTTATGACAAGCAATTATTGAATGAAATAAGGTATGATATGTGGATAATTATTCGATTGAGGGGGTGTTAAGGCCTCGGTGGATATTTATAATTATTTATTATTTCGAGCACAGCAATAGTCTAACGTTTAAAAAGTTGTGTTTCATTCCATTATCCATTTCAGTGATTCATCATAGAAATTATAAATATTAAAAAAATGCATGCAGCTGACTGTGAAACCCATAATGCACTTCTGCTTTTGTGCATCCTTCCAATCATCGTCATCATCAGTCTCATCTCTTTCACTAGTTTGTTTTAATTTGGCTGAATTTACAAATCACCGCTTTTTCTAACGTGTGCTGCATCTACTTTGCTTCTTGCTTGCGTTTTAGGACTTCTTTACGGTCAATAACAGCAAACAGGTAGGTGTCACTCTAAAGTAATCAGTTTCTTTTGTTTAAATCTTGACTGATCCGTGCATGATACCCTGCTAATTGTATAAATTAATGCATATATTAATATGCAAACCAAGTGTCTAAAGTTAAATGGTATTGCTCTTGTGCATATTGTCACGTGTTATGGGAAATGTCCAATATTCTATCTCTAAATTTTCCTGCAGAAAGAGGCTGAGGACGATACTCTGAGCTCAAAGAAAGTCAAAGAGCTCTCCGTTATAGATGGTCGACGTGCACAAAACTGCAATATCCTTCTCTCACGGTGAGTGAAGCTTGTAGCCTTGGCTGTGAGTTTACATAATGATTCAATGTCTCCGGAACCTTCTGGTTTCCAGACATGAGGTCATATCCTGTATGTAAAACTTGCACTTGATTTGATTGTCTCTTTTACGGATACATGGAAGCACCTTGCCTGTACAGTGTTATTTCCTGCTGAAGAAATACATTTTCCGGTTCCTTCACTGATACCGGGGTGGTTAAATCTTTGTTGAGCCGTTTAACCTTTTGCCCAATAAATTAATGGGAAACTTACCTCAGCAATTAGAAATTGTGTTTTGAAAGTTTGCACTTTTGTCATCTTGTTCACACAAAGACATAATTTGTTAGACTTCAAAACATGCTAGCTTCTGCCAAGAGTGATATTTGAGCTTTTGATGAAGAATAATGTTGGCTAACCTTCTTTTCTCCTAAGGTTATATTAATATCATATTTTCTTGTGGCTATTCTGTTCACAAAGACTGTCTAATATGATTTTATATCAGAATATTTTTAGTTACATAAAATTTCATGCACTGAATCTCACGCACACACACACACACACACACACGGATTGAAGCATTATCTAACTGATAATGGAGCAAGTTTCATAGTATATGTATTGGCTCACAGCACTACCCCTTGATTTAATTTGTAATTGTAAGTAGGTCTTATCAGGCCATTATTAATGACAGGAAAAAGGTGTGTGACGGTAGAGTCTATTCATTTAGCTTCTTTTGTTAGAATTTCGGAGTAGAATGAGTTTATTCATAGTTTTCCTCCACCCTTTGAGGCATATTATACAGGCGTGACTGGAGCACGAGAATGATTTAGACTCATGTTTATTTCGTTCAGAGTTGTAGACTTTTACAGAGTTGCCTTAGAGTGATATGTACTTTGCCAAAGTGTAACGTAGGCGTGTACTAAATCAGTCAGCTTTCTCGGTGCAGGAGTACAGGTCTGGAATTACTTTCTCTCCTTTAAGTTTAATTATGGACACGTGAATATGTTGGATCAGCACTGTAAGTGGTTTAACACCTTATGATCATTCATTATTTTTCGAGCAAAAACTTCTGCTTGTCAGTCAGAAGTGGCTTGTGGTGTGAGAAACGAAAGCCATGAAAGTGAACAGCTGGCTGCCCTCAGATTTATGAAAGCTCACTAATTGACTGTGGTTTGGCCTCATCTGGAAGCGGCAGGTTTAATCTCAGAAGTGTGTTTAACAATGTCTGGCTCAAATCACGTGAAATAAACCAAAATGGCAATTTGCATTTTCACTCTGCCTTTTTTAGGGTGTACAGGATTCCACATCAAGGAGAGGTTTTCCCACAAATGGGATGGATTGATTAGATTAACTCGGCTGAAGGTGGGATTATGAAGTGTACGTGTGTGCAGATTTGTGCCATTATACTGCACGTTACCAAAGAGAGAGCAGATGAACAAGGATCAGACTTTTTGTTTATCGAGTTTAATGAGCGTCTGATTACAGAGAACGTTAACATGTCAATGATTACATGTGATTTTTATCAATATTGCATAACAGCACTTTTGTTACTCTGTTAATTATTAAACTTAGTTTTTTTATGTGAAACATCTGCCATACAAAACCCTATGAATTAGTGGTTACTATGGAAACAATGAGTAAAGGAAAACTAGGTATATTAGAGTGTGCAACCTCTTTTAATTAGGTTTTACATTAGATGTTTATTGGTGGATGTGTTTCTCAAGACAAATAATGCTAAGATATTTGACTCTCTTGTCCATAACAAATGTTTAGAACGTGTGCTTAAATCCTTGTTGCCATGGAAACCCCACTTTCTACAGCTATTTAAATAATTTAAGCCATTTGTCATCTCTTATTGTTATTCCAGATCCTAGTGTCTCTGTAGTCAAACTGAATATATCTTGTTAAGGGAACAGGTAGCAGAGGAAGAGGAATTGTGCACAGATTTGAATCAAATTTATCCTGAAAATGTGTCTAAGATTACAAGATTAGGTTTCAGTGTCCAATGTGTCTCAGTGTCTAATTACTGAAAGAAATCTGTGTAATGCATGAACAAAATAGGAACAAACAGATTGCAGTAGCAACAATTTCATACTACATGGATTTGTGTATGTACCGTTCCTCATTTTTGTAAAACCTAAAGTATTTTGAACATTAATTATGAGAGCATTTCAGCGTTTCTTTGATTTTATAGTAATAAGTAATAAGTAACTTGATGGAAGTCTTTTGAGAAGCCCCAACACACTAACAAGCCCTAATGCTTTCCCATCCTTAAGTTTATTTATTTATGTAGAAAGTGACATCTTAAAGGATTAATACAACACAGCAGTCAGCAAATACAAACATATTTTATCCAATAAAGTCCACGTAAAGCAAATTCAGTAATGAGTTTCTAAACACATGATCTATGTTAGAAAAGTTTATAGTTTATAGTGTCTTTTCTGCTCAGGTTTTTTGTGCAGGTCCGAAGTCAGGGCTCGATGACACCCGAAAACCATACTCAACACTTCTGTCTGCCTTTTTCCTCATTAGAGTTGCTTATCCATATAAAACTTGTAGGTCCGCACAGTCACTTGAACTTGCACCCGTAATACAACTAAACTGCAAAGGGAGGAGGCAACAACATACGTGTTGAGAAGTGTCCACACAATAAAAAAAGGAACAGTATTTTATCTATTTATTACATTTTTTCAAAAATCTATTAATCCATGACTGCGTCCCTGGTAACAAGCATTGGCAGCACAGCACGTACAGAATGCACCTGTATTTTGCGGCTGAGCTTGAAAATCGACTTCACCTTTTTGGCAACTTGCCGTTGTTTCAGTGCTTTCAGCAGACACAATTTGAATGATTCTAAAACTTAATTTTATATATTCTGTAGTTATTTTAGTCAGTTTTTTTTTTTTACAAATTTGCAGTAAACAGACTAATTCTGGTTTACATTAAAAATATATATATATATATTTTGACCTAAAAGCTAATAAAAGAACAAAGCAAATTTTGTTTTTTGTCAGAGTATGTTGGGCACCTGCCATGTAAGCCGCCTTAAATTAGAAGTTGCTATATAAACTATAGTATACTAGAACAAATGCTTTTTTAAAAGCCTGTGATTTGCCTTACAGCCAGAAGTCAGTCAGAGCTGCTTTTACAGCAAACTAATCAATACCTTCTGACCAGTAACATATTGAGAATTCAACAGTACTGTGGTAAAAAAAACATGGTCTGGAGGTGATCCACATCCTGGTTGGTGGTTCCCCACCTTCCTCTTACTCTGTCTCTGGCAGAGGAACTGAGAGTGCTCTCCAATCCAGATCTCAGGCTCCTGTCAAACACCTGTTGTGTTTGGCACGTTCACACATGAAACTAACCCAATAACAGCAGCACTCCTCACGCTGACTGTGAGCAGTATGTAGTCGAGCAGGACTGGCTGTGTGGATATAATTTCTTCCATTTTGTTGTGATAGCGTGGAGCTGCTTCATCACGGATGAATCATGTAATCTTCAGTGAATGTGGCTTAAATAAAAACCAAGTCTTCTCACTTTAAGAATTCAGTATACATATCACTGCCATTGCGCCACAGATTTAACCGTGCAGTTCTATCCAGTAATTGTGGTTATTGGGCATAATCAAGTGAGAGTCTGATGCCAAACCAAACTTATTTACATGATTCATTACATGTGACATGAACCCACCTGGGGGAATTTTTTTTTTTTCCAATTCTTTTGGTCCTAATTTGAACTGAAAATTGTTCTGGGATTTGAAGTTGTCAATGGAACAAATCTTCATGGGTGACCATGACAAAGAACATGTATCATTGCTTTATACAAGTGGCACACATGTTGTTTTTGGACTACAACCAACAGGATGTGAGTGGCTAGACTCAAATCTGTACTGACTTGGCTTTATGTTGAGTTGTGTGATTCATTCATGTCTGGCTGCTTTGTGTTTCCTGTCATTTTTCTTCAGCTTGAAACTCTCCAATGAGGAAATGAAGAGAGCTATCATGACTATGGATGAACAGGAAGATCTGCCGAAGGACATGCTGGAGCAGGTATACGCCATGGAAAAATTAGATTTGTGAAAAAAAGAAGGAGATGTTCTGTTCCCTGACTTGTAGTGTGTGTTTTCTTTTACAATGAGACCTCTTCTGAAAACAACTTCGTACTTCTTAAGTAAATGCAATTCACACTATTGGTTACAGATTTAGATGATTTACTTTAGTCCACAATGTTTAATGTTCTTTCTAATGACAACGTTCTAATATGAAGTGTGCATGATGCTATGGAAAGTGCAGTTTTTGTAAAGTAGGGGTGATGTTTACTCATTTTGAAGGCTTTCTGTTCTGCAGATGTTGAAGTTTGTCCCAGAGAAGAGTGATGTGGATCTGCTGGAGGAACACAAGCATGAACTGGATCGGATGGCCAAGGCAGATCGTTTTCTCTATGAGATGAGCAGGTGAGAAGGTTTCTACTGTTAACCTTTGTCCACTCTACGGTGATTTGGTTAATAGCATCAGGCCATAAAGACTGAGGCAATATTGGCTCAAACCACATAACCCACATGTTAATGATTAAATAATTAAACTGATTTTTGACACACAGAGCACATTAACAATGACATAGATATTCGGTTTATACTGCTTTTTGGCTCCGTCCAAAAAGACCCCGCTGGTTTCTCAGCAATGTTACTTGGTAAAGCTTAGTCTCAGTTAGGTCATCTAAGTTCAAGCATGGTTTTGATTGGATCCTCAGAGCAGAGGCTAAGTTAATTAACTCTTCCTTATCGCTTCGTCATGTCTTCTCCTGAGAGCCAATATGCCAATGGAAATGAAGAGTAATGGAAATCATCATGTCAAGTTTAGCGTTTGGACTGAAATGAACTGTAAATTTGAGGAAAAACAGCAGGCCTTTAAATAATAAAAGTCTAAATAAAAAAGTAAATAAAAGACTACACAAAGAGGCTGACAGGATTAATAAATAACAAGACCTAATAAAAAAAACCTTAATTATTAACTTGGTATT
>JBCNYG010000002.1:8415743-8441768 GCA_039654305.1 Porochilus rendahli | reverse complement strand
ACAAATTTACATTGTCTACATTTTTCCAGAGTGGGCTCCCCAGTCAGTGTTAAAGATTTCAAATCGAGCTGGAGGAGTGGTGTTGCATTCCACGTTATCCTATGCTCTTTAAGGCCAGACCTAGTGGACATGTCCTTAACTGAGACGAGAAGCAACCTTGAAAACTTAGAGGAGGCATTCCATATAGCTCAGCAGGAGCTGGGAATTCCCAGACTGCTTGAACCTGAAGGTACATGTACTTTCATAAAGATTTATCAGCTTTCAAAATTTCACACGTTTTTATTAGATTAATTAATGCTTTTATTGACAAATGAACAGTAAAAAGATGCGCACACATTCACATTCAGAAGAATGGCATACACCAGTCAGCCATAACATTAACAACTTTATATGAGCACCATTGATTATCTTGTTACAGAGGCACCTGCCAAGGATTGGGATGTAGCAGGCAGAAAGTAAACAGTTATTTATTGAAGTTGATGTGTGCCAAGCGGGAAAAATGAGCAAGTGTATGGATCTGAGTGACTTTGCCAAGGGCCGCATTGCGATGGCTAAACAACTTGAGCCTATTAATTTCCAAAACAGCAGGTATTTTAAGGGCAGTGATAAGAACCTCCCAAAGGTGGTCCGAGGAAGAACAAGTGAACTAGCATGAGTGTCATGGGTGCTCAAGGCTTATTTGTGTATGTGGGGAGTGAAAGCTAGTACTTTTGGTCTGATGCCACAGAAGTGCCACTGTAGCACAAACTGTACACTGCAATTTGCAGTATATGGGTCTGCCTAGCCAGAAACCAGACAGGTGGTGTTAATGTTTTGGCTGATCGGTGTGTGTTTAAAAATATGGATGAACAACCTTTTTTTCAGCAGCTCATCTTAATACACTCACATACCCCATTTTTTCATGTTTCCAATCTCAGATGTTGATGTCAGTAACCCAGATGAGAAATCCATAATGACATACGTAGCTCAGTTCCTGCAGTACTCCAATGATACTCCCTCAGTTGATGATGATCTAGAGGTGAGATTTTCAAAAGTCTACGCAGATTTAAGATATACAGGACTTTCTCAACAGGAACCACTGAGACAAAGCTGCTGAGATAAAATCCCATTTTAAAATCTTTGATGATTAAACATTTGCTGGGTTTTGCTATTTATTTTTCTCCTATCTTCTTTCATGCTTTAAATCCTAAATTCTGGCGTCTGTTTCTGGTTCTTGTGACCTACCCCTTCTGCTGTCTCTTGCGTGTAGCTGCACACTCTTGCTTTTCCTTCATGCTTTTCTCCTCTCAACCTCCCCATCTACTGCTCACCTGCTCTTCTGACTTCCCCTCTGCATCAGGTACAGATTCAAATCTTCTTACATGTTACCTCTGCAACAGTGGCACCATTTAATAAATCTGAAAATTCTGCAGAAGTGGAGACTTTAACCGGGTCATTTGAACTGTCTGTCATTCTGCTAATATACTCATAGGGAACACCCTCCCAGAAGGCCAGAGAGATGACTAGTTGGCTTCAGCGAGCCTATCAGGAATTGCTGGATGTGTGGTCCTCAGCAGAGAGTGAAGGGTACAGCAGACGGTATCAGGTGAAATCAAACTTCAAGACTTTTAAAATTTCCAGTTTCTTTGCCAGTGTGTATTTTGATTTCTGTAAAAGTGGCTTATACACTTTTTAGCCAGTGCCCTATGTAAATGCGTTTAATGCACGAACATACTCCTCTCTCCCAAACAGATACTCACTTCAATATGTACACTATTATAACACAATACATATTTCTCTCAAAAACAAAACAGCAATGTGCATCACTGCTGAAAATACTTAACATAAATCCTTTTGTTGTTCGTAAGCAATTAAGTGTTATATGATCTTTTTCTTAGTCTTGGAGACATAGTAAATTAACTTTTACTATTAAATAGGCACAAAAAAATAAAGTAGGTATGTTGCATGTCTCTACTAAATTGAACTCACTGGCAGCTTTCAACACATCGATCTCCTAAATGTAATCCATTTACTGTTGAGTTTCTAATGAAAAATTATCTGCCTTTTCTCAAATATGTCATGTTATGCTGGGAGTCCTAGCAGACTGTAAACAAGTCTCGCAGCAACACATCTTTTTGACTTGTGAGTGCTCCACAGCAAAGAGACAGAGAAAACTGTAATGCCTGGCAGATGAACAATTTATTACTTTGCCAGATGACATGGTGCATTTGTTAACATTGTTGCCATTTCCTTTACTCAAAAGCTATTTTTGCACAATAGTCAGACAATGTTGATATCTGCACCAGTAGGGAGCCTGAAAAGACAAGCTGCAAGTATCAATAAGTGAGATGTTGACAATCATCTAAAAGGTACTTCTAGCAGTTGGACTGCATGGTCATAACAGGCCTGTTTGCATCTGTTATAGGCATTCCAGTCCTTTATGGGGTCGTACAGTGATCAGCGACGTCCAGTGATTCCAATGCTGAGTACAGTGAAACGCAGCACCAAACTCACCGAGGAGCAGGTTGCCCTAAGACAGGCCTGGGACAATATGGAAGACATGGTGAGTTGCACCATTGGGGTGTGTCTATAAAAGAGTGGAAGAGAAACAGTGGCATAGGTTAGTAGTGTGTCAGCATGCAATGACTTTGTCTTTTACAGTTACAGAGATGCAGAACTGAGCTGGATGTAGCTTTGCCTGCTCCTTTGCAAATGGTAGCACAGTGGCTACAGAGAATGGAGGCTGTATTGGCTGAGGATAAGTTCGACTCTGATGATCATGCAAGTGCTGCCCAAAATGCCAGAGACAAGCAACAGCAGCTCAAGGTTCCCGAAGCCTGCCATTTAATCAGATTTTTTTCAGAAATAACTATTACGATTTGTTAACATGAAAATTAAAGTAACAATTCCTTCAGGTACTGATTCCAGATATGAGTGGCCACTTGGATGCACTTCATCAGTTCCACAACACAAATGATGATGGGTCCTTTCAGGTTCCTGCTGAAAAGCTTGATGAACTCAAGAGACGGTGAGCTTGTAATATTTTATAATTTATAACATTATATATTTTTGAAACCTATTTTCTAAACCTTTGCGTGCTTTTAATTTTTTTACTTTTAAGTCAATAGTTTGCATCATTTGCACACATGAGCAAAACGTATGTTTTAACCCTGTGCGTTCCCTGTCTTCTTCGGAGAACTTTTGCAAACAACCGCTCCATGATTGCCGCAGAGAGGGCCTATTCGAAGACGTTTCAGTGTTCCACTGAACCAAAACCTTCACAATCGGAAAATCATCTTGCAGTGGGGTAAAAATTTCACAGCAACAGGCTCAGCTTTAAAAAGAAAATCACCTGGTTGACCTAGGCGCGCTTGTATGCCTGTGAATATTGAAGCATTGATCTGTTGTCCATGTGCATTGTGTATGCTTTAGCTGGAGGGACTTCCTGGGAAACTGCAAACAGAATCTTACACAAAGACTTCCATTACCAACCCTACAAAAACTGTATTGAATGAAGTTTCATGTGTGCAAATTATATTCATAATATCTTTAATGATTTTTTTTATTTAATTAAAGTTTTTTTTTAATTGTATTTATATACATTTTTTTGGGCCAAATTAGTAAAAGTAACCCACCAGAAAGCATATCCTTAGCATATACTCATGTAACTATGATTCCTGCAGTTTCACCAATGCCAGAGTGACAGCAAAGTACCATGGTATCAAGTTGGAATACTGGGAGCAGTGGCACCATGTCTGTGAGCTCTTAAGTCATCTCAAGAGCAAGCTGAATAGCTGGAGAGGACCATATGGTTCTCATGAATCTGTCCTGTCCCTGCGGCAGGACTGGGATGTAAGTCTATGCAATGTTAAGCATACAGGTGTTATTTAGGTGTTGGATCACAACAGGCATCCAGAACAGTTTTATATTCTACATATACATATGCTCTGGATCTCTCCTGGACCGATTACCAGCATTCTTCCAAAGCATATTCTCTTAGTTGGTGTTTTGTTACTGGCCATTAAAATCTATCATGGTTGTTTAATTGAGTCGGTATCTGGTGACTGGGAGGGCCACAGAATATAATCATTTTCAGTTAGCCTTTATGTTCTGTGGATCTTAATGTTGTAATACTAGAAGAAACCACTCCCTTTAAACATACTGACAAAATGATTACTAAGACAAGCCATCGGGTTTCCTTCAATTTGTCACACATTTGTATAAGTCCTTAAAAACAGGCCTATAGTAATGGTTTGCTGTTTCTACAAGAAAGAGAGAGAGAATTATATGATATAACACAATAAACAGGTTAAATAATATAAACAGGATGTTTAAACTAAAACTTAAAATGTTTGTTGTTCATAATGCCTTAGGATACCATAGAGAAGCAAGACCTGGTGTCCATGTTAAAAGCAGTGCTTCACAAGCTGAAAGAGATCGCCAGTACATACACTGGCAAAGCAGCACTGTGTAAGTAAATCCACTGCAGATAAACTACAGTTAAGGTATTTTGGCAGCAATCAGCACAAACACTTTTACGGATATGGATATTTTGTGGATAAAGAAACAATCAAACTACACTTTATGTACTGGATCACTAGCTTCTGACTGATTCCATTTCATTACGTTTCCCAACACTGGGAAAACACCAAGAAATGCATTTACTTCAAACACCTTCAGGGGAAGTGAAGTGGAACTATTATTATATGTTATTATCATTTACTTATTATTAGCAGTAGTAGTAGGAAGCGGAAAAGAAAAGAATAAGGATTTATAATTACAAACTCCATTCTCCCAAGTATATTAAACATTTTCATGTTATTATCGGGCTACCATGACAGTGCCGTTACAGATTTTATGGCTGGAAAAATAATGAAAAGAAAAAAAAGCTTAAGGAATTTTTTTGCATGTGTGTCTTGCCAGAAGCATTTTTTCAGTTAATAATGCAACTTCGAAGACAACTTTTCAGAGAATTCCAGTGGATTTGATCCACTGAACTGTAGGGAGATCCTTTTATTGTGAATTGTTTTTATGTATTTTTATAATTCCCAAAGGATACATTTCTAACTAGAGGCACCCACTGGGGAGTCACACGAGTCACCGCCTACCCGTTAAACAATTGGTGGCCATTTTACAAATTTTGTGCTTGACCTACAATAACCTTTTCATTAGCTCATTTCAGCCATTGTTCCCAAGTTGCAACCATGAAAATTTGACGGTGATGTGACAAGCAGTTGAGATATTGGCATGGTTGTCCATAAAAAAAAAAAATACAAAATGACATATAAAAATGAAAACAATAGCAGCTATGCTACCATGGCTGGTAATAATTTTATATTACTTGATTTGCCAAGACTTTTGCAAGGTATTTATTTAATGTAAAGATATGCAAGATGTATATTAAATGTAAAATATTTTTACTTTTACATTCAGATGAAACTTTTAAAGAGTGGTGCTTTGTAGATCATTGCTGCACACATCTAGTCCTTTTTGAGGTGTACCAAAAATACATATTTGGTAATGATTTGGTAATATTCACAATGTTTCACAATGACCCAGCAGCAGAGGACTCCGGGACCGTGAACAGACAAGTGAAGGAGGCTGAGAAGGAAGCCAAAGTGAGCACTGAAGAAGCAAACACTTTAAAGGGCACAATGGACCGTGTGTTGGCAGCATGGGAGACATACAAACACTGCTTTCACTCATTACAGCTCTTTCTGGGACAGTCACAGGCAGGGAACAAGGTATTGAATCAACCAGCATATAGACTGTTCATTTCTTAGGTGATTAGATTTGTAAGGCTTCTGAAGGGCTTGCAGATTATTTCATGTACAAACTGCACAGTTTTTGATTTTTTGTGGTTAAAGTTTGATATTATGTACATTTGATTTTTTTTTTTTTGTTTGTTAGTTTTTATCCATATTGGCAGAAGTGCTTTCTTGTGTCTATCAAAAATACATTCTCATGCTAATTCAGTAGGCAACAGACTAACTATAACCAGTCCACAAACAGTTTTCAGGAAGTAAATACAGAAAACAAAACAACACAAAACAAGGATTTTTACACTAAGCACTAATACAGTGACAAGCAAATGCAGAATTATTTAAATTTGAGACATTCAATAATGTTATTTAATATAAGCACTGATTCTGTCATACTTATGTGCCATTCACAAGGTCCCTGAGAGCCAATCAGAATTTAGCTCTCTCCAGGCCCAGCTGAATGAAACAGGAAATTTTTTGACTGAGGTGACAGACAGCTCCACCAGCTTATCTCTAGCAAATGAACTTGGGAAACTCAACAGAAGTTGGGCAGAATTCATCAAGAGGACTAAGTTTGTGAGTCCACAGGAAATGATATGAGTGTTGCTCATTGCAGTTTTTGTCAACATAATAGACTTTTAATATGTTACTTGATATCAATGTCTGATGTGGTATGTTTTATGCAAGCTAAAGTCATTATTCTTGATTTCTTATCTGCAGGCAGTTCCATCACAACAGGTTAGCAGCACAGCCCTGTGTGCTCAGGCTGCACAACGCCTGATACAGGAAACAGGCTGGACACTGAAAGAGGCCATGGAGGTGTCTTCAGAAGCACTGCACACATACAGGAAGAGACTGCAGGTACATCAGGCCTTCATTTTTTACCATCCCTTTGACATAATGAACCTTTCCAATAGTTTGAAGAAAAAAATAAAGAAGGACTTATTCTTAGGCTTTGTTTCTTGAATTTAAAATATACGTATGTTCTTATAGTTTGAACACAAATTCTGTAGCTGATTCATTAATTTTATTTTCCGAACCGCTTTATCCTTTATTTGGGACATGGGAGGGCTGCAGCCCATTCCAGTTGGCTCTGAACATCAATACTTGTCAGAGCCTCACAGGCCACACATGCGTTCACACCTTGGGACAATCTAGAATATCCAACTGACCTAATGTGCATCTCTTTAGACTGTGGGAGGAAACTGGAGTACTCGGTGGAAACCCATGCAAGCACAGGGAGAACATGCAAACTTCACAATAAAACGTTCTCGTCAAACCTGGGACTCAAACCCAGGACCTTCTTGCAGTGAGGCGAAAGTGCTAACCACTAAACCACAGTGTCAGCCCTATTTCATTTCAATATGTAAATTTAAGGGGCTTGTCTGCGTTCTGTGTGTATTTTTTTTATTGTAGCCGTAAATATAGACACAATACAAAGCAGACACCCAGAATGACTCACTTTTACCTGAAATAAAAAAAAGGATAAGACTATACAGAGACCCTGCAAACAGCTCTAGTTTATTACCAGCTCTCTTTCATCAGTTTTTATCTAAACAACATAATAACTGGGTAGCAATACAAATTCCACAACAAGTATGTTGCATATGGCTCACTCACTAGATGTGAACTAAATTGTGAAAAAATAAATTCTTTACCTCTTCAGTGTATTGATACCTGCTCCAACTTTAAATTCCTATATTATAGAAGCTTATAGGCATCAACAGACCATCCAGGAGGAGTGGACCTCCTAGTCGCTTCACGCTACATCTTTTTTTCCCTCCTTTGTCTGTTTTTTATTTATTTATATTAATTTTACCTATTATTTAATAATAAGTATTAATATAATTATAATTTAACTCATTGTTTTATTTTTTACTATTTAACCTTTCTGTAATACTTACAGAATTAAGACTTTAGTCATAAATACAGATTAAAAATGATGCTTAATTTAATTTAATGAATTATGTTATATTCAAATTTGTGGCTGTCCATGTTTTTTTTTTTTATCAACAGTTTGCGACTTGTGACTATTTTTATCTTTTACCACAATCTTTCAGGCCATGGGGAAGAAAATCTCAAACTTAGATTTGGATCAGTTATATTCATCTCCAGGATTTAGTGAAGAGACGCTGCAGCAGCTGAAAGGCACACTACGAGAGGTGATAGCAGCTGCTTTTGAAAGACTTCCTCATATCAGAGGCTGTCTTAAGGGTATGGCAAGATTTAAGTAAGACACATGTTGCATTTGAAGTTTGTGTGTGTATCTGTGCAGATGAGGCAGGATTTGAGCAAGGCTGAACAGGCATGTGGTCGGTTACAGACAGTGGCATTTCAGCTAGAGGCCAGGCTTGCTGAGTTGGATCACTGGAGCACTGATGCCAGGGAACTTTGCCAGAATTTGAGAGAACGGCAACACAGGGGCCACCAGGGGCTTCACCTTAAAGCCAAAGTGAGTCAGATTGAAGCCAAATGTCAGTCCCATTAGTATACATTTTCTGATAAGATGCTTGATTGTGATGTGCTCTGCTCCCCAGTCAATGATTAGCAAAGGGTTGCAGCTTGAGGCACAGATGGTGTCGGAAGGACAGGATTTGCAGGCTTTGCTGGAAAAACTGCAAGAGAACTCCTCCTTGCCCTTTCTTAGTGTGTGTGCCTTACAGGAAAGGGTGATGCATGCAAACAAAACCTCTAAGGTAACCACAGAATGTAGCTGGCTCAGCAAACAGATTACAGATTACTGTCATGACACAGACTAATCGTGCCTGTCCTGTCTGTTAGGAGATCATAGAGATGCTGACTTTTCTAGGAGTAAAGCGTGAGGGAGAGATTGAAGCTGGTCAACCACCTCCAAAAGTTATTGTTCGTGCATACATTGCACCAGAGCCCAAAGCAGGATTTGTCCAAGAAACTCATACCTCCAAACCTAAAAAACCCTCTCAGAAGACACTAACACATTCTCAGCAGACCACCAGAACCGAGTTTAAATCCCAGATTCTTACTTGGGCTGATCCACAAGATCAGCCACATGATCAGCCTAGTGTCCTGCTGAGAGCTGAAGATATAGAGCTCACACAGAACCAAGCTTTTCTGCCATATCTCCCTGGAAAACAGATGCAGATGGATCTTGGAGCTGAGAATAGAGAGTTAACTGTACAGCCAGATTCAACCTGGACCAGGATGTCATCAGAGTCTAGCAGTAGTTCCATTCAATCAGTACATCTACACCAACATCCTCCCTCTGAATCTAAATCCAAGCATCAGTCTGTCAGGGTTAGCCCACAACAGCAGCATGAGCTTGTGGCTAAGGTGCATAGCCTTCCCCAGTCCCTGGAGACATCACACACACATGTAAAGACACCGACACTTCAGCTTCCTGACGCTCAACTTCAGCTTCAAGCACAGGGAGGCACACAGAGACACACCCAGCTCGGTATATCACCCCACACTCCACAACAAGCCCAGGCTTGGCCCAAAGTTCTTACTCCCAGAATACAGCAGAGACAGCAAGATAATGCCCCAAATCCTCGCCACATCCCTGGGCAGAGAGAGGTGTTTTCCCGAGCTCAGGCTATGGCCAAGAGCAGGATGAACAAGGCCCAAAAACATCTGCAGCAGCACATAGAGGAGGTCATCACTATATTCAGCAACCGAATCATATCCAAAGAGCAGGCCAAGAGGAAGCAGGTGAATCTAAATATATTATGTATTCCGTTTCTGTCCATATTTATTTACCCGACTTAGTTCTTATTTTCAGTAAGAGTCACAAGCCTTGATCCTTCCCTAACTGATCCCACTCACTGTTCAAACTATTCATTCTGTTTCAGGGTGGCTTCTTAAGGGGAAAAAGGGCAGATCTGAGCCGTTCTGTTCAGACTTTGGTGTGATTCTCATTTATGGTGCATAAAATATAATCTGATGCTTGAAACACATAAACTTTTTAAAAATATCTTTAAAAACTAATCATTATTACATCAGTGTATACAGTTTTGCCTGTGGGTATGTTATAAAGACTAATTTATACTGCAAATGCAAATTTTTGAATGTGTGCCAGCAGCATGTGCTAACATTTTTGTTACTTGAAATGAGCTGCTAGTTTTTGTACTACCAGATATACCTATTGCAAACCAAAGAAGGCATTCGACTTCAAAAGAAATAATTAAAAAATAGTTTACTGTATTTTAACATTTCTCTCTCCCTCTCTCTTTCTCTTTCTCACACACACACACAAACACACACACACACACATCTGACATGTCTGAGGGTAACATAACTTTACGATTGTTCGCTGTTCATGTCCTTCGTGCTTCTGCTGAACTGGTTACTGTACGGCAGCCATGATAAAAGGATGTTCTCCTGCTTGCCTCAAGCTAGTGTTGTTCAGTAATACCATTGTGCCAGTTGCAGGGGCCATTGAGACTTGAGTACATGAGTAACCAGAGTACTTCACAAAGTCATCATAGCCGATTCCATTTTGTTTTCAAGCGATAACGATGAGTTTCATGTTTATTTAATCGGCCTGGTAAGTGAATTGCCACTTTTAATGCATTGTTTCCATTTTGTTCTTTAAGACCACACTACAAAGGCTTAACCCAGCAGTGCTAGATGAATTCCTGGGAGCTGTGGTAGGTTTAGGGGCCTTCTGTTCCGAAGCCCAGCTCCAAGACCTGGAGAAACGTTCTCAATCTGTCAGAGCCCAGTGGGAGGTAAGCAAAATAATAGGCCTGAACTTGACTGATTATTTGGTATCTGCATGTTGCACATGACTGACAGTAATAGATTTCATTCAGTGTTATGTCAAATTTTGCTGTTAATAAAGTGTGGCTTTCATGTTTTTGGCAGCATTGTTTACATTCATTAATACAGTGAGACAGCATCACTTCCTTCTTGTTTCTCAAACTATTATTGTTGTGTTTGTATGAGACAGTGATATGAGTAGTATGTTTGAATGTTTTAAGCTTTTCTTCAACTTCTAAGTCAGTCTTGCATATGCATAGAAGATCAATGATGTTCGTTCTTTGTTAGGGAGTTGTTACAGAGACATACTGTAAAATATTTAGTTAAACACAAACAAAAACCAAGAAATGGAATCATTGAAATAATTAGTAGTCTTTATGTAATAAGAAATTCTAACAAGTCCAAAAGCATGGCATAAAATTGAATTTATTTTTAAGATTGAATAACGTTCCTACCCTCACCTATGGTCACGAGCTTTGGGTAGTGACCTAAAGAAGAAGATCACAGCTCGGAGTAAAACCTCTGCTCCCTACGTGTTGAGAGGAGCCAGTTGAGGTGGCTTAAGCATCCGATAAGAATGCCTCCTGAACGCCTCCCTGGTGTGGTATTTCGGGCATGTCCAACCGGGAAGAGACCCCGGGGTCAACCCAGAACACGCTGTAGGGACTAAATCTCTCCGCAGGTCTCGGAACGCCTTGGCGTCCCCCCAGAAGAGCTGGAGGAAGTGGCTGGGAAGAGGGACGTCTGAAGAAGATGAACGAATGAATGAAAAATCTAGGGTTATCAGTGAATTGCTGTGATGAGTTTAGGTTTTACATTTATGACAATCTCCGATTGAATTATTGTAAAGCTCTCTGGGAATGCAGTGGTTCAATGCTTCAGGTTTAGGGTGACTGCACAGAAGGTTGTGGGCTCAAATCGTGGACCTGCTCGGCAGCCACAATCCTTTAGCAAGACTCTTATCTCTCAACTGCCCTTCTTCTTTCTCTGTCAATTTTATATTCCTTTGGATAAAAGCGTCCAATAAAAGTCTAAATGTAATCGTGAAATTAATTGAAATAAAAAGTGAATGAACAAGTGCAAGCTGATGGCTAGTTGGGTAAGGTGTCTCAATCAGGTACAAAAAGTAGTAGCAGTAGAGTCTTAGTTAATATTTTATACTCAGACCATCACCCAATAAGAATAAATTAGTCACAGTAGCTATACGTTGTTATCATCTTTATGTGTATAATTTCTGAATGGTTAGGTAAGTCTGAAAGTATCTACTATATGTCTTATCATCTAGGATGTCCGTTCAACAATAGAGTCCTTTCTGCCTGAGTTGTGGCGAGAGGTTGAGCGAAGGCAGTCAATTAATGTGGCTCTTTTGAGGCATGACATAGACACTAACACAGAAATCCCAGCCTGTGTGCCAGACCAAGTGTGCAGTGAACAGGTACCTTTAACACCTCTCTCCCTAATCTACATGACCCTGTATGTATGCATTGCTACAAAGACTCACTGGCACCACTTCTACTTGCTTCTTGATTTGGTAGTATTTTCTTTATAATGTTGACTATACAGTGGTCGATAGTCGAAGATTATACACCACCACTTTAGTCTAAAAGGGCTCCTAATATAAAGAAGTAAAAATTACTTCTAAGTAAGTAATAAGTAAACTAATAATAATATATAATAACAGCAAAAATAACAGTCTCTTTTTGAGAAAAAAGTCAATATTTAGTGTGGCCACCCTTTACTTTCATTACAGTATTTGACCTTTCAGGCATAGACCTTTCACATATTTTTAATTTCTTTACTCATTAAACCATTCCATATGGCTTGAAGTTCATTCATGCTATGCAAAAGTTATTTATTATTATTTTTTAAATATTTTTTTATTTATTTGGTTATTTAGTTATTTATTTTACATTTTTCTGAAAAATTGGTACTTTCAGTGTTTTTTTATTAGCCATACTTTTACCTCAGTTTACTTGTCAGAATTACTTTTTTTTGGTTCTCATTGTCTTCAATAGCATTGTTCAATACATTTTCACCAAAAAAATGATAGAGAACTAATTTTTTACATATTTTTATTAGGAGCCCTTTTAGACAAATGTGGTGGTGTATAAACTTCACTGCACACTACTGTACATGCAAATAAATACATGTATTTTACGTATGTATATGTTCATTATAATCTAAATACCACCACCACTAGCATGATCATTACTGAACTAATTATATGCTACATGAAAGCTAAAATGTAAGAAATCAATCTCATCACTTAATAAATAAAAAAAACATATAGAAATGCTAGAAAAGTACTCAAATAACGTCAACCTCCACAAAGGGTGCAAAAAATCTTTAACATTTCCTGGATCCCTACTATAATCTGGATCACTGACAAACTCTAATCAATTGTTCCTTGTATCATTAAAATCCATGAAGAACATTTTTAATAATGTTACAGACAGTCAGAAAAACAAACAAACATACTGACACCATTGAAAACATAACCTCATTGGCAGATGTAATAAGTGTATAAGGATAGAATTAAGTGCAGAATTTTACATAGCATCATAGAAAATTAAGAAAGCAACAAACAAAGTAGGAATTTAACTTGGTATTTATGGGACACCACATGAAGCTAATCAATTTGGTACAGTTCTCAGAGATTCCTGATGTGTTCAGTCTTGTAGTCATTAACAAACGAATCGGTGTAGTTATGAGTCATAGCTGTTCTGCATGTTTGGGCTGCCTGAAGGGCGTCACCTCCTTACACTGGCAAACGCTTGAGCTTTGCTTTCTGTCAAATCACTTATAGCTATACTCAATCCTGATGCCTGCAATTAATGCTTC
This sequence comes from Porochilus rendahli, assembly GCA_039654305.1. Lineage (NCBI taxonomy): Eukaryota > Metazoa > Chordata > Actinopteri > Siluriformes > Plotosidae > Porochilus > Porochilus rendahli. Next base: position 8,428,449 of record JBCNYG010000002.1, on the reverse strand, counting down.
CCCTTGATCCTTTTAATGGTCTTTCTGACAAAACGCTGTATTATCACACCCAGCTGGTGGTATTCTACCTTAAAAAAAGATATGTGTGGCCATGACGAGTAACACAAGGAAAAGGGATTTTACTGCATGTCCAAGTTAAGAGAATGCAATCATGAAAAAATCATGACCACAATTTAGTAATGCAAGTTAACAAGAAAATGAAATATGGTTGCATGCATTAATGTGGTGTGAGAATAGCGTTGTGCCCCCCAGCTGCTGTGCATGTCTATACAGGGTGTAATGGGAATCATCATGCTTGGGGAAAAGTTCCAGCTCCTTATCTTATAATGATCTGGCCAAGCTCTGGCCATGCATTAGGATCTCATTGTCATATGCTACTGAGTCATGGACACTCACTGTTTTTAGGACTGTTTTCCAGCTGTTGCCAGCAGGTTGCCTTAGCGTATAAGTTTAGACAGTCCTTATAAATGTAGAAGTAAGGATGTCTTATTTTATTCTTAAAACTGCCCTGAACACACATTAGAAAATAATTTGCACTGGATGACCGTGATAGTAATTACAAGTTTAAATGGGTTTTATGTAAGTCAGATATATTCATCTCATACAATCAGAATAATTGTATTACATTTTTGGAGATACTCTGCATATGTATAAATGTATACATGTAAAAATCCTATACCTCCAGGCCTGCTCCCTAGTGGAGCCTCAAGGACATCTGGATGCGCTTTATGAGCTCAGTAATATTCTTGGATCCCCAGCAAGCTCGTCAGCAGCCACCGCCGAGTTGACTGAGTGTGACGGCAAACTGGAGACTGTCCGCTACCAAGTTAGTCCATGCTGCAACATAGAACCATGGCAGTTCTGGTGAGGCTTCAGTCTGCGTTTGAATTCTATGTTGAGTAGTACTGAAGCTGTATTTAAGAGAGAAATTGAAACAGAAAATGCTGTGACCATCACAAATACCCTGTGCAAAATTCCTTCACAAATACACTTAAGTGGTCTCTCCAATATTGATTATACTCTCAGACAGACTCTGTTATGGCCTGATTATACCTGATGGCCTTAATGGTATGCTTGTGTGTGTGTGTGTGTGTGTGTGTGTGTGTGTGTGTGTGTGTGTGTGTGTGTGTGTGTGTTCTTATCAGCAGGGAGGAAGCACTGAGCAGAGTGCCTGAGCTGCCTGCTGATCAAACATTAAGCCAGGCTTATTCACAGGTACCTCAAGGAGAATTACCTCATATTCCACATGTTGTGATTCAGAACAAAGCCTTTTAATCATCATTAATTAATTCATTCATTCATTCAACTGCTGAAGTGCTTAATCCTACTAGGGTTGCGGGAAGACTAAAGAATATCTCTGCCAACACTGGACGAGTCAGGATACACCCTGAACAGCTCGTCTTTGTATTGCATACTCCCAACCACACAAAGCCATTCTCACTTACGCCTTGGGGCAATTTGAAACCACCAGTTAACCTAATATGCATGTCTTTGCACTGAGGGAGGAAATCAAGCAAGCATGGGGAAATCATGCAGACTCCACACAGAAACGATATCGCCAAGCCCAGGACTTGAACCCAGGACCTTCTTGCTGTGAGGCAGCCGTATCTTACGTATCTTATATTATATCACTGTTTATTATTACTTATTTTATATCTAACTTATAGTACTCAGCATGTTTGTTAGGTTTGTGGCACAGGTCCGAAGTTTTTAGAATATATATGGGTATGTAGGCAGTGTGTTCAGCATTGACATGTAGTGGATGTAATGTTACTATCCTCCTGGCACCCAGTGTCCAAGCACTTTTTTTGTAGAGGTTTTAATTAAATCGAATGTAATTGGATAGCAATATTGTGTACTACATTCAGATGCTCCAGGAGCCTGAGATTCACAGCCTCTCAGCAACGCAGATACAACTCTCTCTATTCTTACAGGGCATTGTACATACCAAAAGTGTGGAGACCAAACAGACGGCAGAGAGGACTGTTATTACTGTGGATCAACAGGAAATGGGGGAGTCCCTACAGGAAGCTCACAACAGGTTAGCCATTTTGGCATCATGTCTATATGCACCACACTTTTTTTAAAATAGCTTGTGTTTTTATTTTTATTTTATTTTATTTTATTAGTAATATTTAGGGTTGAGTTTGGCATTGTTTGGCGGGTTCAGATTTACATCCTTAATATTACTTAATATTATTATATAATATTAATTACTTACTTTTCCTACGTTTATTAGATCCACAGTAAAAACTCAACCATTTGTAGTGGTTGCTGAATAATATGTCCTCATGTAGTCATCTGTATAAAAAATCATATCCAGCTCAAAGTAAAATAAATTCACAGAGTCAACTCCCTTCAATGAAGTTTACATATTTTTAAAATATCAGTCCATGAAAAGGTAGGTAGACCTATATTATGTGGGAGTTCCTCAGTAAACCCCATGTTTGGTTTGTTGCAGTAGTTTCATTATTTTTTATTTTTCATTTCAGTTACAAGGCTTCCCAATCAGCATTCAAACAGCGTCTGCAGATGAACAGTGAGCAGCTGAGCGCAGATGTCCTTACAGGCTCCAACCTCTCTCTGGTCACCATCAAAAAACACCTCCAAGATCTCCAGGTGAGCCAGAGTATCGCAGTTGTCTGCGTTCACTCTTTTTATGTATATTTCCAAAACACCATGTAGTTTATATATTATATACAGTATATATTTATTATTATTATTATTTTTTATGTATTTATTTATTTATTTTAACTTACTTTTTAAAAAACGATTATTATTGCCAGGTTTTTAATCTAATGACTTTTTATTGCGTCTTTAGATTTTAGACATTTCTCTGTGCTTAAACTGAATATTATTTATAAAAGTACACCATGGGAAGTTGTTTAACTTGTTACAATACAACTATCTTAATATACAAGTGTTTCATCTGAACAGTAAAGATCTGGGGATAAGGAACATCCATATTTATAATCACGCACTGGAAAACAGATGGATGCAGTTGCATTTGATTTGATTTGATTTATTTATATGGATATGTATTGTATTTTATTTTTAAGGAAGAAAAAAAGTAAAACACTAGGAATATCAGTATAAACAAGACTATACACAGTAGCATGGGGAAAAAAACCTTGTTTTTAAATAAAGCAAGCAGTCAAAGTCCAGTATGAAATCAGGTGTAATATTGAATTCAGGAGCAAGGGTTGCTGGGGAATGTGATGTTCTGTGGGATACTTACATGCTGTTTAAAAGTATACACATTAATTAACTGGAAAAAATATACATAATTGATGTTTAGGTTCTGAGGCAACAGACAGAGGCATTATGGTTTGAATTTAAGCTCCAAAGCTCTTCACACACCGAGGATGGAAACAGACAGGATGAAACAGACATAGCAGAGCTCACCGAGGAATGGAGGGGACAGCAAATCTGCCTTCATGCCAGGTTTTACACACACAGGCACACGATCATAAAGGCCGAGTAAAGTTCACTGTTGAAACTGTTTTTTATTATGTAGGATGAGGTCACTCAAGAGTGCTTTGGAGTTGTTGGAGCCAACTGATATTCGTATCAAGCAGATCTCTGATCAGCTGGACCAGAATGTTGGAAATACTTTGGACATCACAGACTTTGCTCTCACTGATATAGCAGGAATATATGCTTCCTCAAAGGTATTTTAGGTGTTAATTTTACTGCAAACTTTATTTTGCCTTGTTTCTTATCAGATATTCCATATGGGTAAATTTGCACAAACAGAAGTTTCAGTTTATTATATTGTAAGATAATTAAACTTGGTAAGATTGCTTAAAATAAAAAGGTCTAGGCTTTAGAAAAATCAAATAAGCTCAAATCTTGCTTGTCAGGTTTTTTTCTCAACTAATTAAAACGTTCTTTAAGACTAGACCAACTAAATGAAAAATATTGAAAAATATCTAAATTTAGGAAGTAAGTAAGAAATAAAAGGAAAATATTTTCAAAACATTATTAATAATCTTTCATGGCTTTCTCTTGCCTGGATATAAGATTTTAAATCTTGATTAGAGCCCTGCGATGGCCTGGCGAGCTGTCCAGGATGCACTCTGCCCTCGCCCAGAGTTGGCAGAGATGGGCGCCAGCCTCCCCGCGACCCTAATTAGGAAAAAGCGGTTCAGAAAATAAATGAATGAATGAATCTTGATTAGATAATGAATTTTTGCAGTGCATGTTTTATTATATCCGGAATTCTCTGATATTTTGTTACTTACTGACTGACTTGATGATTTTATCTCATCAGATGGCAGGAGAGTGCATACAAAGAGAACTGATGCTCCTTTCTGAGATTGAGAATAAGGTGGCCATCTCTGCTGGCCTGACTGAGACTGAGCTTCGAGCCCGTCTGCCACTACAGCAGATCATCCTGAGCTGTACACAGCGCCTGCAGCTGCTGAATCATCGACTGGCCAGAAAACAGTCTGTGCTCTGTGCTGTGAAACATTTCCTGAGTAGTTTACAACAACTGAACGACGAGGTTTCCACAGCTGCTAGCACATCTCCATTACCACCCGGCTCCACTTCCAGACTTGCATCCATTAAAGAGAAGCTTCAGCAGGCTACAGAAGATGCTGTAAAGATTGATAGCATGCTTAAGGATGATGGCATGACTGTGACTCTGGACAAGAAAACAAGCAGTTGTCAGGATTTGGTGGCCAGGTGGGCAACAAAGATGAAAACTCCAGAAAAGATTGGAGTACCGAGCAGCAAAGAAGAGGAGAAGAGGAAGCAGATGCTGAGGAAGAAGAGGAAAGCCCTGCAGGTCACATTGAATGAGGTGCAGGGATCAATGGAAAGACAAGATCTGAAGGAACTCACTCTTCCTGCCCTGCAGCACAGGTTAGAGAAAAGAGAAATGTCCTTTATTCTTGTTTTAGCATTTTACAGCATCACAGTAAAGAGTAAGCATATTGTTTATTCCAATACGACTAATTTAAACTAAGCACGTCTTTACTTGAAGGTCTCACTTTGAGACACACACTATAATATTACTCTATTACACTATAATATTACTCTCTCTTTCTCTCTCTGTACATTATTGCACAAAATTAACACATAAATAGGTGCAGGTAACAACAAACATGTGAAACTAATCAACATATAACTTGCTGGTTCTGCCAGCAGAATGTATAATATTAAATGACTAGAGATTTTTAACAAAAATAATAACACTTTGTTCAGTATTCATTGAATTCACCAATCAATCAATTTTTTGTACCATTAACTGTTACTGAGAATATTTGGGAACAAATAAGTTACTTTGGTGGTGAATATATTATAATCAATAATACAGATGAAGTAAATGCAGTGTATTGCTACCTATCTTTGATTGCACATATTTGTTTTCTTTCTGTTTTATTTCTCTCTTTTGCTGAATATGCCATTTGCCTCAATTATTTTTACAGATTACGGTGTTTGACAGACATGGAGAGTAAACTAGCAGCTGTGCACTCAGACATCCAGAATCTGCTTGACACATCTGCACAGACAAACACTTCAGATGTAGGCCTCAAAGAACTGGAGGTGCAGTGGGAGGAGATCCAAAAAACACTCTGTGAAAGGTGTGTGTTGGGGGGGATTCAAATAACTATTACAGTATAAGTATGTATCCAGTAGAGGTAAAGCTATCTCCGTCTATCTTGTAAATAATACATGTTTATGTCTATGGATTTGTAGTCAAGAGGAATGTGTTTCCCTGACCAAGCTGCTGAAGAGGTTTCAGAGCTGCCGTGCTCATATTTACAACACTCTGCAGGTTAGCGAGCAGACTATAAGTGAGCAGGCTTCCTACATGGGCAAAGACAAACTTCTGCGACTCATCACCAGGGTATGAAATGTAGCTCTATAAATGGTATGTAAATTCCTGTGTAAGGACAGTAGATGGCAGTATTAGCTACATCATGCTGAATTTCAAGCGCTACAAGATCTATGAGTGTATTGGGGCAATTAGTTTGTGTTCATCTGAACTAATTTTCCTTGACTTTAATTGAAAATCAAATCCCAAGGAAAGATATGAGAAAAGTTCATAAGGATGACTGTGATGTTCAGTGAAACTGTTCTCAAGAAGGACTACAAAAAACACCACTTTTGACCCATGAGCTCTAACCATGATATTTCATGCAGGTTATGTAAACCTAGACATCACATTCCTGTTGCACTTCCAATTATTTTGTGATTATTTACATATTTAAGTCTTTATATAATTATTTGTTTGCATCAAATGGTGCATCAAATTAAATGCTGCAGCAAAAAGAAATTGTGGTGAAGGCATTACCTCTTTCCATAGAGGATGGTACAATGCATCCTTTGTTAAAGGAGATGAAAAAGCATTGGAGCACCTTTCCTTAACATTTAAAGATGTAGTGTTTTTTGAACTTTAAGTAAGGGCAGTGGTGGGGTGTGCGATTACTGATCTCAAGGTCAGGGATTCAAGCCCCACTATCACTGAGTTGTTTGATAACTGGGTTATCAAAGGCCAGCCATGTCTCTCACTGTCTGTGGAGAGAGGCATGTAAAACAACTGTTCTTGTCGTTTGTAAAGAGGAGGCCATTGGGATTTGGCTCTGCGATGGTCTGGTGAAATGTCCAGGGTGTACTCCGCCCTTCGCTGGCTGTGATGAGTGCCAGCCTCCCCGCAACCCTAATTAGGATTGAGTGGTTCAGAAATTGAATGATTGATGAATGTACTTTATCTTATTTGTTAAATTACAGTCACAATAGACCTGAGCCTAATCAGTAATGCAATTAGGTACCAGCTGACTGAATAATATCTGGGCATCTCCAATGTTTTATTTTTGGAAGTAAGCACAATTCAAATACTGTTGTCTTACTTCTGATTGAGATGTATGCATATAATGCAGCAATTACAGCTGAGGACAGTATGCCATTTTCTATACTATAATTATACAGTATCAAATAGAAAATGTCAATCTTTCACCATGGGCAACATTTTTGCAAAGACAGAAACAAAGTAAGATTTGAACAAACAGTACATGGAAAGTACACAGCACTCCTTACTGGACCTACTATATTTCCAAAAAATCGTCCTCACAATGCTTAAGAATCCTTTCAGTTAAAGTTCCTGGATACAGAAATTGAACTGGATCATCTCCAATGTCCAATGCCATCTTTCCTGTCCAAAGCCCCACTCCTGGAAGAACTTTGTATGAAAATTTGTACATAACAAATCCTGCGAATGAAAATACAAACAATCTAACCAACAAACCAAAGGTGAAATATATCCTCCTTGGCTATTGTAATTATTTCATGATATGCAAATAGAATGTGCTTAGAAGCCTGTGGCGGGAGAAAACAAACGATCCCAGCCATAAGTGGGGCTGAACTGGGAAGTGATAATTAACTGGAGATGTAAGAGTGATAACTATTTAATAAGTTCTCTAAGGTCATTATTTCCTCTTGTGTGTGTGTGTGTGTGTGTACAGGTAAATAGTGTTAAATCAGACCTGAGTACACTTGGAGATGGTGTGGAGGAGTTTAGAGCTGTGTGCAGGCAGCTGCAGTCTCAGATGAGAAATATCCCTAACTGTCCAGATACTTCATTTGAGAGTGAGGCAGATGCACTCATGGACTGCTGGTTAGATGTATGTATCTTTCCTTTCGTGTCAAAACTATTGATGGTAATTACACTCTTAAGAATGGGACTGCTATTTTGTCTTGCAGGTTTGAAATTTGGGCAGTGTGTGAACATGACTATATTTTCATCCATCTTCTTATTCTTAGGTGAGCGAGAGGACAGACTGCCATTTTGAGAATCTGCAGATCGGGTTGTCATTGTGGGATGAACTTCTCTTGTTGGCTACAGAGATGGAAAGCTGGACCAACAACAAACTGAGGATATTTACTCAGTCAGACCCATTCCAGACAGAAGAGGAGGTTCTTGCTATGGAGGTAAGATATCAGTGATGAACAAATAGACCAGCGGCGCCCAGTTCTTTTCCTGGTAATCTACCTTCCCGAAGATGTTTACTCCAACCCTAATTATGCCCACCTAACCGTCCAATCGTCTAATCAAGCCTTAAGACTTAAAGCAATGATCGGATTTGTCAGATGGGCTCCATTAGGGTTGTCGTTGAAATCTTTAGAAATGTGGATCACCAGGAACAGGACTGTGTACCTCTTAATTAGAATGTGTATGCCAGGAGATTTAGGTACATCAAAATATTTGAAAACTTTATTTCTCTATAGTTTACATTTAAAGTGACTAAAAACACAGTGTCCAGTGAGGCTTTGGCTGAGAAGAAATTCTCTACTTTCTTAAACTTGGTGGCATTGGCCACCGGTTCCATCGGCCGGTGACCATCTGTTAAATCATTCATGAGGTTTTCATCTATGAGGAACACTTTCCTCCAATTGTGTTTGTCTGCTCAGTGCTGAAACATGAGCATCAGTAGCTGACTTTCGTATTCTTTAAAAGCATACACACACACACACACACACACACACACACACATATAGTTTTATGTTAAAAATGTAAATAATTGTTTTATATAAATAGTAATATTTTTTTATTATAATTTCAATTAGTTTGAAAAAGGGCTAATTTTATTCATATTACTAAAATTACCATAATAAAGAAAAATAATTATGTAATTGATTAATTTAGTCAAAACGTATTTTTGTCATCTTCTTAGATGCCATGCAAAACCATTTTTTAAAAAAAAAAGTTAAAATATGTCACAAAGACAAGCTTTTGCTTTGGTCTATTATATTTAATTTTAACGGAGCTCCTAAGGGGAACCGCATAAAACATGACTTTGATGGTTATCCCATGTCTGAGTTGATGCTGATTGACGGATATGTATGACTTTCATGACGACAGTCAAAATAAAACTGAAACCCAAAAAATAGAGGCTCATATGCCACTTCTGAGACTTGCACAGAAAAAAAACACACAATTTAACTCAAGACAAACTTTCGCTGTGCAAAACAACACCAAACATGAACAGAAACATGAACACGTTAAATTGATAGTTAAACTTGAGAGACAAGACAAGTAATACAAATGAACGAAGAACTCAGCTAGTGAAAGGCAGTTAAAACTAAGTATTAACCTTTCCTGCTTTCACTCCGGACCATAGTTGAGAAACACGGGGGAGTCTTATTTATTTCTTCCCTTAAATGTATTGCAGTACTCTTATAACACCAGCCTTGGGAACTTATCAAAAGAGATCTCTATCGGGAGCTCCGCTTTTAGGTAGTGCTTAAATCTATGTATTACTGAAGTGATTTTTTATGTCTAAGGCTTTATTTTTGCGCCAACAGGAGGAGTTTAGGACACAGGAAGAAAATATGGAACATTTACATCGCCGATCTGCCGAGATCAAAGAGATTCTGCACAGCAGTGAACTCCCCCTGGAGCTACAGGTATGTCTGTTTGAGTTTAAGCATAAAAATATACAAAAATACTTATTCCCTACTCGATTTATTGTGCCTGCTTGCACAATGTCTGTACCAATCTAGTATACTGTTTATCTTTTCAGGTGATTGAGAGTCAGCTGAGGAAAAGGATGGAGGAAGTGAATGAATTGTTTAGTGAATCAAGTGAAGTCTTCAAAGACCTGGTGGCTGCAAAGGCTCAGGTCACATTCAGAATGACGGAGTGCATGTCCTCCATACAAAGGATAAAAAATGCCCTCAGCACACTTGTTGTATCTGAAGGCCCACAGCTTATCAGGGATCTTCAGGTGAATGTATAAGCATAAAAGTGATGTACACCGTATTATTCAGTGAATAAATAGGAGCATATAACAGGGATACAATGAAGAGTTTATACCTAATATACTGTATATGCTGCATCATCATAGAATAGAATAATATTCTATGTATAATAATAATATAATAATCATCGTCATTAAATAATGAAGGCATAATTTGCAGTTTGGGGTTGGATCCCTTTTTTGACAGCTTCTGACTGTTTCCTCCTTTAGGTTTTATCAGAGGAACTACAGCGGGAAAGTGAGCAGGCAGACACTCTGATGCAACAGGTTTCCTTGTTGGCAAATGTGGCCAGTCCAGAGAGCTGTATTTTGATGTCTCTTACTGAGGCTGGGGCTCAGCTGCAGGAAAACATCTCTGCAGTAAAAGAAATTATCATTCTGAAGAGAGATGAATCAGAGAGTCTCAGGAAGCCTCAACAAGACCAAATTGCTCAAGTCAAAAAGTCAGAGAATCTCCATTCCCAAGTCACAGTTCAGATGTGCGATCCTCCACTAAAGGAAAGTGATTTCAGTGACACTCAGCAACAGCAGAGTCAGTCTTCATCTGACATATTTCCCAAAGAAAAAAAGATACAGACGGATTCATCAGCCCATGATGACTTTCTTAAAGACATGCAGAACTTTAGACACCTGGCAGAAAGTACAGAAGTCTGGCTTAAAATATTACAGCAGTCAGTTGATACTCAGAAAATAGATACTCAAAACATCCCTGAGGAGAGACTTCAAGAACTGCAGGTAAAAATAAGATTGATAAATCTTATTGATGAATGATGTTTAAATTTATAAAATATAAATTAAAGAATTTAAAAATAGGCTTAAATCAATCCAGTTCTGCTTACCAGCAGGTCTAGTTCAATAAGGGCGCTCTCAAGCGGAGCACCATAGTCATGGAACATGTTATGCTAACCACAGCATACCCATCAACTTCATATTGGATGGTTGTCCCATGTCTATGCATGTCCACTACTGGAAACCCCAAAAGGCTGCTGTGTCACTGAGTTGATGCTGACTGGCTGTTATGTATGATTTTATAACTGGCATGACGATATGAAGCAATTTTTTAAAATAAATAATTTTAGATGAATTAAGCCCTAAAAATAGAGTCCAACAGACCACTACTTGGACAAGAATAAAAACCCACAATGGGTAAACGTTTGTGGAGCAAATGCCGACAGCAGAGGCTTGACAGAACATTGTGTTAAACAGATACTAAACTAACAAGACTGGTGATGTAAATAAAAACGTAAATCAGCTGGTGGTGAAGGTGCTGAAAAGCAAATGCAGGTTTGGACACCCATCAGTAGTAATTTATCAGGAGCTCTGCTTTTTAGCAATGCTTAAATGAATCTATATTTTGTTATTTCTATGCAGGATAGGCTTTCCTGCCTGATAATACCTAATTAAATATGAGAAAAAATACCCATCTTGGTTGATCACAAAACGTATAATTAATTTTCTAATAGTCAGAAAAAAATCCTCAGAAAAGATGTCCCAGCTTTGAACTGGCGAAAACAACCTAAAAACATATAGATTTCACCTGCCTGAGGAATGACATTAAAATGACCAATTTAACAAAAAAGATGAAATTGCATTGTAAAGGTTGAGCACACAGGAAGGTAAGGATTAGAGCCACATCTAAATTGCATCTTAGCCCCTTTTAAAAAAAATGTCCGACTTCCCATTTGCCAGACCCTTACATTACTGCTCGGGCTGATTCGCAGCTGGCTGCTCAAAAGAGCCAAAGCTACTGGCAGAAATGTATTTCATCTTCCAGTTCAGGATATTATCCCTATCATAGTCATTCAGAATTGAATTTCAATAATGGTTTCCATCACATTCTTATTTCTGTTCATAGTCTGTTCAAATGCAATGTCTGATGTGTGATCAGGTGGTGTTGGACCAGAATGCTGAAGGAGAGAGCAGGTTGGAGAAGTTGAGAGTCAGTGGTCAGGCACTGATCCAGACACATAGTGAGAGAGGGGAAAGAGACGTACAGGATGTCCTGTGCATACTTAGGAATGTAGAGTGCCAGTGGGATTCTGTGTTGCAGTCTGCAGCTGAACAGCACAGGTACTGTATGCATGAGTTAATCACATGTTCATACAGGTACAGTATACATGTTAATGACATGTTCATACTGTAGCGTGTAGTGTAGTGTTGTGTGTGTGTGTGTGTGTGTGTTTGGGGTGTTTAAGAATATGGTGTTATTTTTGCAAATATCTGACACACCACTACAGAATGAGTCTTGTGGCAGCAAATTTTTTGAGTAAACTACATTTTCTGCGAAGGTCTTGTGAATAAATTTATTACACTTGAGATACATTTTTGGAGAGCTCTCGCTCAGAGCCCAAGGTCATGGAAAATGGTTTGGATGGTTCTCTCTTGTCCTGTCCAGTGTCCACACATGCCCACCACAGGAAACCCAACATGACTGCCGCGTCGCTGAGTGGATGCTAATTGGCTGTATCATGTATTAATGGATTGCATAACAGCGGTCAAAAAATAAATAAATTAATAAGATTTATTATCAAAACACAATCTAAATCAGGTAGGCAGACAGACATGCAGGTAAATAAATATTTATGGAGCAAACATTCAGGTCAAAAGCTTGACACTAAATGAGCTCAGTCAACAGATATTTAAACTAACATGCCAGGTGATACAAAAGTGGAAATCAGAAAGGCAGTAAAAAGTGATCTCAGGCTCAGACAGGCTTTTGAGCTTCGTTTTGTAAATATGTTATCTTTGTCAAATTTTGTCCAATATAATAAAGGTGGGCTGCACGGTGGCGTAGTGGTTAGCACATCTGACTCACAGCAAGAAGGCCTGGGTTCGATTCCCAGCTCGGACGTTTCTGTGTGCAGTTTGCATGTTCTCCCCGTGCTTGCGTGGGTTTACTCCGGGTACTCCGGTTTCCTCCCACAGTCCAAAAACATGCA
>JBCNYG010000002.1:8400572-8410991 GCA_039654305.1 Porochilus rendahli | reverse complement strand
AATTCAGTTCTGAAAACCCAAAATCAGGAACAACAAAAATTGATGGTCTTGTGCATCCTTTAGACAGTCTAGGACAGATGCAGTCAACCTTACAGACTGTAAATCCTCATCTTCAACAAGTCCAAACCTCTGTTGATTTAGACAATTTTTCAAGAGGTGCAGACTTGTCAAGGCAACAACTTTTGATGTTATCAAACAGAAATGTTACAGTGGCAGATGTGCTGCAAAATCACCAATGTGATGCCACAAACATGACTGAAGCTAGATCAGACTCCTACCAGGAGAGCACTTTGTCTGAAAAATGTCATGCAGAAGACCAAGAACACACCCGAAAAACTGTTGACAAAACCATGAATGACATGATCAGTGAACAGGCAACATCCAAAGAAGACAATATTAGTTTCAGTCGGGAATCCACACAAAAATACAATATAGCACTTGGTCCAGCACCAGAGGTTCTTCAATCTTCTAAGGCAGAAAAGGACATTTTTAATCAGACACCTGATGCATGCAAACTTGATTCCAGTATGCCATGCATGGACAATGAAACCAAAAATAGCATTGGAACAACGGAAGTGTGTATTACCATTTTTGATGTTGATAAACCCGTCAAACACGAGAGGCAGCAGTTAGTTGAGCCTACTAAAGCTGGAAATACGAGTGAATTTATTGCTGAAGATATCCCTAACTATACACCTGACCTTCTTATACAGTCATTAGAGAGTCTTGAAGGATTACAATCGATCTCACTTCGAGAATTTGGAAAACCTGGTCAGACTGGACAACTTCAAGCCTCTGTTCATGCAGACGTTTCCTCTAAAGGTGCAGATATGTCACGTGATACAGATACTATGTTATTATGCAGTGATAATACAGAAGAATGTGTCCTGAAACATGAGGCTGTTGGTACAGGAGAAGAGCATGACACCACTAGCAAAAAGATTGTGGCGAAAAAAAATAGCAAGGATGATCATCATGAAATAAAAAATATAAATGAAACATACACTGCACTAGAAAAATTAGAAGATAGTGAGCGTTTGAAGTGTCTTGGTTCTATAAAGAGCAAGGAAAAGAAAAACTTGGATCAGGAAAACAATGATGATAAAAGGGAAACTGAGTCGTCAAGCTCCAAACAAATACGTAAAGGCAGGGATGACATGGATTCCACAGCGACCAGAGACAGAGAACTAAGTAGCACAAGCACTGCCCTTGTAGACTCTAGCCATGCCAGTGGCACATGCAAGGATTATACTGAAATAAAATCAGCTGATAAGAAGTACACCATTCAAAAAGAAGTTCCTAATTCAGCGGACATTTCAGGGACATTCAGATTTGAGGCTGATTCACTGATAACCGCTGCAGTGCCATTAACACTGGAACTTAGCAGCTATGCAGAAACAGATCCAAAGAAGCAGGCTGACGAGTTGGACAGCAACATACAGGTATGATACAAATATCTTTACATGCATTGGCTTTTATTTACTTTACATTTCATTCATTGATATCCTGTGTGGTCCTCCATGATATGATGGAAAATCCCAGAATTGTTGTTTTGTCACTGAGTGTGGAAGTTCTAGGTAAAACTTTAAATTTTTTTTAAAGGACAAAAAATTATTTTGTTATTGGTTTGACATTTATTAGTCTTTTTTTTAGTCAGTATTTTGTTAGATAAAGCTGCAGTTATATTTGAATAGTTTTCTGAAAAGGTCAGTTGAACTAAATTGCAATCATTTAAAGCATGAATAGACGGTTTTGGTGTTCTGAAGTGCCCAGAGAATTTCCTATTTAAAATTTATATAATATTTCATTGGTCTTTCTTTTTGTAGATTGGCTGTTTCTTGCTGTCACTGTTAATGCCAAATATAAAAGTATAATAACTTGGCATACAATTTTTAACATTTGCTAAAGGTAAAAGGAGAGAATTATTGTGTTTTAATTCCCCCAAATTTGCATAATTTCCTGTATTCATTCTCTTTAAAATGTTTTCCTATTTTGACATTTTTATATTATGTTTGCTGCGTAAACTCATGTGTTCCACATATTTTTTATACCGTAGAGTGTATTTGAAATTATAAAACTGTGTTGACACATGTCTCTAGAACATATGCTAAGTCTGATGTTTGTTGTGGCATTTTAGCTGTCAATTTTTGCATGTAAATGCTTGATGTCTTATACTGTAGCCAATAACTTGTTGTACAGACCTGCAGTACAGCTGATCTCTCACTTGCTTAAGGCACACCACACCCTATATTAAGATTCAATTCTCAAAAAGGCTTCATTTCTACTTCAGTTACCATCGGAGTACACTCTTTTTAAGTTTTCAGCTGGGATGTGCTTTTTGCTTAATTTTTTCATGCAAATGTATGTACAATTATTTTCTAAATGTTTAGCGAGAAGAAATGTCTGGTGCCAAAACAAATGTGTCTAGAAGTGAAGGTGATCAGTGTAAAGGTTTCAAGGACAACAGCAACCAAACTAGGACAGCACACCAGCCTCAACGAGAATCAGCACTGGACACCTTATTGACCTTATTCGATATCAGCACCATTTTTCACTCTGTATTGGATCCCAGTGATATTCCCACAGTAAGTGTGAAAGCCTGTTGTAGAAACATAACTATACAGTAACAATTTTTTGTTGTCCTTACATTTGATAGATCTTATTAAATACTAATGTTTCACTGTAATACAGTTTACTGAGTGGTGAAATCAAGATGTATTGATCGATAACATTTAATAGTCTGTATCGTAATGATTGAAAACTTACTGGTCGCTCTAATCTCTAATAGGAAGGAGACTACGCAGATTGGGACTGAGCAATCTAACTTTCAGTAACCTTGTTTACATGTTGAATTTTAGCTTTTTTCTCAGGAATGTCAGCCTAGAGAGGCAGTATGTTTTCTTGAGGAATCACTTCCTGAAACTGAGAACCAACTAGAAAGAGCTGTTCTTAGGATTCTGAAATGTCGTTATCATCCAGTCCAGCTTAGCCCTGACCTAATGAGCCAGCAACTTCAGGAAGCAGAGGTATGCTACTTTATGTCATTCTCTTGTTTGTAAATGAAGGGTATAATAAGGCACCGCATATGAGAATAGCATAAAGACACTCGCCGTTGCTCTGGATGATGAAGCCTTTGCGTCATTTGATAGAAATACCCACAGTACTATGAGGCAGCTTAACTGGCACATGCAGTTATGCTTTACATCCTGTATGCATATTGACTTCTCCTAACAAGGAAATCATTAAACTGTTGCATCCAGACACATTACAGTTTTGATTTGCTCATGGATGCCCCAGGTGATTACCAATGTTATATTTAGTATATCACACTAACTGTGAATGGAAAATTTATTTTCTCAACTCACATTTTGGTGATTGTTCAGAGCTGCAGACAGCTTGTTCAGGAGCAGTTGGCTTCACAGTCTCAGTGTGGAGGCTCTGGTATCTCCAAACACAACCAACGTTTGATGGAAAGATGGAGTTCAGCACTGTTGGATGCCACTGCCACAGTACAGGTTAAAGAGACCCAGCTCGGGCAGGTCACACAATATCACCACCAAATACAAGCCCTCCAAGATACTCTTAAGGAACTGGAGAAAGAGTTGGATTTACTGAGCCTGTGAGAGTTCTTAAATTGTTTAGTAATGTAAAGATGCATTTACTGATACATATGCCGTTAAAATATAAAAGCTTTTATTAAACAAACTTTCTTTTATTCTTCCCATTATTTCTCGATTATAGGGTTTCTTTGAAAAGCAGTGCTGTTCAAACAGAAAAACTGTCTGCATTCATCGAGCACATGAAGCAGAAGAAAAGCATACTGGAAGAACTGATGCAAATATGTTGCAGTGTGTCACCCTATTTGGGAGAGGATGAGGGTCCAATGGCATGCCTTATCCAGGTTACAAATTTGCTGGAAAAGTGGCAGATTTTGGAGGCGACTGCAGACAGAACCTTAAAGCATGCTGAGCATTGTATGTCAGAAGCTTCTCTACTAATGAAGGATTCTACAGCACTTCTGAGTGAACTAGGAGTTCTGTGCGCAGCTATTTTCTCACCTTCATCTGAGATTAATGAGTGCCAAACAGCCTTTCAGGAAACAGTAACACGCTCTGAATTTGTGCAATTAAAGGAACGATATCTATACCTCCTTGAGCTCTCACAGGCTCTTTCCCAGTGCCCATTGGGGGAGAAGGAAAAGGAAGACATTAACAATGTTTTCCAAAATCTGAAATCACAAATGGATTGTGTTCAGGAGAAATTTTCTACTTTTGCTACTTGTCCCAGTGACCACTTACTGGCAGAGATCACTGACACGATGAAAAGCTGGTTTGCTTGGGCAGAACAAACAGAGAACAGAATCACCAGAAAAAAGAAATTATCTCTTTTCCCAGAAGAAGCCAGTCAGCAGGTAAACAGCATGAAAAAACTGCAGTCAGAAATATCCTCCAGGCAATTAAAATTGTCCTCACTGTTTATGAAATTAAAAGAAGAGATTGCAGGACTTAAGCAGGTGGACTCTTCCCTCATGTTATCTGCACTCCAGACCTTAGAGAACACGTACAGTAAGATCTCAGGGAATGCAGAGAGTGTTACTGCAGAACTGAACCAAATGCTGCAAGCTAGACAGAAACTAGACTTGCAGATTACAGATAATAGCAGCTGGCTGGCCTCAGTTTTAGAGAAGGAGTCCAGTAAAGCTGCAGCAATCCAGCTTGGAAACTCTATCACAGATTTGCGAGTGTACCATCAAAAACACAAAACTACTTTAAAAAAAGCCGAAAAACGGCTCTCTACTATTCAAACACTTCTGGGTGAGACCAAGGACATCGTTCATGGTCTTAATATTATGGACACTTTTCACCTCACGAACAAACTTACAACCCTGCAAGAAGGGATCAGAAGAGTTATAATGTGTCAGCAAACCGCATGTTGGGAACTAGAGGAGATCTTGCATGCCTGTGAATCTTCTTCAGAAAAATTTGCTGCTATCCAAAAGAGTTTACGTCAAATAACAACTGACCTTGAGACGCACAGATATCCAGTAACACAAGACTCACTTTCAGCTTTTGACCACATGAGACACACATTGATGCAGCATCTTTCTCAAGTGCTGGAAGCTCCGTATTGCCAAAAGAACCAGAAGAAAGACCTTTTACGGACCATTCGGAGCTTACATGAGAAGATTTGGCTTCTGGATCAGCAGAGCATGAAACATGAAGAATATCTGACATACAAAAAACATTTGGAAAATCACTTTGAGGCAGTGAAGAAGAGAGTTCTTAATATATCGGATAGCAGCAGAGATCCTGATAAACAACTTCTTATGGGTAAATCCCTGCTAGTAGAGATACCCCTGCTGAAGCTATCCTGTCAGAAGACCTTAGAACAACTGGAGGACATTTCTGGTGATCTTTTCCCATCACAATTGAAATCAGAGAGACAAAAGATTAGCAGCATGCTGAAAACGCTTACTGCCTGGGACGATATTGTTAGCACTCAAGTTAAAAACCAGGAGGATGCCCTATATGTTGACAGCCTTAGCAATCTAAAGGATCTGTCTCCTCTAACTGAACACTTTACAAGAATTGAAGAACAGCTAAAGCAGAACGACTGTCTGGATCCAAGTGACCAGGCCATTACCATAATGCTACAAAAATGCTTGGTACTTGAGAGGTCAGTGACATCTGGGCTGAGAATTTTGGAGACCTGTAAAGACTGTACAGCAATTGAAGGCCATGAAAAAACGACTGACATTGGACGAAGAATTTTAAAAGACTGTAAAATGCAGATGGTAATGTTTTAATATTAAGCAACTTTAGGATTGTTAGGTTTTAATGTATTGTATTACATTTACATATATTTGAAGACTTTGAGTTCAAAAACAGATAAGTACCATTGTTTTAATTATGATCAAAACGCTTTTAAGTAGCTTTACAAAAAAAAACACTTCTCCTAGTAGCGTTAAAAAAAACTTTTTCCTGTAGCTTTCAAAAAACGGGAAAAAAAATTCAGTAGCTTTAAAATAAAACTACTGAAAAAGTTGTTTTTCCCAAATTAAAACAGTGGCACTTATCTGTTTTTGAACTCAAACTCTTAATTTCTTCAGAAGTACTTATCTGTTTGTGCTTGTTTAGGAAACTCTTCTCAAAGCAAGGGAGGACCTTAAAGACTATCACCATGCTGTCCGAAGAGCTGTTGGTTTCCTTCAACAAATTGAATTTAAATTCTCACTTCCATCTGCCAACTTCAAAGACTCTAAAGAAGAACATCACCATATTCAACAACTTCTTACTAGTTTATCTAAAGGACTTCAGGATTGCACAGCTGAATTACATGCCAAGTTACCTTCACAAACATGTTTTTCTCCACAAATTAAGACGCTCCACATTCAGACTGTCAGCCACATACACAGGATTAATACCAAATTGGAAGCACAAGTTCAGCTCAAACTGAAGGCCCTTCAGAGGTCTGTGCATTGTTGATTTATTGTTACCTTTGATACTTTTTATTTATAAACTGTGAATATCTGCCTATGATGAGAAATGATCAAATGACTAACCTAAATTGCTTGAAAAATTCATTGAAACAGAAAGGGTGACATGGCATTAGATGTGTATCAAAGAACAGTGGAGGAAGTGGGAGGTTGCACAGGGGCTTCTTTTTTGCGTACAATCATCTTTTCTTTCTCTCAGTATTTACTTACACAAAATTAAGCGTAACAAAAATGGAAAAACTGATGGAAAAAGTGTATCAACCACAGAGTTTATTTTGAAAGAACCACATTTAGTCAGATTTGACCACTGCGTCATGGTCAGCCTATGGACCTTTTCGCCCACCCCTGTATATTAGAGCAATACAAATACAAATACTGATACAGTTAAAAGCATTGTGTTACACCCACTTTTTCGAGAAACACAAGTATGAATAATTCACTCATGTTTGATCATAATAAAATTAGGGGTATCCATAATTTATTTTTTGTCTGGGACTCATTTTCAGATGTTTAATGGAAGAGGCCACCCACATTAAACAGCATGATGATGTGAACCACCTTCTTCAGAACTTTGACTTCCAACTTTCTGAAGGTTTCAGTCACAAACCAATTTCTTTGGAAGCATGCAAAGACCAGCTTGAGAAGATTAAGGCAAGTTAAAAATATTTGTATGCTTTTTTAAAATGGACGTTATCAGGGATAAGTTGATAAGTTTGTGTAAACAAAATAACAACAAATAATTTATATGTGGAGCTTTGCTTAAATCTGTAGGTGCTTCAGGAGGAACTAGTTAATATGGGTACACGGTTGGGGGAGCTGAAAAATAAATGCCCACTGCTGAACTGTAATGTAAGTGCAGAGGAGACACTGGGACATCTACAGAGGCATTGGGCTTTACTGCAGCGGAGGCTAGATGCATTGAAATGCAGAGTAACTCATACAGAAATGCAGTGGAAGGAGATTACACTAAGAGTACGTTCCTACAAACAAACAAATTAAATCAATGAATAAATAAATACATCATTTGTAATGTACAGAGCATGAGTCTTAGTAGTTAGTGTTTATATAAGAGTTTCTGTGTGTTAGATTAAGACATCCAGAGACGTGCTTGACCACCTTCAACGCAAGTTCTCTGAGTTGGCCGAGACGAAAGGATCTATTGGGAAGCTTCAAGACATCATGAACCAATATGAACGGCTCCAAAATGAACTGGACCAAGAGAAACTCACTTTGGTCTGTCTTCAGCGTTGTGAATCACGACTGCTGAGTGCCTCAGACCTTCAGAAATGTAACACTCCCAGTCCAGTAAATCAGGAACTGCAATCACTTCTGAGCTATTGTCAAAGGTATGGCCTTTTACAACCATGAATACTTTAGAACACTGTAAAAGTTTATTTCTTATAAATACCACCGTTTAAAGAATGACTGATGTACATTTGTATCTTCAGCCTAAAAGAACAGAGCAGTGAGGTAAGACATGATTTGGTGGCTGAGACCCAGGAGTATGGTCGCTTCCAGGAGGAATTAAAGGCGTTACAAAACAGTGTTCTCTCTCTGCTGTCAGCCCTGCAGGGCCAGTCAGATTCCCAACATATACGGGTTGGTAATTCCATAAGCCCATATCACATACATCACAGTACAGGTATATAAAAGGTCCTCACAGTTTTATTAAAGTACTCATCTGATTGGTCTCATGGAGTTTTTATCTCATGGGACCTCGTTACAGTATATAGCGTATAATAAAACCTTTTGATGACAGTTTTGCAAGTCATGTAATATTCCTATGTATATATTTATGGTGCAGCCATAGCCTAACGGTTAGAAAAGCAGCTTTGGGACTGAAAGGTCGCTGGTTGAATTCCCGAACCAGAAGAAAAAGGGTGTGGTGGTGGGGAGTAAGTTGCACCTTACCTTCCTCCACCTTCATGGCTGAAGTTCACTTGATCAAGGAAGATCAGAGCACACATTTTTGGTCTTGCAACAATTGTATCACTTTTAAATGAGCATAATGAAATGCCTATTAAAAGGGCATAGTGGTTGCCTCACAGCAAGAAAGTCCTGGGTTTGAGCGCTGTGGTCAACTCCCTGTATTTGCATGGGTTTCCCTCAGGGTGCTCCAGTTTCCTCCTGCATTCCAAAGACATGCAATTTAGGCTAAGTGGCTATTCCAGATTGCCCCTAGGTGTGAATGGTTGTTTGTGTCTTTATTGGCCCGGCAATGGACTGGCCACCTGCTCAAGGTGTACTTTGCCTTTCTCCCAAAGTCGGCTACCATTGACTCCAGCTTCTTCCATATGACCCTTAACTGGATAAGTGGTACAGATAATTTGTGAATGAATTATATTTTAAAAATTATTTTTTTTAAATGAAGTGTTTTCAAGTTTACATGTAAAATCTGTTACTGTGCGTGTTGATAAACAATGCTTTATCTGTCTGTCTGTCTCACTCTTGGTAGGCGGTTAGAGCAGAGTTAGACTCTCAGAATGTCAGACTGCAGGGCATTATGGGGAGAGTAAGAGAAAGAAGCCATGACCCACCTCAAGAGATCCAAAAACTTCATGACCAAGTCACACTGTCCTTAAAGGATGCCAAAGAAAAGGTATAGTAAAATTTTTGTGTATTATTGTGTATTATTTTGTATAAAGTGAAATTTTAAAAGAATTTGATTGTACCCCATACAGTATAATGATGCTACCTAAAATAGTCAAATATTTGCTAAATTATTCTAAGGACTGCGTTAGTTCTCAGTTGAATTGTCTGGTAACATCTGGTTCTGGACACAAAGCATAGAATTTGCAAAAGAGAAAGGCAAACACAGGGATTTAAAAGGACATCAAAACTTTTCAAAGTGACAGATTTAAACATGTGGCAATAACTATGACACACAACAAGTTCTGAACCTATCACAGGATCCAATAGCAGGGGTAGACAAGTAGGCTCCAGAGTGGCACATCGACAAGGTGCGTAACTATCAACCTGCAGATCGCAAGTTCGAATCCAGGTTGATGCCTCAGCCATCCGCGACTGGGGGTCCCATGCAGAATCACCAGCCAATCCAGGCATCTGTGACCTCATTTGGCCAGATAGCGCTTTTGCTCTAAGTGTGTTAGGCCAAATGCACAGCAGTTTTGCATGTCACGGAGAGGGCATGTGCATACTTATGCCCCTCCCTGGTTGGTGGAGGTGGCCATACGTGATGGAGGCAACACTTGATGAGTGGGAATTGGATACGGCTAAAATAAACCAACACGTGGCATTGTGAATAAATGAGGACCAATATTGAAGTGTCGGTACTATGAGAGCATGTAGCCAAGAGGGTATTTTATAATTTCAATCTTTGTTATCATTATAAAGTCACCATAATGCGTCACCATAATTAGTGGGAAAATAATGACTTAAAAAAGGCATGGAACTCCTTTTATAAAATAAATAAGACAAATAAATCAGGAAAAAATTTTTAATTGGGTGTTTCAGCTTTTTTGTTTGCTTTGGAAAAAAAGGAAGTCATTTTAGAAAATGAGAATATTTATCATTGAGAAGGAAAAACAAACAAACATGCTGATCAGTTGTCAATAGGAAGTACTTGATTATTAGATCTGAGTATATAAATCAGAGAGGTTACAGTAAACAGAACAGAAATAATTCAGGGTATTTGTTGTTTTTGGTGTTTTAGGTAGGACAGGCTATGGGGACAAGTGGCTCACTTCAGAGAATGAGTGAGCATGTGGATAAAGTGACTGCAGGTTTAAGCTCTGTTGAAGCCCTGCTGCAGCAGAAGAGTCCCACTGTAAAAGAAGCTGAGCGCGTACTCAAGGTGTGTTTCTGTTCATTTGTGTGTGTGTGTGTGTGTGTGTGTATGTGTGTGTGTGTGTGGTGGGGGGGTATTTTATAGTTATTTAGACCTCAAAAATATCTGAAATTTA
>JBCNYG010000002.1:8375945-8394292 GCA_039654305.1 Porochilus rendahli | reverse complement strand
ATCAGACCTTAGAGATTGGCCACTCTCTCTGATTGTTTTTGTGATTGATTGCAACTTGGAATAAAGAAACCTACTTTAGTAGGTTTAGTCCCTAGTTGGGACTTTAATTTTAATAGTGTTTTTGATACTGATTGAGTTATGGCATAACAGTTAAAGAAAACAACTAAAAGGTGAAAAAGGATGTTCCGTGCTTCCACCTGCATATGTCCCCTCAGGGAGGGCCCTGAGTTTCTGACAGGTCTTAGCCAAATGTTGCTGAAGGACTCTATGTCTCCGGATGCCAACACCTTCGATTCGTCATGACAGCCTAGGTAGGCTGCCACATTGTCAATAGATATATGTTACACAGGTTAGGAAGATCAGAAGATCAGAAATGATTTGGCACAAAAGGTCATAAACAAAAAAAAAATCTGGATCAAAGTAATTAGTAAAAAATAATTTAAAATGCTTGTTGAACTAAATATACACAAAATACAGATATTTTTATTAGCAGTTATTATACAGTTATTTTTATAGCTTTTAGGCAATTTATGATTGGTGGCCATCAAGAATCCTAAAAAAATATTTTTTCAAAAAGTTTAGAAATTTAGAAGATTTCCTTAAAGCAAGTGGAAAGAATTTTGGATCTGGATCAAAGTAATTAGTAAAAAAATTATTTAGAACACCCTGACATGCTTACCAAGGCCCTTACACATGGAAACTGTTATAAGCAGAAACAAACATTTATTTAAATATATATATGAATTAAATATAATATCCATATGTCACCAATATTGTTAATGACCATCTAGAACATTGCTGGACCCAGAGTTCACCAAACAGACAGTCATTTAAGAAAGTGACGCATCATGGTTTAAGGTCAAATCAAGTACATTGGGATCACAAAGCTAAGATAAGTAAGATGAGTGGTAACACTACCAGATGAAAATATCTCAAATTATTGCTATTCATTATATTTCAGACCTGTAGGTGGCTCAGATTTCTCACCACAGTTGATGATACTGCTTTCTGATCATCTGATGAATGGATGTACTGTACAGCAGTATGTCAGTAATTTTGGTGAAAAAAATTGTCCCCTATTATTTTTCTGCAGGATAATTAAAGGAGTAATGTGTATTACTCAGCATTTAGTATGCCTGACAAGCTCCTTTCATGAAGTATTTGATAACACCGCTCTGTAACGTCATAGCCAGCTATGGTTGCCAGGTAGTTATAAAAAGTTGTGTAATAGCATATTCAGTTCAAGTATCAGGGCCTACAAGTTATGGTCAAACAAAGTGAATATGTAAATCAGATTTAAAGTAAAAGCATTTACTGGTCTTTTATTTACCAGTACCATTATTTACCATGTCTAGGCATCTACATGCCTTTAATAAATTGTTAATCACTTCTTTGACTGGCCTGGTTCTCGCCAGCTCCCGTCAAACACGCGCAGATTCCGACTTACCTCTCTTTCCTCTTAATCCAGTGATCTTTTCTGCACATACACGCACTGATGAATACTTTTTAAACTGAAATACTCTTGGGACAGCATCTTCCTTGAGTTTCATTGTTGTTTTCGACCCCATTACTTCCACAGCCAGGTCCAGAACTAATGCATCTTGAGCAAAATGTTCACTGCACAAGGTGATTGTGATTTCTAGTAGGATCTTGCACTTTTCAGAGCAGACGAGAGTTTATTTGGGGCAATAAAATCCTGGTTTACTTTCTTGGTAGAAATAAAATAATCAACAATTTCTCTTCATTGCAATCTTTACTTATGTTTATATAAATAGGAATACTCAGCAAACACTGTGTTTTTTAAGAAACTGTAAAGATTGCCACAAATTTCTTTCCAATACCGCTGATAGCACATGACATTGATACAAGAGGATTATTTTGAGCTATAGATAAGCATATATATAAATAAGTTGAGGAGATGTGCGCTTTCATATGTGATTGTCCACATATACAACAAACCTCATGACTACATAGAAACAAAGGTTTGGTAAGTTCCAACCACAAGGACATCATAAAAATGCTTCATGATGCATGCACACTGCTCGCTGAAACTTCTAAAGCAAACTTGCAGGCATGTTGTAGTTCTTTCACCTCTGTTTTGCACTGAAAAGCGGGGTAAAAGGGGAGAAACTGTAATATAAAAATGGTATGTGGGCTTCCATTTCATAAATGAATGACACAGCAGTGATTATAGCCTTCCCAAGATACAAAACCAAAATTGGGTGATGTTGCAGTATCTGCAGCTGGCTATTCAAGGGAGATACTTTTTTTGGATCTCACCAGGCTGCTGAAACAAGCATATAAAATATTTTATAAGCATACAAGCATAAAAACAAGTGTATATAATTTGGGGGCAGCTGTAGCCTAATGGATAGAGAAGCTGGTTTGGGACTGAATGGTCACTGGTTCGATACCCGAACCAGCAGATTGTGGTGGTGGTGGGAGTGAGCTGTACCTTCCCTTTCTCCACCTTCATGGTTGAAGTGCCTTTGAGCAAGGCACCTAACCCCCAACAGCATTCCAGGCACAGTAATGTATGTAGCAGCCAACTGCTCCAAGTGTGTGTGCTCACTGTTTACGTGTGTTTGTATGTGCTATCTTTGGATGGGTTAAACGGAGAAGCAATAATTTCCCTTGCGGGACTAATGAAGTATAGGAAAATCAAAAAATATAACCTGTGATGGGTCTAAAAAGCTACATTTCAAATTCCCTTGCACTAAAATTTTTGTGTACTAGTGAGTAGGGTAGAATAATCAGTCAGTGTCACTGAGAACCAGCATGGCCTAATGTCTTACAGAGGTATTGTTCACTGTCAGGATCTTCCTCCTTAGTAGTGAAAATTTCAGAAGAATTGTTGGGGTCATCTCCATGGCTGTAGACGTTTAGTTCTAGCATCTCCTCTTTCTTCACAAACACCTCTGACATATCAGATGTCCCAGCATCTAAAGTCTGTCTTTTCACATTCTCACAGTTCTAAAGAACAAACAATAAAAACAAACAAACAAAAAAATATATATAGACACTTTAAAAATCTGTTTATACAGTTTGTTAATATGTAAAAAGTGGGTTTGTAATACAAAAATATCACCCAGCTTTACCTCTGAGGGTTCAGGATCAGCAGCCTGAGACTTTGTGGAGGAGCACTGTCTGCCTGCTACTGAACTCATAACAGCTCTAAACAAAGTTTAAGAAAAAGAGAAAGAAGGTCAATAAAACATTTTTTAAATTATTTTCTCAGAAGATTTATAAACCTATATGACCATAATTCTTTTCAAAAAAATGTTAGTAATCACAAAACAAATGAAACAAACAAAAATATTTGTTGCAAAATTCTGGAGGTATTACATGAGAATTACATTCCTACATGAGAAATACACTCAGTACTAAATATCACAAATCTTCATTTATGCATGATAATATATTTTATGCAGTCTACATTAAGAATATGTTCCACAGAGTTAACAGAATGTCTTTCTGCTAAGTTAAATAACATTTTTAGTCAGAACAAAATTAAGCTTCCAGCTATTAAAAAAACAGCACTAAACACACCCCTTCAATCACATGCATTTGTTGATACTGCAGAGGAAATCCTCTCTTGTTAAAATACAGGAAGGATGTGTCATTAAGAAAAGTAATATGGAAACAATGTTATTGTCACTTAAGTTTTCATTAGCAGGGCTTTCAAATAGTTTTTTAGTAGCAGGAAGTCCTTAAAAACTCATCATTACCATTTACACTTTAAAAAAAATACACTGAATAAGACACTTAATTTATAATCCATCGTGAGAAATTGCCAAACACACATGACACTGCAGTGGATTGCTCAGCTGTTGTATTGTAATGTATTGAAAGGTTTCCTCCCACAGTCCGAAGAAATGCACATTAGGCTTATTGGCTGTTCAAACTTGCTCCTAGGTGTGAGTGTGAATGATTGTGTGAGTGTATGCCCTGCATTGGTCTGCCGGCTGTTCAGGGTGTACACTGTGTAAACTCAGTGTCCGCTGAGATAGGTTCCATCCTCCCTGCAACCCTAGAATAAAGCTGTTTGGCAAATGAGTAGGTGATTCCTGTGAAAGAACAAGAGTGCTTTTTATTCTGTCCTGGGATTAAGACAAGTTTTTTTATTTTTTATCTCATCATGAAATTAAGATCGTTATGAAATATTTTAGTGAAAGTGAGATGAAAAATCCACTCCTGTCTCTTACTGCTCATAATGAACTCAAAAACAGATAAAGGTAAACTGGCAATTTCCTCAGTGCTGTGATTTTCTTCAAATAAAAATCTGTTGTATATTGAATATATAGCTATATGTATTAAACACAGATGGTCCTCACTGCATGTCCCAATTCTCGAGAATTAAACTATGAACATAATATAACAGTACTAGAGTTTGAATATAATGTTGATACAACATGCTAAAGGAAAACCACTTTATATCCCGTTCAACAGAGTTTATCCAGTTACACAAATATGCGAGCAACTGATGATATGTACAGGAAACATACAGGAAGCCATTTTCTTTTGGGGGAAAGAAGCACATGAAATGTTACTGTGAGGAAAATGGCAAAAAGTTGCTGTTTTGCAGGCTGTACTGTAAATTGCAAAAAAAAAGAATGAAAAAATAGCTGTCATTCATCAGCAGGGATACTGTCTCCATAGATGGAAGCACAGAAGCACAACTCACCTCGTACATACATACATACGTATGCTCAGCTACATACGTATGCTCAGCTCACGTAACAGATAGCCTCCTTTTTTTCACTACACAATAGACTATCGCCCTGATGTCATAAATGTTTTGCGTTTGATTCTATACATTGACCAGCGTAAAATTCCTTCATATTTAATTTTGAACAATAATATTAGTACCCAGTAACACCAGTCACAGGAGCATGTTCCATGAGAGCAGGACCGCTACCTCCACCTTTGTGCAAAAAGGAACAGGAGGAACACTGCCAGAGGCCTGCAAAATGACCTCCAGCAGGCCACAAATGTGCATGTGTCTGCTCAAATGGTCAGAAACAGACTCCATGAAGGTGGTATGAGGGCTGACGTCCACAGGTGGGGGTTGTGCTTACAGTCCAACACAGAGCACAGCTCCATGTGCTCGCCAGAGGTAGCCTGACTGCCATTAGGTACCGAGATGAAATCCTCAGACCCCTTGTGAGACCATATGCTCATGCGGCTGGCCCTGGGTTCCTCCTAATGCAAGACAATGCTAGACCTCATGTGTCAGCAGTTACTGCAAGACGAAGGCACTGATGCCACGCACTGGGCCGTGTGTTTTTCCACTTTAATTTTGAATGTGACTCCAAATCCAGATCTCCATGGGTTAAAAAATTTGATTTCCATTGATAAATTTTGTGTGATTTTGTTGTCAGCACTGTCAACTATGTAAAGAACAAAGTATTTAATACAAATATTTAATTCATTCAGATCTAGGATGTGTTATTTTAGTGTTCCCTTTATTTCTTTGAGCATTGTATTTTCTTATCATATATCTTTTGTCTGTTTTGAACAGCATTAATTTGAATGACTCAAGTCTGTGATGCTGTTCGTTGGCAGGTGATGCTGGATGAATCAGATGGGATGCAAAGGTCTCTGGAGACCTTAGGGTCCTCGCTTCAGGAAATATCAGCTGTATGTGACACCAGCACTGAGGAGCAGAACCTTCTGCAGATCTGCAGCCGCATTAGAGACATGCAGCATAGTGTTATAGAGCCACTTTCTCAGCTCCAGCAAGCAGCAGCAGTAAGTATCAAAATGACTGTTTCAAGTTTATAAAGATTTAAGACTGAATTATAAAGTATACTGCATATAAACATATGCAGTTCATATAATACTATGCAGTTTACGTCCAGGTAATGACTATCTGTTGATCTCCTGTTTAGGAGATGGATGCAATCGAAGCAGAGGTGAAGACAATGGAAAAGAGTATCACAAAGATCAGAAGTATCTTATCTACTGTAGAGACAGAGGACATACCCCCAGAGCAGCATCTTCAAAACAGACAGGCAAATCCAGCCACAGTTATACAATAACAGGAGGCTCTTTTGTGTTTGTGATGAAAATGTGTCCCTTCTCTTGATATCCCCTCATAGTGTTTTTTTTTTTCCAGGTAATATTAGAAAACCTACAGGCCATGCAGAGAACCTTAGCGGAGATTGAGAGGTGCAAGGATGGCCTGGGTTTGCCTACAGGAGCTGAACGCAGTCTTTTAGTCTTCCAGAGAGCAGAGCAGCTTTATCCACATATCAATGAGTTGCAGCAGCTCACTGAGGAGCAAAGCAGCACATTCAGGGTCTGTACCATTCTACTGATCATACCATTCTACTGTACGTGATTCATAGCAGTGCAAAACTTTATCTGTTTGGCACACTTTCGCTTTGTTTGTACTGTGCATGCTCAATTCAAATTTTCTGCCTTTTTGGCTGTTGTGGGTGCAGCTAAAATTAGGTGAACAAATTTCTATTAGTATACAACATATACTACACAGGATTGGCACAGTCTGATTGGTCTGCCATCTCAGGATTCAAAAATATTGTTTTATTCTAAACAAACAATCACTAAAGTTAAATTTTTGTTATCTGCTCGTTTGATTAGATTTCATGTGGTCTGTTGACATGCATTTAGCTTTGCCTTCAAGCACAATTTAGGGGAAAAGATGCACATGGAAATCATCCACTTCATTCATATTTAATAAACCACTAACTGCATTCGGAAGATAATAATATACACTGCCCAGGCAAGAAAAACAAATGTAAAAACAATTTAGTTGGACTGTCTCCAGCCTTGATTACAATGTATAATCATGATGGAATTGTTTCTACAAATTCAAGCAACAGCTCAATATTTATTTCCATCCAAAGTTGGGTTCATGTTTAATTAACATCTTGAATTGATGACTGGAAAAATCTTCTCCAGCACATCCAAAAGTCTTTCAACAGGGTTAACCTCAGGACTCAACAGGTAGCAGGTTATGGGTGAAATGGTTCCTCATCTTCCCAGAACCACTTTTTCACTGTTTGAGTCCCAATTTTATATCCATGCCATCAGGGAAGAAAAACCCTCTGAGTCTCGGTTTTAGTATTGCACATTCAAATGAATATAAAACACTCGGTGATAATGCAGCTCGGAATCCCACTAGTTTTCTTTTCATGGTTTTCTTTTGGAAAGCTCTGATCCCCAGATATCTGTCCTGAGAGTTTTAATAATGTGTTGGGGCCAGTAATACATGAGTGATTGAAAATATTCAGTGAAGCATTGATAGCAATGATAATTACACAATTACCATGGGGACTGGGAATCTGGCAAAATCATTGTTAAGAAAAGTCTAGAAATTAGATTGTGTCTATTCTTTAAATATTACTAAGTTGAATTATTTACTGCTTCAACAAATGTTAGCATTTTCCAAGTTCCTCGGGACTTATGTCTCCATATGACATGTTGAGTCATTGTATATAATCTGATGAAAAAGCATAAAATGCCTCTACTCTTACATTTGAATGCTATTGTAAATACACCAACCCCTTGTTCTTCTGGAGTAGCATGTGTTGTATTTTTTTCTGTTTTGCTGCACTTTGAACCTTATGAGCTATCTTTTTCTTTAGGCTGCCGTTGGTCACTCCATGGCTGTTATCTCTCCCTCTGATGGAAGCTTGGTGTCCAGTCTTGCCCATCATTGCTCTGAGGATGTGATGGTAAGTTCAGCACCCAGTGTCACACTGACCAATCAAATTCCTGGCTAAGCAGATTTCAGATATTCTCAGATGTGCCTTGAATAGATGAATACAAATCTAGTAAAAAAACGTAGGCAGAACAATTTCTGTGAATTAACCTGAAATGATGAGATCTTTTATCTGAGGAATGAATTGAAGGCAATCAGGTTGGTGAACCATTTAAGCTTTGACCCCAAGAATTATTGGAATTGTCCTGCAGGTACCCATGGAAACAGCATTCTCAAAGGAAGAGGATGATGAGGATTATGAGGATGAAGGCGGTCACTCTTCGTCTTCTGGGACCCTCACTAGCAGTGCTCCAGAGGTACAGGAGACATTACTCTTTATCCTGTTTCAGGTGGTTTTAGCCACATTGGGACTCGTGGAATTGTTTTTCACTTCCAAGATGTTTTCCACTTCTCTCTGCACTTTCAAGACAGCATTACTATTCAAGTCTGATTCATGTTTTTATACTCCTATTTTTTTCCATCCTGTTTCTGTGGATAATAAAATAAATATATAAAATGAAACTTTATATTCTTTCCCCTCCCTTTTAAACTAAAAATCACGTTCTTATGTTGTCTTTTGTTTCATAAGTGCAAATATTTTGTATAAGGTTTTTTGCTCAAAGTTAAAAAAATGTTTTTTCCTAGAAGAAGACAGATCTTGAGAAAGGCTGTTTCATTTAAATAAATATCTTTGACTATATGATTATTGCAGGTGGCACAGTGGCTCACTGGTTTGCACTGTTGCTTAACTACCTCTCATCAAAATCAGCTGGAATTGGCTCCGGCTTCTCACATAACACTGATGTAATATAAATGAGAGGATGATTTTTGCTTGATTTATGCTTGATAGTAATTTATCGATTATATAAGCATAAAAAAACTCACTGCTAAATTACTGAAGACAGCTGCAGTGGTACTGCATTTTTTAAAGCTCATGTACACTGTGTTGCGCCATAATCTGAAAATCTTTTCAAACATCTAAAATGTTTTAAAAAGGATTTACCTGTTTATATGATTTCAATGTAAGCTGAGATCCACTTTTGAATATTACTGTATGTGCTTTGTTTTGTTTTTTCTCTCATGGAAGTAATTTGCTATTCTAATCACAAGTCCTGTCAGGTTCAGCTGCTCTGCTTGTCTCTGTATTCTCCAGTCTGTTTTCTCTTTTTTTATTAAACCTTTTCAATTGTATTGCTTTACTTACGTCATCCAATTCATCTTGAACCCAGGACCCAGATGAGATTTCAGTGGGTGAAGCCTTTAGTGACACCAGTATTGTCAATGTTGACCAAGAGTCTGTCACTGAGGTATTTTTCATGTAAATTATATCAATCGAAATTTACAACCTTGCTTGTACAGACTTGGATCATCTGCTTTTATTCTAAACTCCTGAAATTCAATTTACAGGAATCTTTTCCTGGAGCAACAGAAAGGCCAGTGGAGTCTCAACTAGAAAGGGTTACTTCACCTACTCATATTGAAACAACTTTTTCAAACAGCAAGTCAGTTGGTGATGACACAACTCTACAGCAGGTTACAACTCCAGAAATGTTATTACCTCTGACAGCTGATCCCACTGTGCAACTTAACATACCTGCTAAAGAAACCGAGGAAGCGATGGAGGACATTAAATATCCTGAAATAACAGACATGCCTGAAGGAGCGATGCATAAACATGAATCCGGCATTCAAGAAATATTAACTTCAACTTATAAAGTTGAAGAGTCCAGAACCGAACCTACTGAGGAGGAAAACACGATATGCACTGCTGTCAGTGAGGACCAGAGACTTGTTGAGTCTGCACTTCCAACACTGGACACAGACACCATCCCTCAGGAGGACAAAGCACTGGTAAACATTTTATTATAACCATCTTGTAACTCTTAGTGTCTGATTTATTGTTTTAAAATCCTATACATACAAAATGTTTATTAATAAATTCATTCATTCATTCATTTTTTGAACCTGAGCTGCTTAGGGCTGTCAGATTCGGCTGTTCAGCTCGCCTGGCTTCAAGAGGCGGAAGACTCTTTAAGTGCTCTGTCTTCAGCCATCCAGTGTGTTTTTAACAACCTGTCACTGTTTTATTCCATTTAAAGCAGAACCCTGATGAGGCTCCAGGGGATG
The DNA here is from genome assembly GCA_039654305.1 of Porochilus rendahli. Classification (NCBI taxonomy): domain Eukaryota; kingdom Metazoa; phylum Chordata; class Actinopteri; order Siluriformes; family Plotosidae; genus Porochilus; species Porochilus rendahli. Next base: position 8,384,439 of record JBCNYG010000002.1, on the reverse strand, counting down.
AAGCTCCTGCTGAAACCATTGTTGCCTCTGTGGTCCAAGTGCCTGTCACTAAGGTACAGGTTGATTTTTTTTAATATTATATAATAATTACAATTGTTTGCCAAAAATACACTTTGCTACTGATAGGGGAATTTTGTGATCAGCGTTTTTAGCTCTGTGAAGGCAGTTAAAAAAAGTGTGTGTTTCGTCTCTGTAGAAAACATTGATTTGAAGTACATATGGTAATATAAGTCATAAAAATGCCATAAAAAATAGTCAACATGTTACCATATTATAATAACAAATAGGGCTCAGTACAGGTTAGCACTTTCACTTTATTGCAAGAAGGTCGTAAGTTTCAGCCCTGTCTCCAGCAAGGCCATTTCTGTGTTTAGTTTGCATGTTCTTCCAGTGTTTGCATGAGTTTCCTCTGGGTGTGCGAGTTTCTTACTCTGCTGTTAATTCATATCTTTAGATAGGCATGTACTCAATGTTTTCACACCTAACATTCAGTTTTCCAATTTACAGGAATCTTCTCCTAAAGAAATTGAAAAGCCAGTGGAGTCTGTACTCTTGAAAACTGAGACTCAACCTGAAAATGACACTCCGTGTAAACAGGAGTCAGTTCTTAAAGATACTCCTCCTGAATCTGTCACTGTTTGTGTACAACATTTTGATAAATCAGTGGCAACTGATCTTTCTGTACAACTTCATATACCAACTGAAGTAATAAGTAAAGAGACTGAGGAATCGCCAAAGGATCTCAAACAAGGAGAAGCAATGCAGAAGCCTGAAGGAGTAACACGGAATGATGACCTCAAAACAGAGCATGTAGGGGCAACTACAGTAGAACCAGGACTAGTAAGTAAAGACAAAGATATTGTAGAGAAGCGGACTGAGTCAGACCTTCAGGAAATTTTGGAAAAGTCCACATCCAAACCTAAAGCAAAAGAATTAACTGCAGTCAGTGAAGACCAACAGAGAGCTGTCTCATTCCCGGCCGCAGTGCAAGTACCGGATACCAACACGACTCCTCAGGAGGATACAGCACTGGTACATTTATTCATTAGTAGTATATCTGATATATTAAGATGTTAACATATGTAGTAGAATACTTTAATTCAAGAAACGATGGACACATAATTAAAATGTTTCTGTTTCTTCTACTGCAGGAGGTGCAGAAGGAGCAACGGGAGCAGAGAGATCTGATAGAGGCCACTGCTCACCACAGCAGCAGCTCTGATCTGGCGCAGGAGGAACAAGCACAATCTCAGAAACATGCAAGGTATGACATGCAAGTTCTTGGCTTGCTTTTAAAATATGTCAAGCTACGTTTCATGTAATCTGAAAAAGGTAAAACATAAAACCACAACTCATGCTCTCTCTATGTTTAGATCCCTTGGTGAGAGTTCAGATGTTCCTGAGTACCCAACTGATATGGAAGTTACCTGGGCCCAACTTCTCTCAAGGCTGGACCTTCTGCTGGACTTAGTAAACACTGAGCAGGGCATAACTAAATTAGAGGTCAGTGTCACTCCTGGAAAAAAAAAAATTATAAAAATAAAAAATCTAAATGTGTGGAAGCCTAGCCTGATGTGGATGTAGTAAGAACACTCTTCAAACCTGACCCAGCACCTTAACTACTATACAACCGGCCCCACATATTAGTATTTTCTACATGGGAGTGGTGCAATCTGATTGGTCTGCGATCTCGGGATTAAAAAATGTTATTTCAGGTGGATAATGCTCATATCAAACTAACAGGCATTCTCATTTTAGTTAGCTTTTTCTTTTGTTTTTGTGTATTGCATGCCTAAATTCTTAAAAATTCCATAAAGACACCATTAAATAGGTCTGCACCTGCTTGTGCCTGTGTGCACCGAGTTCACTTGTGCATGTCATGGGACCTAGGACCTTCTTGTTGTAAGGCAGGCATGCTATGTGATGAACCAGTCTGAGCACACCTTTAACATTATTTATTTTAACCAAGAACCACTGTGTTGCTTAGTTGTTTTTTCCTGTGTCTTTTTTTACAGGTGAAATGTATAGGTGATGATGAAGTGGTAACTGATACTGGAGCTTTCATCACCAAGGAAATGCAAGGGCATGCTGAACAACTTCGCCTTATCCATCACAGCAGATTCACTCTGGCCACTGCAGTAAGCTTCTTACTCTGTGCTGAGAACAACCTTTTTTAATGATACCTCATTAAATTATTTGGATTGGGGCTTAGTTGCATACCACACATTGAAATACCCACTTGATTACATTTGTAATTAAGTAGATATAAGATTAGTAGATATAATCTGTACAAAAATCTCATGACTGATTGCTCTATTCAGGCTGGTTCTGTTCAGTCTGAACTGTGTAAGGCCTTGACTGGTTTGAGTCACACACTCTCCAGAATCACACACACACTTCAGTCTCCATCAGAGATGAGCAGAGAGACCAGCCAGCTTTGTCTGCTCAATGTACAGGTAGCACATGATACCACGTTAGTTAGATGTTCTATACAAAATCTTAAAACCTCAGTTATGTTTTGACTCCACTCTACCTCTCAGTGTCTGTTCTCACAGCTGGCCTCTGTAAGTAGTATGTTAAGCAGTATGGGTCCAGAAATCACTGTCCCTGAGGTCTCAGATGCAGCTTCCTGTGTGGAGCGAATCAGTAGCTGCATATCCTGCATTCAGAGAGCTTTGTTGTCCCAAGAAGAGCTGCTGAGTAAGAAGATAGGTCTTACACCACAGCTTCAGGTTTGTCTTTCACAAGCACCAACAATGTTTCAGGGGTCTATGTGCTTCAGTAAGAATAATTTCTGTTCCATGTCACATAGATTACCGAGCAGTTGCTTGAAAGTCCAGTATCTGTTTTGGATACTAAAAAAGTACAGCAAAGTGAATCAACCGGCTTCATTCATGATTTGTCCACCCTACAGGTATATTATCATTTCCTTTGCCACTCCAGTAAGGAAAAAATAATCCTGTAGTGGACACTTGCCGCCACCTTCAGTAGCACAAGGTAATCACAGTATTATTGAATAATCTATCCTCTTGTGCTGTGTTCCCAGAATGTGCTCTCAGAGGGCAAGCTGAGGAGTTCTGTGCGTGAGGATAAGAGGAAAGAACAAGAGGTTTCAGCACTACACCGCTGCTACCAGGCTAATCTACAGGGCTTTAAGGACCTGGTAGAGCTTGGCTCAGAGCGACTTCATCACAGCAAAGTCATGCATCAGCATAGCTACAGACAGCTCCAGAGCCTGCTCAGAGGACACAAGGTACGCATACTCATGCACGCGTACATGAGAATCTGCCAACCTGTCAATCTTTTTACAGTGAAGCTCAAAGTGTCCAACTCAATGCCCATGCTACCTTGTGTGTGTAATCAGTGTGTGAAAATTTGCATATTATTTAAACACGCTTCCATTGCATTAGACACATCATTACACTTCACTCCAGTGGATCCCATTGTAGCGGTCACTGGGGTTTTTGTATACAGGCCCCACAGTGCAGTGTATTTGGGTTCAGACCTTACAGGGCTGAAACACTGGTTAAAATGGTGGGTATAGAATCATTTGATACAAGTCAGACCCAAGCTGAAAATGTTTCAGAAATGTATTGGACGTTGGCTTTCAGTCTGATTCAGTAATTGAATCCAAATCCTGACATGTACCCCCACAAATGTTGAAATGTCTTGAAAAGCATATGTTGATGGAAAAAAGAAAAACATAAGATTAGATCTTTTTTAAAACTCAATCTTCACAATATTTTTAATATGTACATATTTTTAAATGTCATGTTCAACTACTACCACTACTACTAGTAGTACTACTCCTACTGCTGCTATTAATGCTATCTTCCCCCTAACCACCAAATGGAGTCTTTTGGGCACGTATGAGATGTGTCAAGGTCTAGGACGTCTGGTGGAGCCCTTCTCTCCAGGACTCTCAGATTCACAACGGGGGACTATTTGGAATAGCCAGTTAGCTTAATTGGTATGTTTTTGGACTGTGGGGGGAAACCACAGCACCCGGAGGGAACCCATGCATGTTGAAGTTTTCACATATGCCTAATGTTGCATTCAGTTAAATAAGTTTTCATAGTCGTTCTTGTGCCTACAAATGTCCTATTCTAATATCTGAACTTCTGTAGTTATTATTCAACAGGATAGAAAACTGACAAAAAAAAGAAAAGCTAATGTGACTGGCAGTGAAATTTGAAGTTTGACATTCCAGAGAAGCTGAATGCATTTCACGTTATGGCTGTCAATACTTTTCATATTTATTTATGGATTATATCACATTTTCTAATGGTGGATTGAAAGCAATTGTTACATTTATCTGACATTTAATGTGTAATAAATGTCCTGACAGAGGTTTTTCAAGGAGTTAAGGTGGTACCATGTGATGGTCCAGCATCAATCCAAGCAGATATCGGAAGGAACACAAGATCAAGAAGAAATTGAAAAGTTAGTCACTGAGTTGATTCTACAGGCTTTAGGGCGAGGAGTTCACATACAGCACAACTTAGAGGTAACTCATGTTGTTTATATTTTCCTCATAAATGGCACAAAAGAAAAGCATTCACTTGGGAGAATATGAGTTTATGATGCCGCAGCCATCTGGGGCCAGGAACCGAAGGAGTAAAATTGGCCATGCTGTTGCTATGCTCTGTCTTGCCTGCTGGTATAGCAACACTAGCAAATCTTTGGCATTTGTAAGCTCATGAAATCGTAAGAGGTCAGATAGCAAAGTGTGATATGTGTCGGAGTAGGTCAAGGCTTCATTGGGCTAGCTTCAGGCTCAGAGAATCTAAGGCGACAGCAGCCAGTTGCACTTAATAGTAGTCTTAATTAATTCATTTATGCATGTGCTCATTGTTTAATTTTTAATTGATCTATATATATACATTATTTTTTAAACCATATTTTACTTACCAAAATTTTCATCCAGCCAGGTGAATCTGACTTTATATAATTAATGTAGCTTTTGCAAAATCTTCCTTGCTGCAGGAGTGCTCTCGATACGAAGAGATGGGAGTGAAACTGGGGAGGCAGCTGGAAGAGGTGGAGGCAGCCATGGCCAGTAATGACCTAAAGTCAGAACCTGAACTACAGCCACAAGATCGACTGCAGGCTTACCAGGTGAGATCTACTATTTAACAATTTCAAAGGATGAATGAGAAATCCCATTTCTTTAATTAATCTCTGGACAAGGGCCTGCAAATGTAATATTGTTGACACAAGTCCCATTTTCAACAGACAAGCTGATTACCAAGTTATACATGCTTTCCATTTATGGTTGCCTACATCTCATTATTGCTTTTTTAATCTGGTGATGTTCATCTCTGGTGATGCCAAACCTCATTAGACTTGGTCATACAGAAGGCCGTCATGTTCGTACTTGTTATTTGGCAAACCCTCAGATGAACTAGTGCAAGCAGCTTTGGTAGATAAGGCATGAAGGAGATGGGGAAGAAGGGCCTTTTCTTCGTGATGGATTCATTGGTTGTGGGTTGCATGGGACCCTTTTCAGCACACTCCATTCCAAATCAAATTACTTGGATAGGCTGTTGCCATGTCTGTGGAACTCCATGTTCTCCCAGCCACTTTGACTGCTCTTGTATTATTTCTTCCCCCACAATTACGGAAGCTCATTTCTCAGCCCAATTGACTCATGCATAGTGGTGAGTGGTACCTATTGGACAGCTGTAATAGATTTATGCTGAGCTTTATTCCCATTCCTCAGTCCTCAAGAGGATTTTTTTTTGGGGGGGGTGTTACCATAGCACTGAAAGGGATGGCATGGATGCAAGGAGAGAGAAAGCCTGTGGGGCCATGGCTGAGTACAGGTGTTGAAAAGACCTTTATCTTTCTTCTCACATTTTTTTCTCTTTCACTCTCAGGAGTTGCAAAGGCTTCTTAAGGACAGCAGGCCTCAGTTGGAGCTGCTGCAAGCACAGAGTTCATTTCCTGAGAGAGTGAACCATGCTGATCCAATTTCAGTGCTTCAGAATAACTGGCTAGCTCTCCACAGACAGCTGGAACAGGAGATCCAACGCACAATGGAAATGAAAGACAGTTATGATAGGTGGGGATCCAAAATTAATAAAAATTTTACATTGTGTGGTTCTCAGTCTCACTCACTCACTCACTCACTCACTCACTCACTCACTCACTCACTCACTCACTCAATCATTCATTTGGCGAACCACTTAATTCAATCAGAGTCTCAACTGATACAGGGCAGAAGCAGGGTACACCCTGAACATCTCACCTGACCATGGCAGAGACAACACACACAACCATTTACACTCACGTCAAAGGAACAATTTGGAACAGCCAGTTATCCTAACGTCTTTGGTCTGTGGGAGGAAACCGGAGTACATGGAGAAACCTACGCAAGCATTGGGAGAACATGCAAACTCCATACAGAAATCAAACCCAGGGTGTTCTTGCTAAACCACTATGCAGCCCTACCTACAGCTGCCTTGATAGCAAATTAATTTAGTTTGAGCGTAAATTATCAGTGTGTCTTCAGATGCCTTTGAATTTAGAAATACTGTTTAATAGGATGCTGTATCATTACAAACCTTATGCTATAATTGTAGGCCCTTGTTTACTTCATGCTTATTTTTTTCTGAATAAATGTTTTCTGTAGGTTTCAGTGCAGTTTTGCTGAACTGGAAGCGTGGATTACTTCTGTACTTGCAAATGTGCAAATGTGGAAAAACCTCAGTGATTCCAATTCACAGGATTCAGAAATTGTTCTGCGAAACATCATGGTGATTATCAGTCTAGTTACAGTGCAGGTGAAAACAGATAGTTTCTTAACTGGGTTTTAAATACCATTCGGTATGTTTTAGGACTTCTTTAAGGAACTGGAAAGCAGGTCGGTACAGAAGGCCACTGCCCTGACAGCAGGCTCGCAGACCCTGCGGCTGTCAGACACGGAGTCCTCTGAACTACGGCGACATTTGGTTCAGCTTGAGGAAGACTGGACCGAGCTCACTAACACCGTACCATCTGTTCAGCACACACTGCAGCAGGTAGGCATCACTCAACTGGAAATCGAATAGATTTGCAATGCATATACAGTTTTTGAATTAATTGAGGTTAACTGTTAAAGGAATAGACCTGTGTAGTGTGGGGGTATCTTTAAGTCTTTTTCTGTGCCCATAACACAGCATGTTTTATCCCACACTTTGCAATAATTTATTTATATATTAAATGTTTATTTATTTAGATGGATCATTAAGTCTGATTTTTATACTGATTCTTATGAAGAATCTAGTTGAACTAAAGAATTCATTCAAATTAGAACAAATTATCATTTATTAGACACTTAGGAAGCTCTATGAGTACTTTTATACTGCTCTCTCAAAGTGTTGTGAATGTGATGCTAGTAAAAAAAACAAAATAAATGATGTTAGATATTAATTAAAAAAATACAGTAACACATCATCCTTGTCAGCACTCACACTACTCATTATTATCTTTTGTTTTCTCTTCCATTTCCAGACATAGCTGCATGAAATCTTCAGTATAATCTGACATATATTTACATACGCCTTTCATAAATTCACCAGCATTACATAATAAACTTGAAGGCTAACCAGAGAGTACAAAACTCAACCAAGCTGAAAACCCCCCCCCCAAAATAAATCAAAAGACAAGGTTCTTTGCACATTCTGCAGTGCCTACCGTAATACCACACTTCACATCCAATCTCAAGAATAAAACATTCTGTATTCAGAATTTAATCTAGATCACCACCAAAATCTAATGGAGTGTTATCATACTCCAACCCTTCAAAAAATCATCCATTCATACCATTTTACATTAGTTTGCTAACTAAGAAACAGACAAGTAAACAAACACTGATAAAACCATAATCTCCTTGGCAAAGCTAAATATTTATGCAATACTCATGAATGTGTTACAATTCACTCTTCAAATTCAGTGTTATCAATAATTATAACGTCTACTAGTATACAGAATTCCATGTTGTGTCTATCTCACTAGGTAAATGTACAGTTCATAATAATTCTACACTCTGTCTAATAATTTTATATTTTACCTTCATGGTGTTCTCTCATGCCAGCTGCTGGCAGGTCTAGGTCAGAGTGAGGTCAGGGCTTATCTGTCCACCTGGCTGGAACAAATGAAGGGCAAACTGGAGGAGGAGAACTTCAAAGATCATCATGTCCTGAACCCTACTGAGCTCACAATGCTTTTACAGGGTCTGAAGGTATCACTTTATTCACAATGTTTTCCATTATATCATTGTTAGATATAATATTTATATCTGTTTCATTAATTAATTCCCATTCATTTCAATATCCATTTCACTCACTCGCTTCACATTTGCCAAATCGCTCATCTCAGCTGACACTGGGTGAAGACGAGTTACACCCTGAACAGCTAGCCAGACCATTGCACGGCAATCACACAGACATACACACACGCGCACACACAAGCGTGCATGCACACACACACACGAACACACACGCACACACAA
>JBCNYG010000002.1:8348746-8364865 GCA_039654305.1 Porochilus rendahli | reverse complement strand
TTTGATTGTGTTCATGGTCATGGAGCTGAACTAAGTGAATGATCTTCTAGTGTTTGGTAATACTTTGTAAAGTGTGATATCTTGTTGGATAGTCAGCCTTTTTTACATTTTTCTGTAATAAGAGCTTTACTCTTCTTATGTATTTTTATTTAATAAGATGCTGAATGAGGTCATATCTGCTATGCCACCACACCACCGGTTTTTGCGAACACTACTCTATCCTCATGAATTTGCATAAGCAGACTCACAGTGTATGTGAATATTCAGTATTACTTACTAGCTGTAATTATCAGTTATTAGTTGAAATATTGGTATAGCTGGCTTTCATAATGAAGAAGAGAAAAAATAGGAGAAACAACCAAACAACCAAAAAGCAGTTATATATTAAATATAGTAATTATTTGTTTTATTAGTGCTTATGTAAATGTATATATAGCCCTGTTAGTTTACATTTTAAAGGAAAGTTTTATCTTATTATGTTGCATAAGAGCCTCTAGTTACATCAGTTACTTTAGCATCGGGTTATGGATATGTTTGTCCAACAGATGAATATGTTTATTTGCAGCTGGAGTGGCACATTTCTTTTACATATTTTACCTCAGCAAATTAGTGTTGAGCTGAATAAATTAGTTTTTCAAAATAAATAATTTTAATTGTGTAGATTTGACCAACATTGTATAGTAAAGATTCACTGCTTTCTGTTGTTCAGGAAAGGTTTGATTTCGAGGTTGACCCAGTTGAAGGAACGATGGCAGGGAACACTGTGTAGGGTTCAGCAGCGTAGCAGGTGCCTAGAGCAGCAAAGCAAACAATGGAGACTGTATAGGACAGGCCTGAAAAGACTCTGGAGCCTTCTGAAGGACTTAGAACATTTACTGTCACCTGCTGAATTGGCACCATGCCGCGTTCAACAGCTTCAACAGTCTATTCATGAATTTGAGGTAAGACTGCACAGGATAATTTTGTAGTGTGCCAGACATTTCTTTCCACTTTTATTATTTTCTAAATTCAGTTAGAAAGGCCACCGGTCATGACTAAATTGTGGTTCATACTATAGCAAATAATTCCAGGAAATGTAGCAACAGATCTACAACGTCTGTATGGTTGGTTTTTCATGTATATATTAAATGTTACATTTGAAATATGTCTTCCAACTCATTACAGCTGATTTATTGTTCAAATGAATATGTCGAGGATATCTTAAACTAAACTAGTGTAACAATGCTCCCCGTCATTGTATGGCAGCAGGAAAGGAGAGCAGTAATGGTGCATTTAATGCACATAGATAAAATTAAGGTACCCCCTCTAAATGACACAACAGACAAATGTCTGTGTTCTCTATGCCGAGCAAATAAATCAAACCTCTAGCAGAATTATGCAGTTGGTTCATCTTTGCTTCCTGCAGCAAGCACAGGAGAATCTGTGTGATCATGAAGAACTCTACACCCAGATTGGGCAGGTGTACAAGCAGATCTTATCCCTGGCAGATGAAAAGACACAAGAAGAGCTGAATGTTGAAATTGGGATGTTGCAGAAGGCATGGGAGCAAACTAAGGGTCTGGTTGTGAAGAAGAAGGCTCTCTCTGAAAGCGTCATTAAGGTTTGTGATCAAAACCCTGCACACTGGAGCTCATCTGGAATTTATATCATATTTAATAATGCAGTCAGACACACAAAGGTAGACATGAGAAAGAAAAGGACTACCGTTTGTATATGGTGAGCTTCTTAAGTGACATTTAGATACAGACATATAACAGGCAATGGATGAGCTTTTTGAAATATGATGTCATTACAGGGACTGAGGGTGTTTCGAAGGGAATGAGTGTTTTTAATTTTGAGGATTTTTTCTCAAAATTAAATTTACATAAATGTTAAGGTTTTATGGATTTTTTAAGTTTTAAACCTAAAACATAAACGCACAATTGAATTGCTGTGATGTTGGCAGAGCTTTTTACAGTAGCAAACAGAGCTTTGCAAATTATGCTTCTTACATAACATGACAGAATTAACAAAGCATAACAGATCTTTATTATGTGCCTCATTAGGGGTTAAACTACTAATACATTTTAGTAGAAATTCATCACTGACTCACTGAATCCTTTGTTCACCAAAAGCATTAATCTGCAAAGCTAATTGCTTGCATGGAAGGCTTATTGAACTGCAACTGACCTACATACTAAATTTTAGTGGCAAAGAGAGAGAATTTGGGCACATTATGTTCACTGTTTCCCTCATGAGCCTGCTAGATTAGTGGAAAAGTGTTTCAGACCACCACTGCATGTCACATCGTAAATAAGTTAATGTACACCTATTTGCATACAGATTCTTTATTTATATATAGAGTTTTGTATTTTGGTAAATAAAATCTCTGTGTTAAAACTGTCTAAACCTGTTCATCTTTGTAGAACGTACATGTTTAACTTAAGTGGAAAGTTTGCCTTTAATTTCAGGAATGAAATGTTTATCCATCAAACTTTTATCTAGGTGTCAGAGAAAATATATGTAACTGTCATTATGCTGTGCTCCTGACAAGTGTTCATAAAAGTGTTATCCAACATATTCACAATTCACTGTTATATGACTCAAAAGTTAGTTACAAAGTCAAAGTGGGTCAGCATTTTAGTGTTAGAACACAATTTATATGACTAGCTTATTAATATATCTTATTAATATAAGCGCCGATCAGTTCTTCTGTTTGTACACTAGTTAGCATGAATTGTGACCTCACATGATTATCCAGTGGGAACCAGAGATTACTCTGGCTATTGTAATAACCTCCCAGAGGCATGTGACATCATATGGGCTTTAAAATGTCCTAATTTTAAATAGTGCGTTTAGGTCTGAGGTAACGAAAGAAAATGAGCCCAGTGTACAGTTTGTGTACAAATACAAATTAAAACCCAGTTCAAATACTTTTTAAATAGTCTTTGAAATAGACTTTTTTTGTGTAATGGAAACTTTGAATTAAGTCATTCTTTTTACAGTTGGCAGACAAATTCACAGTGATGAAACCAAATAAGTACACTGTATCTTCCAATTCCTCAAAGCAATTTCTTCTACTTTGTTTTAGAACTGGAGTTGCTGTGAGGAAGGACTTGCTGATAGTGCGCTCCATCTACGAAAGATTGCTGTCAGACTTAAACAACCAATGCCAGAAAACGTAGAACTTCATGAGAAGCTCCTTAAGGTACTTGGCTTTGAATAATATGCACTGGTGTTGAGTGCACTGATGTTGAACTAGAGCAGCATGATGGCTCATTGGTTCGCATTATGCCTGACAGTGAGAATGTTCTGGGTCACAGCTGACATTGGCCTTCCTGTGTGGAGTTTGCATGCCCTTCCCAGACTTGCATGGGTTTCCTCTGGGTAATCTGGTTTAAAGACATTCATATTAACTTAACACTACTCTAAACTGCCCATAGGTGTGAATATTAGTGGGAATGATTTTGACTATGTTAGTCCTGTGCTAGACCGGCAACCCCACCTCTTGTCCAAATTCAGGATTAGCTCCACATTCCCCAAAAAATGGTATTGAACTGTTTTTTTATGTATAAAAATCATGCCTGCAATATTCAGCAATAAAGAAACGGCATTTCCTTTTTTGCCTGCACAGTTCCAAATTGTTATTGTCGTTTTTCTAGCAGCCGTTAGCACGTGCTAAGACCATTGAAAGGATACTTAAACTGATGGAATCACATCGTTCTAGAGTTGATCTTGTCTAATTTTCTTCAGTGATTAAAGGAAGAGTTTTTCTTTTTGTAATTCAATAGAAACTCTTTAACAATCCTTAAAAATCAGCTGCAGCTCCAAGAAAGGGGTGGTGGTGGTGGAGGTGGAGTGGGGGAGTCACCACCCCTACCGGGCTATTATACATTTGTAAGCATTCCTCCCTTTGCCCCTGCCCCCTTCTACTGCACTTCTCCACTCACCCGCATTTCCTCCCTTCTGCCTCCTTTCCTCCCCCTTGCAACCGGCAGGCCTTAATCCCGAATACTAGTGACAGAGTGACAGAGAGACAGAGGACAAGGCTTATCGGGCAACAGGAACAGGGATTCAGCTCAGTGTTGGCTGTTGTGTTAATGCAGGAAGAAGAGAACTCCTTAGAACTGTGGGCCGGAGGATTGAAGAAGCTGGTCACCATGAAGGCAGATATTTCGCAGTACGTGCTGCCCACAGACACAATACTTCTACAGGGACAGGTGGAGGAACTGCACAGCCAGTGGGAAGAACTTTGCCAGAAGGTGAGTAAAAGAGAGAGAGAGAGAAAAGAGAGGGGGTGGTGGAGCAATGGGGTAATGGTGTTCCGTGACACAATACACTCACCGTTAGGGCCTCTGGAATTGAGGGGGAATGAATGCATTGCCAACACATAGAGAGGGAAAAGAGAGGGAAAGTCAAATATGTGACTTATTTTGAAAACCTTTTTTTTTTTAATAAAATTATAATAATATTTTGAGCCTATAACTGCTTTGCTCTTGGATTATTGCAATTTAGCCAAAGCACAACTGCAACAATGAAAACAACTAGTTTTATTACAAATATTTGCAGATGGAAATAAAGTGTAGATTCTTGTGACAAAATTAACAAAGTTTTAAAAAAAAACATGAATTTGATATATTTTGCAGCCATTTCTTTATCAGAAGTAACAAAAAGTTAAATGTTGTTTATATTATCCAAACAATGAAAAATGTTTGCGTCTCCCTGTCTGAATTTGATGTAAATATTTGGTCTTTATATCTGCGTCCAAACTACCAAATTCCTTACTAATTCCTTATTTCCCCTGTTGAGGTTACCTTGTTTTGAATTGTTGTTTTTCTGCGTAGGGAACATTCGCATACAAGTTTTCAGAAAAGTTGTTTCTTGATAAAATATTGTGTAGTGGATGTAAAATTTTTCCTCTTACTTATAAATCATGAGGATTTCATTTTCGAGTTCTGCCGAGAACATTAATGGTATAATGTGTTGGTGACTGTCCCGCTGGGCTGTACACTGTTGGTGTATTCTAGTCATGTAGACTTCCATGCAGAGGCTGGATGTGTAAATAAGTGGATGGCACAGAAATGTTTTGAAAACAGGTTGCAGGTGGACTTAGGCACTGGTATCGGATAGCACATGGCTATGTGGGGCAGTGCCTAGACTGCTCATGTGTAAGTGAGTGGGAACCAGAGCCAGGGGAAGCACTATAGATCTGTGCCTCTGTGCAATCTGTCTGCTATGTTAAATTGTGCAGCCCCAATTCATGAAATTGCATAAAAAGTTAACATGATTAAAACAGTGGGTATAAAATGAGCCTAATTCTTTGACTTGGAAGAGATTTAATAATTAATATGCAGGAGAATTCATTCATTAAACATTCTTATTCATTATAAAAGTCGACGTGTTAAATTTCACTTTTCTGATTATAAATATATTGAAAGCTCGCTGGCAGACAAAGAAAGTTCCATTTCACTTTCTTTCAAGTTCCCAAGTGTGAAGTTAATGGAAGTCTGAGAAATGATGCACTTAAGGCTCAGACATATTTGAATGACATGGGGACTGAGGGAACTAAACCGTTAATGTCCCCTACTGTGCTATGGTACTTGTAGAATCTAATAAAGGAGCCCTTACTGTCAAACACTGTCATGCTTGTAGCTGTAGGTGCTGCACTGAATTTAACTTTTATTCATAGCTTAACTGCAGCTCACCCATCTCACTCCATGACATATGTGTTCTTCCATTAAAAACCCCTCATATATAAGGCGTTTTGAGCTTTTAGTAGGAGCTAAGCCTCACATCACTTCCCCCAAAATACTGCAAAATGTTTGATTGTATAACATTTAAACCATACTTTTTGATTTGTTCTATAAAGAGGAGCCTTTTGAGTTTTGTTTTTTTCTCTCAAGAGCCAAAGAAGTTCCTAAAACCATAGTTTTATTTAAGATACATATAAGATATTTATTTAAGATTCATACAAATAAGTTTCTTCACTCTGCAATAAATCTTAAAATAAATTAAACTCCAGTGTAATTATATTTAGTTTTTATTTGTGTAGCACTTTTACTTACCAATAGTGCCAGAGCAGGTTTATAGAAATTCAAGAAGAAACGTTCTGAAACGATATGAGAAACCATGCAAAAGGGACTCTTCTATTAAAGAATCCTCTTCTGAGGAATTTTATAAATTATTACACTTTTACACTTATATACAACATCAAGCAATATGGAAAAAGTGGAAAACATGACGGTTAAGAGTAGAGAATAAGAAACCTGGGTTGAGTAAGGGTGCGAGTTTAAAAGAAATAGACATAAATAGTTTTGAAAATGCAAATCTCAATTGGTAAATGGGACCATCCATGATAGTAAAAATGTTGTAATGACTTATTATATATTAAAAAAGCAAGTTCCGTGATCATATTTAATGTTCTGTCTGCTTGTTATACTTGTATATAAATTCACACTTAAGTGTTCCTGTGTGAAGGTGTCCAGGCGTAAACAAGAGATTGCTGACCGCCTGGATGCATGGACCATTTTTAACGACAAACACAAGGAGCTTTGCGAGTGGTTATCACAGATGGAGAGAAAGGTCATGCACAGCAGGGATTACTTCAGTATCGAAGAGATGGTTGAGAAACTGAAAAAGGTAACACCAAAAGTCTTGTTAGGAGCATTTGCATTTTGTGAATCTTCCTGTTTGTGCATGAAGTACATTATATGGGAGTTGTGTTTGAGTTGGAGTTTTTATAGACCTCAAGATTCTGCTGTAAAATTTCAAGGTGAAGGATGTAAATATGACAACTATCACGTGTGATGCAAAGTCAGTGAAAGGATTGTTAATGATTAGGTTTATTGTACCTTTGACTTTATAATTTAATCCTTTTTTATTTTCTAATCATTTTACAGCAGAAAAAAATATGTGATTTTTTTTTATAACAAACTATAAACAAAACAAAAGATTTCAAAATAATATAGGTAGGTAAGTCAAACAATATAAAAACAAAGATCAACAAAAGTAAAACTGTAGAGTCAGCACTGACTATTCATATAGTGCTGTATATGCATTTCTTTTAGTCTTTCACAACAATCTAGCCTCTCTCTTATCATCTGTTAGTGTTGCATTATACACAGGAAACTCATTAGCACATAGTTCACTGTAGAGTTCTTTCATTAGGTTCACATTGGCCCAGTGATGATCAGAGACCTGAAAGCAGTCATTGTTTTTCTTGGCCGTTGTTATTAGCAACAGCCAGTGGCTGACTGATCAAAATGAACAAGGCCAAACCAAACAAAACAGGTGAAGCCACAGAAGCTCACGGACTATAGAAAGAAAAGCTAGATGGGTCAACAGGAGTTTTCGCCCCTCCAAATTTAAATGAAGGCACCTTTAATAAAATCCCCGCTGAGAACGGAGCCATAGTTTTGACAGCTGCTAGGCCTAGACTAAGGTTTTGTTTGAGATGGATTCATTAACAAATAAAACACAGTACTTCGGAAAGCAGTTCAGGCTCACTGTTTGGATTTTTCCAGGACTGCATGGAGGAGATTAACCTCTTCAGCGAGAATAAGAGCCACCTTAAGCGGTTGGGGGAGCAGCTTCTTTTAGCCAGTGACCAAGCCAAAGAAGCCAACATCCATGGCATACTGCAAGATGTCAATGACCGTTGGCAGCATCTGTTTAACAACATAGAGGAGAGGTAAGAGATTCAAAGACACAGTACGGTAAAGGGTGCAGTATTTCTGCAAACAGAACACCTGTGTGTCTACTGTACAGCTCCAAGCAATTACATCCTACTCGTATTCGATGGTTATAAATTATATGATCCCTTACTAGATAACATTTAATACCGGGTGCAGATTAAAGGGGATTTGGAAGGGTCACTTTATGTAAATGATCAATGCAAAATGTGATGGATATATATAGCTTATTCTTCTTAGACTCATTTATTGTCGACACAGGTTTGAGATATAAGTAGTTTGTGAATAGTTGCATACTGAAAGTTGGCTATTCACTCGTAATTACATGGGTATTCATCAGCCTCATAGAAGAAAGAAACTCTAATGAGCAGTTATATAATTTTTTACTGAATTATGTTTTAATATTTCTTTATTGTATCTTGATTTTATATTAGAGTAATTATTTTTTCAATCTTTTGTGTTTTACTCTGTATTATAACCTATATTGTAACCAAATGGGCTTTATTACAAAGACTTTAATTTTGCCTGTAGAGTTCTCGCTGTGCCCTGTTATTGTTACAGAGCTAATGATTTGCATTTGTAAGAAACAGGACTAGGAGTTTTGGTTTTAGCAGCAAAACCAAGGTGTATTTATTTCACTAATGTACTCAGACCATATCCTGGGCAGAGACAGACAGATGGTACTGGAGTGGTAGTAGTGGAGGCAGGGAGAATTAGCTAACCTTCACTCATGTTGGCTTGCCATATGGCTGGCCTGGATATTGCAATCATTCTGCAGCTGTTTGTAGAGCCCCATTCTAGTTTGTGAGTGTATGTTTGTTTGTATGGGAAACGGGGATTGTAAGGGAGGCCGAAACATGTCATGTCACATTAGATGTGTGACACATTGGGGTCAGGGGGAGAAGTGTACACAGCTTCACAGCAGGCCAGGTTCACAAGACCAATTCTGTCAATTCTGCTCCCAGTGTCTTCTGATTGTGCCCATTGAAATTTATTATTTGTCTGTTTAATTAAACCTCTGGGGGAAAATCACTGAATGCTCCAAATTCATACAAAATTCTCCTGAGGTCGGGTTTATTGTTTTTACATTATATATTAAATGTGTAAACAATGCTTCTTCAGCAAAAATGCTTCTTAGCAATTTTTGATTTGGTTATAATACAGCTCTATTCATGATTCAACTTTTGAACAGCAGTCTTTGTGTGCTCTGTATATGAAGTGAGGGTAACTATGGTTACTTGTCTTAAGTGGGATATGGGTGGTAGTGTGTTGCCATGTTGCCATGGTGCCTTTTGAGAGGTAGGGAGACACCTTTGGCTGTGCAGAAGAGATAAAAGCCTTTCGTAGGATAATGAAGAAAGAGCAGCAGTGGACAGGCTCTTAGATGTACCTTATGCAACAACACAATAGGACTTAACAAAATATAAGTGGTCAGAGCAGTGTTTTGGTGTGTGAGAGAGAGGAACTGCACATGTATTTGTGTTTCATTGACACCGTTTCTATCTGTTTTAAGAGTGAACAAGCTGAAAGAGACTCTGGCTGCAGTGCAGCAACTTGATAAGAATGTGAGTAACCTGCGGAGCTGGCTGTCACGCATCGAGGCAGAGCTGACCAAGCCTGTACACTACAGCATCTGCAATGGAGATGAGATCCAGAAGAGACTGGAAGAACAGCAGGCAAGCAACCAATTTTAGCTTTTAGTACATTTCTTAGGGGTGGCACAGTGGTGTAGTGATCAGCACATCAACCTCACAGCAAGAAGGTCCTGGGTTCAAGGCCTTGGGCATTTCTGCCCAGTTTGCATGGGTTTCCACTGGGTACTTCAGTTTCCTCCTACAGTCTAAACACATGCACATTAGGCTAAATGGCTGTTCCAAAATACTCCTAAGTGTTTGCCCTGCAATGGTCTGGTGAGCTGTTCAGGGTGTACCTTTCCTTTGTTCAGTAGCGGCTGAGATAGGCACCAGGCCTCACCACGAATCTGGTAGGATTAAGTGGCTCAGCAAATGAGTGAGTGAGTAAAGGTATATTTCTTAGCTTGACAAAGTTTAATCAAAACAGAAGAATGGCTAAGTAATTATTATTCGCGATTCGAATGCTTGAATGCCTTTTCTTGTTTGATGTCCACTCTGGTTTGGTGCGGTATTAATTGCAGTCTGATTCAAATACTGATGGTATATTTGATGCAATAACTCTTGTTTTCAATTGTGTTCATAAATACACTCAAGGATTATCGAATTCCATTTGAGGGCAATGTTAAACGTTAATATAATTAATCCATTAGTCCAGCAACAACAACATTATTCTTTGCTCTCAGATCAGTTTTTCTCTTGCAGTGTTTGTACAAGTTTAGGCCTTTTAATACCTGTGTGTGTGTGTGTGTGTGTGTGTGTGCGTGCGCACTTAGGAGCTGCAGAAGGACATTGGACAGCACACCGAGGACATAACATCTGTCCTCACTTTGTGTGAAGGACTGCTGCATGATGAAGATGCCTGCAGCCACAACGAATCCATCCAGCAGACCACTCACAGTCTGGAGCAGCGCTGGAGAAACATCTGCTCTCTGTCCTTAGAGAGAAAGATAAGGTAGAGACTTAGCCGATGGACATGCTATATTCCCATGCAAAATGTTATATTGTATTATAAAACACTTCAACATACAAGAACGTCTAACCTTGCAGGATTGAGGAGACGTGGAAGCTGTGGTGCAAGTTTCAGAATGAATACTCACAATTTGAAGACTGGCTAAAGGTAGCTGAGCACACTGCTGAGGAACCTGAGTCATCTGATGTTCTTTACACCATGGCTAAAGAGGAGCTTAAGAGATATGAGGTGGGATTCAGCTCTAACAAGACTTGACACATGACACATGTGAGACATCTTATAGTCCCATAGGCAGGAGCCCGCTGTGCACTTTATTGTGGGTTTTTAAATCCAACTATCATAATCCACATGCAGCGAGTTTAAAAAAGATAAGCTACAAAGAGTAACTAGGGAAACTGGCAGAGTCTAAACCATGGAAATATGGAAATAGAAAATTCTGTATTTCAGGAAAGCGTAGGGATCAGTGATAGTAATGTGCTACGTTTGATTTTAGAAAATTGTGAGGAGCGTGGGGGTCATGGGATCAAATCGTAATGATCTCAAGGGAACTTGGTAGATTCGTGATGATTTCGCTGATCTGTCAAAAAAATGTTATGTGATTTGGACGATGTACTACAATTTAACGCCAATCGTGATACAACGTGGAATTCAGAGTAGAGTGCAATAGAGCTTTAACAGACCTTGACAGACCATGATTCGCCATCATAGGGGATCTTGATAAACTTGGAAGAACGATCCCTTCAAGTTTCATCTCTTGGATGATGGTAAACACAGAGGAAGTGGCCAACAATCTTAAAAATATTGAGTGGTTTGCTGTTATATGTACTTTTCTTTTAGGCATTCCAAGTAGAAGTAGATGAAAAGTTGGCCCAGATAGAACTCATTAATAATCAATATCGACGACTGGCCCGGGAGAACCGCACTGACTCAGCTAACAGGCTGCGGACAATGGTGCATCAGGGAAACCAGCGCTGGGACACGCTGCGTAAGAGAGTGGCAGCCATACTGCGCAGGCTGAGGGTGAGTCCAGTAGTGAAGGGACTTGTTTATGTAAAACATATTCATCTACAAGCTTCAATTATGGTGTACGACTGTCAAATGTCTTTAATAATAATAAATAATAATAAAAAACTTATATATGTATTTTACCATTCACTTGACTGTTATACATCAAAACCTTATTAAACCTTATTAAAACTTATTAAACCTTACTAAACATGAATGAGTTTGGGGGGGAAAGGATAAAAAATACTAGTAATCTAACTGCTAAGAAATGATGAAGTAGGTCATGGATCGCAATTGACTGAGGTATGCATTTAACCGCTGAGAGATCCACCATTATTTCTTTGATCCTGCAGCATTTTACAGCTCAGAGAGAAGATTTTGAATGGACACGGGAGAGCCTACTTGTCTGGCTGACTGAGATGGACTTGCAGCTAACTAATGTGGAGCACTTCTCAGAGAGGGACATTGAGCACAAGTTGAAAAAGCTTCAAGTAAATATATATAATATAACTTTTATTACAGTGATGTGGAAAAATACAAGTATATCCCATTGATTTTACTCCAACTTACAGGAACAAACAATCATTTTACACTTTTTAATCTAGACTCAGATCTGGGATTTGACCAACTCAGTTTCTTCTTTATAAGCCATTCTTTGGTATTGGCTAGTGTGCTTAGGATCACTTCAATATCCTATTGAAAGATCCAATTCCATTTCAACATCTGGAGGACAATTTGTTCTGGACATATTGGCAGGTGTTTGAAATGCGGGGATGATTTTCCTTACAGTGGAATTATTATTTATTATAGATTTGCAGATCTTTATAAATCTCTTTCCAGACCAATAGGCATCCACAACCTGTTTAAAAAAAACCTCAGAGAGCTCTTTAGATCCTGGCATGATGACACCACACACTTCAGTAGCAAAGATTACATCTGATCCTAGGTGCCAGGTTTAAATAAGACAGTTTCCACCTGCAGAAGGTTCAATTAAGTGGTATCTAATCTGGAGTTTTACTTATTAACTTGAAGGTGTGATAAATATTGGGGTATACCTACTCTTTCCATGTGGATGATCTGTATTTTATTTATTTAAATTGGATTTTTCATTTATTGGAGTGTATTATCTTAGGCAGTTTTTCAAAGAGGGCAAGCACCATTTTATTCATAAAAACCATATTCTGGTGTTTCTTCATGTTTTAAGAGCCTCAAGAAGAAGATAACTGAGAACACAGATAAGATTGATGGTCTTATTGTGTTGGGCGAGGGTCTGATTCAGAAGAGTGCTCCATTGGATGCTGTGTTATTAGAGGATGAGCTCCAAGAATTGAATTCC
Organism: Porochilus rendahli; assembly: GCA_039654305.1. Taxonomy (NCBI): domain Eukaryota; kingdom Metazoa; phylum Chordata; class Actinopteri; order Siluriformes; family Plotosidae; genus Porochilus; species Porochilus rendahli. The sequence goes on along the minus strand of JBCNYG010000002.1, from coordinate 8,352,250 downwards.
TACTGTCAGGAAGTATTCAGCCGAGTGGGCTGCTTCCACCAGCGCCTTACCAGCCCTCAGCCTGTAGGTTTCATTTTGCGCTCTTCATTTGCTTTTCACATGTGCATTTTTACTTAGCTATTACATAGACGTCTGTCTTTAAATTCTATTAAATTCCACTAAATTAATTCATTCATTCATTTCCTAACCTGCTTAATCCTTATTAGAGTCACAGGGAGGCTGGCGCCCATCCTATTAAATTATATTCGTTAATTTAAAGTGTTCGCTAATTAATTCATTAAGTTCAGGTTCAGTGGGAAAATATTTAGACCCTTTCTATAGTACCTGCAGCAAGTATTCAGGAGTTCGTCCATAAAAATTCTAATACATCAATACTTCATCTACATTCAGTCTGTCCCAACAGTGAAAAGACAAAAAGTTGGACTGCATCTGAAATATTAAATGGTAAAATAAATAACACAAATCAAAGCTACTCTGTATTAAATATACACTGGCTCTTCGAGTGGCACATTGACAAGGTGCCACTATCATCCTGTAGATCAGAAGTTTGGATCTAGGTTGCAGCCGTGGGATCTCTGAGAGTTGATTGGCTAAACTGTCAGTGGAGGAAAGGATGGAATACACCCATTTCCCTGTCATTTAAAGGAATCACCAGCCATTCTGAGGGCTCATGCATATAAGAGGCTGGATAACGCTTTACTTCCAAGTGTGTTACGGAGACCCTGAATATTCATTCGTGGCAGGTATCACGTATCTCGGAAGAAGCACATGCTTGCTCTCACCCCTCCCTGGTTAGGAGACATTCTTGACAGATGGGATTTGGCTATGACTAAATTAGGGGAGAAAAAACACTTATGATCTACTTTATTAGGAACATCTTGAGAGAGCCAATAGTTCTACAGACAGAATCTCTTTGTTGATAAGAGAGTTTAAATGAAAATTGCCAGATTGGCTCAACTTGACAGGAAACCTACCTGCCACAAGTCATCTCAGGATACAGTGGGCACAAGTCCGCCAAAACCCAACATGCAAAGAGCATAAATAAAGCATTCAAGCAAATAAAGTTTAGGTAAATATGTGCCCACTGTCACCTCATATTCCTGTTCATTCAATTATCAAAGTCACAGATAACATTCTACATATTTAATGTAAACATTAGCTGAAGTCCTTGGTATTACTAAATTCACTGCAGCCACATAGGAGTGTAATAATAATAACTGTTTCCTAGGTGTACTTATTGCTCATGTTCTTTCTTTCTCACGTGGTTTCCAGGTGTTGGACAACCCAGAGCTCTGTATCTCCGAGAGCACTTCAGGGATGGAAGATTCTGATATAGCTGAATCAATTCATGACACATCAACTAGCCAAACATCCATGTCCCTCACACTCCCCCCACAGGAACGGTCAGGCTGTGAGACACCACTGAGTGTCGACTCCATCCCACTGGAGTGGGACCATACTGGAGATGTGGGTGGTTCCTCTTCACATGAGGAAGATGACGATGCAAGTTTCTTCAGCTGCCTCTCAGGTAACCAACAAATAGTAACAGCACTGACGGCTAGCAGTTCGTTAAAGCCAGTGATTGGCTCTGATTGTGATGATTTATCACACAAAATCTAAATTGAGTTATCACACAAGTACACAAAATACATGTTAATTTCGCAAGTCTCAAGTGCAAAATAATAAAAATAAAAGGTTTCCATTCTGCCCATGATGCACTGTCACACTTCTTGTTGCTTCTGTTGGAAAGATTAGTGACAATTATGAATTAATTCCCTCTTAAATAATCAGATGATTAAATTATTGTTAAATTACTAATGATTAAATTATTTTAAATGGAGTTTTATTATACAGATTGCGCACTGCATGTTCTATGTAGTGAGCACATCTTGTGAATGGGAGGCCATTTATGTAGCCAAGCTGTATTTTGGAAGTGCAACCATCAACCAAAATGAATAAAATGTAAATGTCATGTACAGCATATACAGCAATCGAAAACAAATAACTGCTTTATACTTTTTTGGCTGTCACCGAAAGTGTTAATTTTATGTTCACAGTCTGCATAACAGTCAGCACAAATTCATTCATTCTTAAACCATAGTCCTACCTACGATAATAGGCGTCTCTGTCTTCACCAGCGCCTATACGTTATATAATCTGAGAGGTTTGACTCTGCATTAGGCCTATAGACAATTTAGAACATCCAGTTAACCCAATGTGCATGTCTTTGGACTGTGAGAGAAAACCAGAGCACACAGAGGAAACCAATACACACAGAGAGAACATGCTAACCAGTATACAACGCCGCCTTCCCCATCAGCACGGATTTAGAGAGTGAAATGTAAAATTTAACATTAGCAACAAGAAAAATTTTCAGTTTATTGTGAATCATTTTTATATGTAAACATTATACAATATACTGTAATTTATTTGACTAACAGATTGGATGTGTATGTGCTTGAACTCTACTATAAAATAACCACAATGCCTGTGACTAATTCTGAGACTGTGGTAATCTACTTCCTTCCCTCAGGTATGGAGGTCACAGTGAGCTCTGAGGCATTTGTAAACTCCACAGTGCAGCCTCTTACAGCATTGCATCAGCACGCTACAGAAGTATTACTTTTAGGCAGTTGGGCACGCTGTACACTCCCTAATATCTACTTTTGCCTTCATTCACCACCTTGCTGTCATTTAATACTCAATACTTCATATGCAGTTCCCACTTTATTGAGCCGTTTGTGTGAATGGATTGGGCTCACACTGCATGAAAAACCTCTTTCTGTACTTTCTATTCCCAGACCTTTTTTTAAAATCTTCCTCTCCGTCTCTTGTGAATGAAAAAAAAAGCTTCTTTCTATCCTCCCCTTGCCCAGCTGGCTTTGTTTTTAGAGTATGAAAATGTTAGCTGAGTGTAGAGAGGGGGAGCTTAGACCCCATCTTGCAAACAAGCAGGGGAGGAGAAGAGTGCATGGAGAGGTCAGACTTCTCACCCTCAGCCATCACAGTCCACCCACACCCTCTCCCAGACCACAGCTGCTGCATGGCACAAAACTGATAGGCAGTACCATGATAACGCTGATGATACTGACACTTGTTCACCTCAGGAATGAAGAGGCAGTGCACCATCAAAGCATCGCTGTTTCTCCATGTGTTGCTGTTTATGAAGTGATATAATTGTAATTGCTTTCTTTCTTTCTTTCTATCCCAGCCCCAGGACGAAATGTAGCAGCTCAGAGCTGGCATTCACAGGCCGTTCCAGATAAAATCCCCCCTTGCATTTCTGATACAAAACATGCACCTGATCTTCCTGAACAAGAAAATACACCTTATAAAGAAGGCTACGTGAGTACATGCATGAATGATGTAACTTACTTACAGTAACTTATACATATAAGATATATATATATACATATAACATACATCTTCATAACAATATGATACACACACACACACACACACACACACACACACACACACGCCAAATTTTATTTTTCACCATAA
>JBCNYG010000002.1:8324543-8344844 GCA_039654305.1 Porochilus rendahli | reverse complement strand
ATATATAAATTATTTTTCCATTTTAGATACTTGTACATTTATGCATTGCTTGGTTTGATATGCAAGTAATAAATTGCAGTGTAATCTGTACTCTTTGTGATGTACCGATACATCCAAATCCAGATCTGACTTTAAGATTACTGTTGAAAAACCAAAAGTATATGAGCATTTAGTTAAGTCATGCAAGTATGAGCTGCACCTTCCCTTCCTCCACCTTCATGGCTGAAGTGCCCTTAAGCAAGGCACCTAACTCCCAACTGCTCTCCTGGGTGCTGCGATCTGTGTAGTAGCCCACTGCTTCGTGTGTGTGTGATCACTTTGGATGGGTTAAATGCAAAGGGAATAATTTTCCTTGTGGGCTTAATCTAAAAATCTAACAATTTTTATATTTTTGAGCTTGCAGCAACACTCTTGAGGCATGTTGAATTTCATGGTCTAGACACACTGTTAATATATATATATATATAGGTTACAGCTTGGCTTTATCCAAATGAGCTATATAGTGGTTTAGGAAATTAATGAATAAATAAATTAATAAATATCCATGTATATGTAAGGTTCTTTGATGGTAAAATGGGAATTAAAAAACTACACATATTCATTATTTAATGTGTTTAAGAGTGCATTCTGTTGTTTGAGAAGCTATTGTATGGAATTAGATTAATTAACTAATACCCCAATTTACACTTATCGGCCAATAGGTTCAGCTAATGTCTGAGTGTAGCAGCAGCATTAAGAATGTAAAGAAGATGTCACTCATCCTGGATGATAATGAACATCAAGAGGACCAAGGAGGTCTCACCAGCCTCACAGCTGCAGATAAACAGTCAAGTAAATAACACACCCCTTCCAATTTTATTCACTGCATGCAACGCTCCACTAAAGTAATGCAAGGAGAAATAGTATCATCATTATACACACTATGCCATGGAGTATACAAGTATATAATATAAACTTATACAAAATATGTTTTCTAAGGCAAAGGTCAGACCCACAGTTAGAGAATATTTACATCAGATTTAGAAACGAAGTGCACGTTTTCAGTATATTAGCCTATATGAGCTGTATAGCATACACTTTCATACACACACATTCATAGATTGTCAAAAGCATTTAGCTCTAAAATCCATTACAAATGGGAAACCCTGACCAAATATATCACATGGACCCAGTGTGTGAATTATTCACTCCTTGGTATGCTTCCTTGTCCTGTTCTATGCAGGAGTGATTGAGCGCTGGGAGCTCCTCCAGGCACGGGCAGTCAGAGAGGAACATTGCTACATCAGAGACCGGGAACAGCTGACGTCTGACCTGCACAACCTCACTTCCTGGCTGGGCCAGGTCATACCCGAACTCAAGAAACTCCAAAATGCAGAGACAGCATGTGTTAGTGTGCAGATCATGGAGGCCAGGGTCAAACAGCTACAGGTGTGAGCCCATAAAACCTTTACATATTTAAATTCTATACATCACTGATTCTAATTTTACACTATTCTCTATATAATTCCCATGAAACTTTCTGTGCCCGTATAGCACCGCATAAAAAACTAAAATACAACAACAACAAAAAAAACCCTACAATTAAACGTTTTTGGTAAAAATTTGTCCGCGGATATAATACCAGCTTCTCGTAACACATGTGAAATTGAAATTTGATTGGTCCAATAGTTTCTGAGATATAAAGGTACATAGAAATGTCATTAATTAATTAATATCTCCTAGTTAGTATGACGATTGATGACAAAAGTCATAGCAATAATCTACATCCATATGCCAAAAAATATGTGAAATTCACTTTGATCAGCCGAACAGTTTTTTCCCTACTAATGCCTGAAAAGTTAGCTGTAATAATAATAATAAGTAGATATAAAGAACCGGTAAAAGAACAACAGTCTGCGGACTCTCATCCGCAGACTAATAAACCCCCACCCCAAATTTAATAGTTACATAGAACACTTAAGGGCTATTATATGTTTAACATGAATAAATTGTAGTGTGGACTCATTCAGAGCACCATGAAAATTGGTATGCAATGAAGACTATATAAGATTATTTCAATTATAACATTTCAAAAAGAAAGTAAAAAAAAATCCTAAGGATAAAACATCCTCAAAATGATTTTATAATATTATATACAGTAGTGTGCAGTGAAGTTTAGATACCACCATTTTGGTCTAAACTGTTCCTAATAAAAAGAAGTAAAAAATTGCTTCTGTATATTTTTGGTGAAAATGTATTGAACAATGTTTGCAACGAGAACCAAAAAAACCCCAAAACATTCCAACAAGTATATTGAGGTAAAGTTATGGCTAATAAACAAAAACACTGAAAATACCAATATTCAGAAAGTGTCACAAATTTCTTTCCTTTACAGTAGTGTGCAGTGAAGATTATACAAAATAAAAAATAAACAAAAAAAATACTCAAAGTACCAATTTGGCATAGCATGAATGAACTTTAAACCTTATGGAATAATTTAGAAATCAAAAAATACAGTAGTGTGCAGTGATGATTCACACTTAACAAAATGAAGATAAATCAGAAATTAAGTACTATTCAAGTATTATGTAATATTGGATCATATTGATGAGAATAAGTAAACAAACAACAATACATAGTAGAGAAATAAAAGTCAATAGGTGTGGACACCCTTTACTTTGATTACAGCATTTAACCTTTCAGGCATACATTTCACAGTTCACATTTTTTTTTCAGTATTTATTTATTTACACACATTTATTAATTTTTACACTCGCTAAACTATTCCATATGGTTTGAACTTCATTCATGCTATGCAAAAGTCAAAAAAATAAATAAATAAACTTGAGACACCTTTGGATTTTTTGGCAAAATTGGGTCTTTCAGTATTTTTTTTTTGTATTTTATTTTGTATAATCTTCACTGCACACTACTGTATGGCTCATCCTTAAGTGACAAACAATATAAATAAAAAAGTCTGCACAAAATCTGAGAGGACGTAGCAACACCTCTATCTGAATTGGCTTGGAATTACACTTAAGTGATTTTAATATATTATGTAATATAATATGGTGGTATAATGTAGATGTATAAAAAATAGTGTTATAAAAAATAGTGCACTCAGATGCTGTACTCATCCAACACTTTATTGTTTATATTAAATAATTTTCATGCTCTGTTAGACCACCTATCCAGGGAACATGCTCACGTTAGTCTCCTCTCTATCTTGCAGGACATGCGGAAGGCGTTTGCACGCTATAAAACGCTGATGCTGAGTCTGAACCTAGGTGGACGGGAGCTGCAGTGTGAAACAGGGCCAGATGTGCAGCAACTTCAGGAAGACTTGTGCACCATGAACCAAAGCTGGACCAGGGCCTGTGTGAGCCTTGAGGATTGGGAGGAAAATCTGCGAAAGTCCTTCATGCACTGTCAGGTGAGAAGCCTAAATTAAGCCAATTGTGTAAATATGGGTATCAAAAAACGTGCTGATGGTATGAGAGTGTAGTTTGTTTGTTTTTTGTGTAAAATTATTATAATTATTTTTTTGCCTGTCTTGGACGTATAGCATACATGCAGTCCTGTTTTCTTCCATTTTATAAAGAAAACTCACACTACCGACATATTACCAGGCTTCTGTGCTTTATCTCTTGGGTTTGATTATTGTTTATGCAGTTCCACCCTCACCCCCCAGTTTTGCCACCTATCAATTCCAATCATCCTTCATTCCGAAAAAGCTACCATGTGCTTCATCAGATACACATGAAAGGCATTTTTTTATCCTGCTGATCTTGCTGCATTATGGGGCACCATAACATACTTGGTGACAAGTGCTATCTACCCTCTTCAGCATACATGATCTTATAGGCACCCATGTTTGTGCAGTGTTACTCAGATTCGCAGGAGATTGTGAGTATTGCATTGAGAGTGTGGCATTAAGAGGATGGCATGACATCCCACGAAATAAACACAGCCAAGTTTACCCCCCGTGGCTCTTGGTCATGAAATGCTATTTGAAATGCTATTTGAATTTGCAATCTTGAGATCGCACTTCTGCTGTGTCACTCAGGAATGTTTATATAACATATAAGTTGTAATCCAAGAGTTAGAAGTACAGATCACCTAGAACATTGAATTTTTACTCTTTTAGGAGTTCCATGAGACGTTGCACTCACTCTTGCTGTGGTTGGCGCATGCTGAGAGCAGGAGATTCACCGTTAACATCAACGATCCATCTGTACACCCATCCGTGCTGCACGAACACAGAACTGCGCTGATGGTGAGACTATGAACAGTTCAGACACATATAAAACATATATAATCCCTAGTTCATTTTATATCAAATATGTGATGAACACGCCCAATCAGTAGCACTAGTAAATAAATATTTCCCCCTGGAATAGTCCCTCTAGTCCCTCAGGTAATCTCTTGAGTTTGAGTAATATGATACAACTGAGTAGAAGAGATATACAATTTTGCAATGCCACAAAACGACTCCAGGACTCGGTGGTGTAGCAGTTAGTGCTTCTCCCTCACAACAAGAATGTTCTGGGTGCAAATGCCATGCCCAAATCAAAGTTAAAATCATTAAACAAATGTAACACACACCCTCTGTCTCAAAACCATTACGCCTACCTTGTGCACAAATTCCAAAGTAAAGTTTAGGTATATTATTCATATAAATAAACCACAATGTTATATTGACTTATATCAGATCAGATTATTGGGAATCGTCATTTTTTGTATGTTCAGTAATAAATCATGTGTGTTAATGAGTTGTACTGCACCCTTGTGGTAGGGTCTGGAAGAAGAGCTGAAAGCCCGGCAGAGGCGAGTTTCATCTCTGCAGGAAATCACCACTGAGCTGCTCCCGGAGTCAGGGCCAGAAGACGACTTTGAGGCTACAGAGAAACTCCATGTAATCCGTAACAAATTACACCTGCTGCTGCACGAGGTCAAGCAGGACCTCCGAATTGTTCAAGAGCGCTTGGTAAGATCAAATTAGACTGACCTGAAATAGCTGTCACATTAGGGACTTGTATCAGAAATAAATGCTGCCCTAGTAAGGAGGCTAAGTGCATAATGAAATTGAAGTTTAAAAACCCCTATTGGAAGAAAACTACATGTGGCTGTTTGTGAGACATTATTAGTCTAATTTAAAATGAATAATATGAATAAATATAAGTAAGTGACGACCTTAAAATGATGAAATGTAGAGCGGGTTTTAGACAGCGTTTGTTTAATACATGCATTTATCGATCAAAATATTATTGTACTGAATGGTTAATTTAGCAAACATTATTATTATTTCCAAATCTCAGCGTAACAAATTGAACATTTTCACCTCCATCTATAGTCAGTACTGTCACATGAAGATTGTCCTTATAACAGTCATATCTTAAAAAATGGTTTTAAACTCATAATTTCAACTAGTATATTAATAGACAGTACAATGGAGTGGGCTTTCCTTCCCAACTACATTTTTTCTAAACATTCATTTGTGATGAATCATTTTGCTTGATGTAATGCCATTAAGTTCAGGTCACAACTGTTTGCGAACATATAAACAAACCATATTTACACGAACTACAAATACATTTGTCACCCTGTCATTATGCTTACAGCATCATTCTGATAATGCACCCTAGTAAGAAAAACAGTAATGGCAAGTAACACCTATTGGGTGAGGGCAGAGGTGGCTTACTGGTTAAGGTCAGCAGTTACTGATCAGAAGGTCAGCTGTTCAGTCTCCACTATCACCACTGTTGGGCCCTTGAGCAAGGCCCTTAACCCTCAATTGCTCAGTTGTACAAAAATGATAATTGTAAGTCGCTCTGGATAAGAGTGTCTGCCAAATGCTGGAAATGTCAAGGTACTGTGTAGCGTAATGGTTAGAGAAGCGTCTTTGGGACCCAAAGGTTGATGGTTCGATTCATGAGGTGAGCTGCACCTTCACTTTCTTCACATGTATGGCTGAAGTGCTCTTGAGCAAGGCACCTAACCCCCAACTGCTATCCAGGTGCTGCAATGCACGTGGCAGCCCACTGCTCCTAGTGTGTGTGCTCACTGTTTATGTGTGTGTGTGCTCACTTTGGATGGGTTAAATGCAGAGGCAATAATTTCCCTTGCGGGATTAAAACAGTATACCAAAATCAAAACAAATATATATACATACATATATATTAACATACACACACACACACACACACACACACACACACACACAGCTTTGAAAGTGTTTATTGCCCAATAAAAAGTTTGTACTATAAAGTTAAAACGTAGCATTTTTCAAAGATTTTATGGAACATGGACCTTAACATGAATATTTTGTATTAATAGGAATTGTCACATTACACAAATGTTTGTTTTATTTAGAGGGAAATAACCTGCTTTGGGCCTAAAGAAGGCCTTGTCCAGAAGAAACTTGTTGCTAAAAAGACTTCGCTGAGAAACACAGTTGAACTATACAGTAATTATAAGGATGAAAAGGATGTTATATAAATACAAACTTTTGGTTGTATTCAGTTTTATTTCTATTCCACAATTATGAGCAATTCAGATACATAGCAAAATAATTGATCGTGATGGGATGTTCAATTTAGCTTTATTTATACAGCACATTCAACAATGAACATTGAGCAGATGTATATTACATTTTCTCTGCAGGACTCCTCTGAGGCATCACCTGTGAGTACAGGACAAGATCCCGGATCCTCATCTACGGTAGGCTAGCGAATATTAATCATAACCACTTCCTAAAATACAGCTATTATTTACTTTATCTATAGGATTAAGTTGTATACAAAGGGTAAAATAGTGCCTAACAAATTTATTAGACCACCTTTCACAGTTGAAATAAATGTAGTTTCAGCCATGGATTCACATACATTAGAAAGACAACAATCCCAAATATTCATCTAAATTGTTTAGTTTATCTAAACAAATAATCTAGAAACAAAGATTCATTCTGAAGACAATCTTTGGGAACAGTTACACACAATTTGTAACACATACTAGAAAATGAACTAAAACAATGCAAGCAAGAACACTGGCTGTTATAAAAGTTATAAAATGCCATATTAAACACTGGGAAACTATCACAGGTTCCTGTTAAATTGAGCATTTTCCACATTTTTTTTTAACTTACAGACAACTTTTAAGATGTTTGTATTTAATCTATTTATGTCAGGTCTTACAGGTACACCGGTAATAAATTTGTTAAGCACTGTACACTCAATGCAGAAGTACTTTCATCTGTGTGTGTTGTGTGTTTGTAGGAGGAAACAGCAAGCAGATCATCCAGCGCTACCAGGTAATGCACAGCTTTATTTCCTTAAATAACTTAGCTGTAGTCTCATGTTCACTTGGTCAAAATGAGAACAAAAATATTTCGCAATTAGACTTTTTTTTTGTTTTTGTTTCAGGACGCAGAATAGGGATTCATCCCCACCACGTTCTTTCTTTTATCGGGTTCTGCGAGCTGCCTTCCCGCTTCACCTCCTCTTCCTCCTGCTGCTGGTTTTCGCCTGCCTCGTTCCACTGTCTGAAGAAGACTACAGCTGTACTCTATCTAACAATTTTGCCAGATCATTCTATCCTATGCTGCACTACACTAATGGACCTCCTCCAACTTAATCCACTCACACACTCTCAAATACTGACCAAATGATCTGCTCCCAAAGGTGACACATACAAACTCTAGAAGCACTCAGTGAGGGAGCGCATACTGCTACTGTCCAAAATGTTTTAATAGGTATATTTATAAAATTGATTGTATTTTATTTATTTCCCAAGGAAAGCCATACAACTGAGAAATCTGTAAAAGCTAAATCAACTTCAGATTATTATTATTATTATTATTTTCTGTGTGATTTTACTGATGTCACTGTAGACTGTGAGGGCACATTATCATTCTAAACAACCCCTTTAATAAATTTAACTTGCAATCCCTTTTTAGGCTTTTAAGCTTTTGTGAAGGTTTAAAAAACACTGTAACCAGTTGTGTGATTATTTCAGACAATCTTATTCCAACTTGAACATAAACTTAATTTGTGTTTTATGCTGGACGGCATGTTTAAATGTAGTCATATTCCATGTTTTTGTGTATTTGGTTAGAGAATAATTTTTGGAAGCTTCTAAAATTTTTTGTTTATTTAACCATAAAATGCTCTAAAAGCAGTAATATTTTTGTTGTTGTGTTTCAAGCCGTAATTTTTATTTCCATTAGCGTAAATGAACTGTTGTTCATTAAGAACACTGAATCCGCTGTACCAAGCATTTAATCATGTGTACTGAAATGCTTCTTGCTTTCTTCTTCTTATTTGATAATAAATATCTTCTTGCACAAATAAAATGTGATATGTAATTGTTGAAATCTGTAGCCTGCTCCAGAATTATTGGTACGACAAGAGTGTAGGCAACAATGAGATATGTATATATACAATATTAGCTTCATGATGATCATTAGTAAAAACACACAATTATTGAATTCCTTAACAGTAATGATGTTAGAATGTTAAAATGGTGCATGGAAAATATTATCTGAATAACTTTGTATTAATTGTTTAATTTAGAAACTAACTACACTTTAGAAAATTTCAAACTGAATTTTACAAGAAAATTACTTAATACTGGTAAAATTACATCATTGCTTCGGTGACACAACACATGACAAGATCTTTTGGGATCAGTTCATTTTTGGTGTCACCAGTCTTTTCACCCTGTGGTTTTTTTTTTTTTTTAAATCAAATAAACCACAGGTTATGGCGTGTTGGAGAATATTGTTTTTCATTAGCAAAGTCCATGCTTTAAATAACCCAGGATCAATAAAGTGCATATTGTAATTATAATTGTTTCCTTTCTGATAATCCATCCATAATCTTTTCTCAGTACTAGTGGATTTCAATCATTATTTATTTTTTTATTAAAATTTTATATATATAATTTTCCTTTTTTTATATTATTTTTGATCTTGCTGTACTGTATTTATCCCACAAGGGAAATTGTTGCCTTTGCATTTAATCAGTATTTAGATGTACAAAAGGCTGAAGGTTATTAAAGTATGGTGATTTCATAATTTTTGCCAGGGGTCTTAGATATAATCTCATGTTCGGTATCTTTTAATTATCTTATAAAACAAAAATTAAAATTACATTTTTAAAAATATACTTAAGATTTTTTGCTGTTAAAATTGCTTTTACAATGTAACTGTTATGGTTTATCCTTATATAGGATACAAATAATTACAGACACAGGCAGACGCACACACACAGCATTTGAAAGAATGCAAAAAAATTTTCAATATAGATGGTTTATAACAATATATGTAACTGACACATAGCAGCGCGTTGATGCTACTGAACAACAATAGTAACAGTTGCCTATTCACTGATAATGTATGATAGTCACCAAAAACCAACAGAGAATGACTATTATGAAGATGAAAACACATTTGGTTCTGATAAGGATACACATCTGGTATCTGATCCTGTAACAGTTACTTAATCATGTGTCCAGTTCAATTAAATAAAACCCTATGTTCAGTTATAAAATAATGCAGTAAATCAAAGCAGAGATCACGTTGTGCCATGTGATAACACACTCACATATTTATATATCATGGATTCTGCAGTCTTTAAATGCTACTGCTGTGATGTTATGATACTTCTAATAATAATAATAATACTGTATGTCACAGTTTCCATACATAAAGTTTCCATTCATTGGCGTGTGCTATTGATAAAAAAAACACTGAGGCTCAAGCAGAAATTAGCTATAGCAGGAAAAAACCAATATAAAAACAGTTGCAAAATGTTTGCTATATCTGTACAGTCACTTTAAGTAAACATTACAATTTTCAATGCTCTCTCTCAAAATTTTGAATTGAAAAAGATAAGTATTTTCAATTCTTTCTTAATGTCAACTATCAGTGCTTTGGTACACAACGGCTGAAAATGGTCTAACTGGATCACTCTAGAAAATAAACCCTACAAAATCAGCCTAGAAAACTGGAAAATAAATTAAATGCCTTGGAGCTTAAAGCTGCCTGTGGTCAAACATTGGGAAGCAATGTGCTAAACTGCTATCAACAAATTTGGCTTTATATATTCCTGCACAAGTGCAAATGTAATTGTGTAAACTATGGCAGTGCGTGTTATCCTAGCATTGGATGCAGGGTTAGCACTTTTCTTACTACCTGAACTAGTCTTTTTGGTAAGTAAGTATGAACTCAGGTGTCCTGAATTAGATGCTTGGTGTTTTGTTTGCATAAATGGTACACACAGACATTTGATAAATTAAAGGAAAAACAACCTGTCAGACGAAGGTAGTGAGTCACTACTCGAACAAGCCTGTAGAACAGCTTCACTGTACCTTGGCATAGATTCTACAAAGCTCAAACTGTACTCGAGTGATGAACAATTCTCCCACAAAAATACTACTTCCCGTTGTAATGATGGGAGTTCTGTCTATCCCGTTTGTACATCTGTGCAACATCTCATAGCTGTTCAAGTGGATTAAGCTTCGCTGACTGAATGCCAATTTCCAGAATTTTTTTTTTCTTATCCGGACTATCCACGGAGTTACCATGAATCATTAAATCAGATCATATTCAGGGTGAAAGAGCCCGTTCCAATCAGGACAGAGTTGTTTTATTAAAGATAAAGGAAATCAGTCAGAAGAACCTGTATTTATGTGTAGTGACCCTTTCCTTCGTGGAGCCAGGTTGATTCACATTTTAAAAAATGAGATCCACCATTTTTGCCTTTAATTTATCATTCATCTTAATGTATCCTATCTATTTGATTTTGTTGCATGTTGTCAGCTGGTGTAATACAAAATCTGCCATTGTAATTTTATGTGAATTTTGTGTGTAAACTAAGTCACTTTGTCATTGACTTATCATTGTATAAGGTATCTTAGACCAAACAGAAGGCATTATACTGCATGTGTGCACTAACACAGAAGCAGTAATTAGTACAGGCACAAATTGGTGTTTACAGTTTTTCATAATTCCTGTTTTTGGGGTTGGGGCAGTCATTTTAAATTTTACAGTGCAGGAGTGACACAAGTCACACTTTTCTTAAAGCTGTAATTTAAACATAATCACAGTGGAAAAGTCTTAAAATTGTAAAATAGTATTGAAACAGAATCATGCTTTTATATGCATTTTAAAAAAGGCTCAGAAAAGACACAATAAATTCGGCAAACCACTAAATACAAATATGACTTTCAGGGATGCTTACCTGTGACATCTGTATTTTCACAAAGCTACACATTTTAAGGCTTTATACAGCTGACTTGGTCCAGTTCCTTGTGTCTCCAGACGCTGACGGATGTCCTTGAGCTGCATGGCTAGTCTGGTTAAAAACATCTTGGTTCAGTCTGTCTTCACTATGCTAAGGTCACTTTTGAGCACTAGCAAGAGAATGATAAACACATTTTCATTCATAACTTTCGAGAGAAAACTACTGGTTAAAATGAAAATATAACTAATGGACATTCATGTACACGGGACGCAGTGTAACTACAGTACTGTTAGCTTCATTTATTCTCTGCACTACAGCAGAGTTCAGGCACAGCTGTGTGTGTGCACTGGAGAAGGGACAGACAACATTTTGTAGTGATCAGCAAATTTCAGGATTGTGCAATCACAGGTGAACTCTGAATACTTGCTGATGGCTCTTCCTTACAGGTCTCGCTTTCATAGTAAGAAGAAATCACTAATATAATATTACTACTTACTGCTACATTATTACTTCATATAATGAATAATAAGTTACTATTTTTACTAAAATCAGATCAAGTATCCACTTGGCTTCGTAACTATGCAAATACTACATGAATTAATTATGCATTTGAGAAATCGAGTAGAAATCCAGTTTTGTACAAGCAAAAAAATTATATTTTAATAAGAAACTTAATATTTTTATGTAAACTTTATCTAGTATTGTTTCATCTGTTAATAAAAGTCCATTACTCACTTGGAATGTCGTGAAATTAGAATTGGCAAAAAACGAGAGACAATATTACATATTTTGATATTAGAAGGCAAGATTTTCCCAGAAAATATTTCCCCTTATGGAAGTTTAGCAAAAAGTAGGTTTTCAATGCCTTAAATTGCAGATTGTATTTGGATGTAATGCAAGAACACATACTAAAAAGATATGATAAAAAAAATACCTGTTTACGTGTGGACTAGGTCTGGGAAAACCAGTTGGATGAATTTTGTCAAAAAAATTGGCAACAATTTGTTTTACCATTTTGGCTGAGCTCCACAGGCCCTTCCATCATCGACTGTGCCCACTGCTGAGAGGAGCAACTGTAGGGTTCCGGTGCACCATCGGCCTCCGTGGGCACAATGGCCACAGTGGAGTGGGGCAGACGTGAGCTATGCATGATGTGGGCATCGAGCATCTCAAGGAGCAGGTCATACACAGGCACTACCTTCTTCATCTTCATGCAGTGAAGGTGGTCCATACCTTTGTTGCTGCACCAAGAACAAACAGTGTCAACTGCTGGCTACTCTGCTTTCAAAAAGTTAAATAATAACAATTTTAATTTACAAATGATGGCCAATCAAACAATACATGTCAATAGTATGTGGCCAGTATGTCCAAAACTGCTGACAATACAGCAAATAAAGAGAAAAAGCAATCAAGCAGTTTAATTATTATTATTATTAAATTAAACAATATAATGATATACACATATACCATTAGGATTTCCATGCAGTGGATGCTCTATACCTGACATGACGTATGTGTGAGAGCAGCATGAGGAGGTGGGCCAGGCGTGTGGAGCGCTGCTGAAAGCTCAGACCCATCTTAGAGATGGCCCAAACCAGAGCATCCGTCACAGAGTCCAGCAACTGCATGAGTTTGGTCCTGCTCTGAGGATCATCAGCTGCCTCAGCTGAACTCAGGCACATGTCTGCAGTAACACAGTCACACAGCACATTAACTCAACAAAATCTTCACTTAAAAATAGCTTTCATGTAAGTCGTAAAAAATATCAAGTGTTCAATTGATCCTAATTGTAAGCAGATGTTGAGGCATTTTATTTCGGGGGTGGGGACTGGGTTGCACTTGATCTTCTGGTCCTTAGAAAGAAAAGGACACAAATCAAAGATTTATAGGAAGGAGATGCAGAGCCCTGCTGACCCACTCATTACAACACCAGCACTGCTTGATAGTGCATTTTAAATGAAATGGATATACGTGCTGAAAGAAAGGCTGACTCCCAAAAATTGTTATTCCTTTTTAGTCATTTACAGTGTAAGCAATACCAACCCTTACCAACATTCTCATCAGTTAAACCCTGGACAGAATAAGAGCAAAAAGAGCAATGAACCTGAATGGAACACATTTATTGCAGGTCCTAGAATGAGTGCCAGCTTTAAGAGTACAATGTGCATAAACTCAAACACACACACATAAAAAAAAAACACCCACCCCCCGCACACCCACAAACACAGTGTTCGTAGGAATTACAGTCAGAAATGAGCATTTAAGGGTGTACTTCAGCTCTCAAACACAAGCACACTTACTAGAGTTAAGGAGGATCATGGCCTTGAGACAGACATACTCCTCTCTCTGTAACTTCAGCTCTCTGAATCGGGATGTGGCAGCCAGCAACATGTCAAAGATTTCCACAAAGCCCTGCACGCACATGCCCTCATCCCTGTGGAACAACACAGGAATTATAAGCCTTCTAAATAAACTTCCAAATAAGGATGTGATTCTGACTAATTTTGCTATTTGAGTAGCTGTGAAAGTTTATGAATGGAACCTTGAGTAACCTTATAAAAAAAAAAAGAAAAGTCCTTATATGTCCTAATACTGTATAAATTGCATTAAAAAAGCTCTGAAACACAGCAACACATGAGCAACACATATACAAGTTATTTTTATTTAAAACGCATGTACCACCCTCACAAAACAGTGTTTTGAGACAGCTATGGCAGTGGTATGGTGTTGGTGTGGTGCAGTTTCTTCATTAAAAAAACATGGAATACAAATACGGTGATGTGTGTTCTGGTGAATAATCATCATTTTTATCTTCTGTAGACATTACTGCTGCCAAGGTTAAATCAAACTGCTAAAAAAAGGGAGCAAGCACTTTGAACTTGGCCGTAGGAGTACTTTAGTGTAATTAAAATTCACCTGTGATGAACACAGTGTATGACTCATTGCTGGATGCAACCTGTGTTGAATAGGGTGCAGCGAAACTGTATTCAATGTATTTAAATGTCATTTAAGTTGCAGTTACATAGGCAGAGTCATAGTCATATTTTATTTAATTTATGTTGAATTTTTTAAATGTTTTTAATTTATGTTGAATTTTTTAAATGTTTTTAATTTATGTTGAATTTTTTAAATGCTTTTTTTGTTGTTGTTTGCTTGTTTCTCTATCCATCTGATTTGTTTATTAGTAACTGCAACTGTATGCAACAGTTATGAACATTGGTACATTTTTTAAAGGGGTAGAGTACAGCCAAATTCTGGATCCAGGATTGTTTTAAATGATTTTTAACACTGAGATAGGAAGAATTTTTATGATATCACAGCAGGCCCAGCAGGGGGGTACTGTGTACCTGATATAGTTATTTGTTATTTATTCAGCTTGGTGGATGACTGTGTTCTGCACATGCTTCAAGTATTAAATACATTTTATCATCGTAATCACAAGTGTTCAATAAAACAAATAGAACCAGAAATAATCGTAGAGAATATGAACCAATCAGTGGAACCAATCACAAACTCAGACAACACTAGATTTAACCACCATACTTAAGTAAGCTACTTCAGAGGGACGTTTGCAACCACAGTTTGTGTAACAATGACAGTTGACTTGTTTCTGAGATGAATGCTGATCATTCAGCAAACCAGAATTTATTGGGAAACCTGCATGCATGTGAGATTGATGAAGTCACTTGGACGCCTAATGAAACATTTTGTTTCCCACTAAAAACAGTCCCGATGAACCAAATCAAACTTTCTAAGATTTCCTGACCTGGATTATTCACCATTTTGTATGAATTAATGACACAGTCATAAAGTGTTGTGCACTATAACAAACTGGATTAGACTGCTTTAATAGCAATGCACAGGTTTTAGAATTCTGCGTATTACAATCAGGCCTGAGAGGTCTCATTAAAAAGATAACATTGTTTACGGAGTTCCTCAACCAAAAAATAATATGAGCTGCTGTCTGACAGTAGGTTTAAAAACTGACTGATCAGGGAATTGTTAATGACCTGACAAGCAAGTAGTGAAGGAAACAGGAAATCATTAACACCAAAAACTCTAGAGACAGACCTCGATGTGAAAAATAATTCTGTTTAAATGCTGAGAAATAAAGATTTTATCCTACGACTACAAGACCTGACTCACAGGACATTCTCTTCACATTTATGGAATTTAATAGAGCAGAGCTCAACTGTAGACACAGTTTGGGTTATTTATGACAGGTTAGCGAGCTTAGTGAAATGAAACTCATTTCGAATCCAGGCAGACGCTGCCGTCCTGATGTGCAGCATTATGTTATACTTAACATGCTTGGAGCAGACATGTTTGTTTATGTGTGTATTTGTTTGTGTGAACCGTTTCACCTGCTGCCTGTGACCTACCTTTGCTATGACCTTCCACCGTGCCACTATTTGACAACCAGATAAATATTGATTTTATTCTGGAGCAGAGCTGGACAAAGAGTTTGCATGGTTGTACTTACAAACTGTTCAATTGCTTGACAGTAAATAACAGTAAAAGAAATAGCAAGACTGCCTCATGCACCAGTTTAAACAGATGTAGTAAGAATAAATACTGGTGTATAAATACCTGTACCTGCTAAGGATAAGATCTGGGGAGAAGATTAGCTTTCCAGGATGATTAACAGATCTCCACATCAGCCCTAACATTAGGACCTCCAACCAACAACACTCCAATAGGTGCACCTGGTCAAAGAGGCTGAGCTCCACAAATCCTGAAGATAACAACACATTTATTTTAATTATAAGGCAAAAAAATCATTTAATAAAAATTTAAAAAGCATCTACGGTGTCCCATATAGTGCAGCTAACATGATTGACATGGGCATATCTAAAGGCTAGTTAATGTATTTTACAAATCCTGCCCTATTTTCTAAGCTAATTGTACAAGTACGGAATAGGAAACACTACCGCAGATTGAATTATGTAGAAAGCTAGTTTTAAAAAACGAGTATGATAGCATGCTGAAAAAAAACCCCAACTTTTATATGCTGATATAATTGACTGCCAACATGTTACTCCAACAGTCCTCTGCACTTGAGTCACACTTCAGCAACAGTACAATGCATTCAGCAAATCTAAATGCATTACAATTAGGTACACTGTGCAAGCAACAACACTGGCACTTCATAAGATAAGTGTCGCACATACCATCAGCTTTAGATGCTAATCCAGCCATCAAAAGAAACACCATTGTGGGGAAAAAATAAAAAAGCGCACTAAAGCTGAGAAATATTAACAAAGACATAATTTAATCAAAATAAATGACCTGCTGGTAAATTTGTGAGGAAAAACAGAAGACCTTTGGTCAATTTTAGAAAAGGGTCAATTCAGCTGCCTTGTTTTTGAGCATTAATGGATCTGAACCGAGGGAGGAAAGAACACTGCTGTAGTGAAAGATCCGTATTCTGTAATGCTGCCTATTGAGAAGCTTTATGGTTCCATTTTTCTTTCTATTACCTTTTGCAAATACCCAATAATTGGCTTTCTTCCTCAGATAAGTACTTTTATATAATAGGGCTAATTTCACTATATAGTCAGAAATATTAGACTGAACTCTTAACATAGTTGCGAGAAAGAGTTGAATTATTTTATATTGTCCAAAAACAAACATTAAATTTATAGTAAATGTTGATTATTGGTCCCAAATATTGCTTAACGTGTGTCTTGGATTAGTAATGATCATTATCAGTTATCAGTACTAGCCAAGAAAAAAGAACCCATCACAGTCCTATCCTCCAGTGGAATGTAAAATCTTCCTGATCGATTCTTACAGCAGGAATATAATATACAGATATAATACACCGATTTAGGCACTGCCTAAAGAACAGCACCCATGAGATTTTTGTGAGCTGTTCCTATTCTGCTCATAATTTATTACTCTGTAGATATTTTAAAAGTTAAGCCATGTTCTCCAGAAAAATCAGCAAAGGCATTGGAAAAAAAAAATACTAATAATTTTCTGTAGTTTAATGTTGTTTGGGTAACACAACAGACAAACAAAAAAAAAAATCCAGAAACTAAAATTGTCTTAGTGAATTACAGGATGTCAGCATGCATCAGGTTCCTGCCAAAAAGCAAACAGCCAATCAGCTGAGACACATAACAGTCAATCAAAATTACAGTGCATAACAACCAAATCTGCACCACAATGTATACGGACCCCGGATGGACACAAGGGCATACAAGTCATCCAAAATCAAGTCTTAAGGATGCTCTCCTATCCAAAATCCTAAGACAGCATGACAATCAATTAGTACAAATTAAAAGACTGTTTTTTATTTGTAACACAATGCTGAAAACATTTAATAAAAGCAATTACACACAGACATCTACAAAATGTTCGGTTTCACATCATAAAATGCAATGAAAAATAAGCCCTTCTGTGATCTATTCTCACCGTTGTGTTGCTATTTCTGATGACATTTACCTTACTTCTGTTTGACTATTGCAGATTCGTCAAGATCATCTAATTCTAATTTATAAACTGTTAGACAGTTAAAATAAGCGTAGTGGGTTACAACCTTAACATGGGTCTAGCTGTGCTTCTCTGAAAACATGTTACAATCATTTTAAATATAGCACCAGAACCTGGAGAGGAAGTTTTCTTATGCTTTGTTATTCTGAAAATTATTTATTAGAAAACCGTAATGCAAATCTCAGCAATTACTATACAAAAGCAAATTTGCATAGCAATAATTACTACGCAAAAAATTATAAACAGTCCTGACCATGGACATACCTGGGATCTTTTTGGCCCAGCTGATCATGTGGACAAGCTCTTTGTCAGCCAAGTTGGTGAGTGACATCATGACATTGGCCTCAGTGAAGGGCTTTTTCATGTCCTTCATAAGATAGATTTCTGGCGGCTCTGCTTCCATGATGCGTGCTATAAGCTCCTCTGGACTCAGACTGGTAGTATAAACCTCCTTTACCCTGGTAGGTGGGGTTCCTTTTCGTTCTGCCTGTCTCTGACTGCTTGCTACTGCTCTGGCAGGAGAGCGTGCCACTCTCCTTTGCTGTGAGCCTCCACGACTGTAGCTACCACGGTCCCGACGCATACCTACACAAGACAGGATTAACGGGTTATACGTTTATACACCAAGTGTGTTAAGCCCATGTTTACATGGTTTCAATACTTTTTAATGGTGGGAAAATGTATTATTACTGTACATTCATTTGCCAAACTGCTTACACATACTAGGGCCGAGAAGAGTTTGGAGCCTATCTCAGCCAGGTCAGGGTGTGAGGTAATGAGTAACATGAAGTAATGAAAACATCTTTTCAGCCGACTGACAGCTAGTAGGTGTCAAATCTATGCCCTTCAGTCATTTTTAGTCATTACAGCACTTGCACTAAAAGGATTTTGTTTAGTTTTTATCGTTTTTGTTCGTTGAATAGCAAAAGCAGTCAAAATTCAATATGACATTCAGACAGGTTAGCTTACATTAACTAAATTGATAATATTGATAGTAAAGATTAAGAACATTTATAAATAGAACTGTAAAAAATAGCTGAAAAAGTGGCTCAACAGAAATGCTTTGGCCTTATCAAGAGGTTAAGATTGAAAGTTTGTATAATTACAATGTCACAGCATTTTGTGACCAGGAATATTTGTGCTCTCTGGGTCACAAGGACTATCAATCCAAGTGTTTCGGTGGGGTCATGTAGGTGAGAAAAGGCCAAAACACAGGAAAAGGAAAAAATAAAAAGTAATTGGTGCGATACGGAAGTAACTAAAGAGCAATTGTTATTTTTTTTATAATTATTTATAATAATTTATAAGTTAATAATTTTTTTAATGTAAAAACCATTTATTAAATCATTCATTTATTCATAATTTTAAATGTAATAATCATCTAATTTTATACATTCAGAGACATAATGCTCAGGCTGGAGCCTTTATTTATATATAAAAAATTATATATTTGATTTGTGAATTCTGTGAGCGGCGTGGTGGTGCAGTGGTAAGCACATCCGCTTTACATCAAGAAGGTCCTGGATTCCCGGGCTCAGATGTTTCTGTGTGGAGTTTGCATGCTCTCCCTGTGCTTGTGTGGGTTTCCTCCGGGTACTCCTGTTTCCTTCTACAGTGCAAAAGCATGCACATTAGGCTAACTGGCTGTTCTAAGTCGCCCCAAGGTGTGAGTGTGAGTGTAAATGGTTCTGTGTGTGTTAGCCCTATGATGGCTATGGCTATAGCTGTTCATAACAGATCAAAAGACCATCGCAGGGCCAACACACACAACCATTCACACTCACACCTGGGGTAATTTGGAACAGGCAGTTAGCCTAATGTGCATGTATTTGGACTGTGGGAGGAAACCGGAGTATCCGGAGGAAACCCACACAAGCACGGGGAGAGCATGCAAACTCCACTCAGAAACATCTGAGCCCGGGAATCGAACCCAGGACCTTCTTGATGTAAGGCGCATGTGCTAAGCTCTTTGCCACCATGCCGCCCTACAGACAAACAAATAAATACATTTTAAATACAGCTAATTTTCTTATTATTTAGTTCTTCAATGGTGAGAAAGTCATCATAAATACATGCCTCTGAGTGCATGTTTACAAAATGTTCTGTTCACACACACACACACACACACACAAATAAAATGAAAACCACAGTAAGATTTATAATGATGGTGTGTGTATGCATACATTGTATCACTTGCTTATCTCTTTAGCAGATTACTGCATAATACTGCGACGTGACATGATGGCTGACAAAGTCCAGAACAAGAGTATAAAACAAAGTCCATAGCTCCATGACTTGGCAAGGCATGCTAGGTTTTGGTGTTTTTCAAAATAACGAGGAAAAAAGTGAAGAGTAAATGGCTAATCAATATTTACCACATTTCATCATCCCGACTTCATAACACTTGCGAAGCCTACATGCCTGACAGCTCTTGCGCCGGTTTTTATCAATGGTACACTGGTTGGTTGCAGGACAGATGTAGTCGTTATGCCCTAATCAAGAGACAGGTGTGAGCATGACACTTAATGAAAAGACCTCTGCGAACAGTTTTCATAGCTCATTCGTTAATTTCAGAGGAAAA
>JBCNYG010000002.1:8311073-8324443 GCA_039654305.1 Porochilus rendahli | reverse complement strand
ACCACGAAACAGGTCTGTAGGGATCAAATTGTAGTAATTTTTTTCCTTATACCACATATTTAGCTCTACTTCACTGTTGAAGCATGTGTTGGGACAACACTGGGGAATCTGATCAAAAATTCATTATAAGGTATTGCACAAGCTTGTGTAGTCCATACCAGCAAGAGTGTATGTTGTCATTAAAGGAGCTTATTCATTTAGCAGGCATTGCAAATAAACATGAAATACAGTATTAGCTCACAAAAACGAATCGTTCAGGATGACTTTCTGAAGCGTTCTGATTACTCCTGTAAGCGAGTGTCAACAACATCTGCACCAGGTGAAACGATATTAGTAAACAACACCATCTAGAGGTGAGCAAGAGTGCAGAGTTATCACATCATTGTGGATGTATTCTGTGTGTTTGTGGGTGTAAGAAAAAGAGAGAGCGAGAGAGTGAGAGAGAGAAAGAAAGAAAATAAGATGCAGTATGGTAGTTTTTTTTCTTTTGATCATTTATTAACCCTTGATCTCAGACTTTTTCACTCTATATGGAACTGTGTTGCACTGCCAAGTTATCATTCCTCTGTAAACAAGATTTAAAACAGGTGTAAAAGGGAGTTGTGAGCTGGGATGGTATCTGAATGCCATCGTACATTAATCCTCCGATCCTGAACACATGGGACACCCATGTTTAAGCCAGGTGAAACAATATCATCAATTGAATATCAGCAAGAATGCATGCATGGGTGTGTACCTTGCAGCATCTTCTTCCAGCAGCAGTTTGACAAACTGACGTGGAACGTTGAGGGACAGCACACTCTCTGCCATCTGCTCCAGAATGCGCAAGTGATTCCCATCAGTGGTGGGGAAACGGTACATCCGAGACATGGTTCCCCCAAAAACTGAGAAGATAAAAATGAGAGACTTGATGCCATCATTCCCAAATACTGTAAAGTCAACACTGAAACTCTCAAATTCTCGATTTGACCTCATCCAAACCTCGTAAATAATTTGTCAGCAGTGTTTTGTTGCAAGTTTGTATTAAAATCAGATGCAGATACACCATAACGTATTAGTACGTATTGCACTGAAATGGAACAATTTGACAGATCCTGGAATTAAAAACATTATTCTGATTGGATAACGCTTGGATCGAAATAATGGACACTTGTAGTTTATCTATAGTTACTTGGAGAAGATGATGTCAACATTAAAATCTTTGGATCTAATCTCTCGAATCTAACTTTAGTTAGTTTTTTCCTGGGTTTCCAGGTAGTACATACTAAAACATTCTTATGCACAGCAGTATAGTATGAACTACTTGTTTAAGTTTGGGTTTATTTGTTTCCATGTAATATACACTGTATGTCCCTTACGGAGCGCTGTGCAGCATGTACTAAATTCTGAGTTAACATGCTCAAAAGACGCTGTTTAGCTACACCCTGATAGGTGAATCATGGAGATCACCTGACCTGCCTCTGCCAAGGTTAAAATGTACAAATATAAACTATTTAAATCTCATTTTAGCTAGCTTTTTTTGTGTGTTTCCAGGTACTATATACAGTAATATCCTTACAGAGTGCAGTTCAGTATGTATTAAACTTTGAATGAGCTCGAAGGACGCTGTTTACTACACAGTGCTTAGCTCGGCTGAAAGCATGGAGATCACCTGACCTTCCTCTGTCATGGTAAAAATATACAAATAGGAACTATAGAAATCTCATTTTAGTTTGTTTTTCTTTATGTTTACATTTAGTATATGCAAAAATGTTCCACTGCTTCAGAGGGTTTCTTTTCTGTGTCACAAATAAAAGCAAATGAATGGTGGCACGATGGTGCAGTCATTTGCACGTCCGCCTCACAGCAAGACGGTCATGGGTTCGAGTTTGCATGTTCTGTCTGAGCTTGCGTGAGTTTCCTCTGGGTACTCAGGTTTCATGGCACAACCAGAAGACATGTACATTAGACAAATTGGCTGTCCCAAATTGCCCATAGATGTGAGTGTACTGGTTGTGTGTGTTAGTATGCAATTGTCTGGTTAGCTGTTAAGTGTGGTGGCTGAGATAGGCTCCAGCCCCTCCATGACACTGGTAGGATAAAGCGGCTCGGCAAAAGAGTGATGAGTGATTCTCATATATTTTTAACTGATAAATAAGTATTTAGTTTACGATTCTGTAAGCATTTACATATCATGAAACAAATGGAGGAAGACCTCTTCACTGTTATCACACGGTGTACACTCTAACCAATCTAAGAACAAGTACATTTATTTATTTATTTATTTATTTATTTTATTTAGGAGGTGATACTAAACCAGTCAATAAGTTTCAGGGATGGATTCCTGCAGCTCGGATCTGAAGTGTCTGGTAAATGTGTTAAAAATATTGGGGAAACCTTTGTGAACTGAAGCCCAATTAAAAAAAAAAGGTGTGGCTTGAGCCCATCTCAGCCAATTCCTGGCTAAGGCAGTACACCCTAAACTGCTTTCCAGACCAGCACAGGACTAACACACCCAACCATCACACTCACAGTTACACCTAGGGGCAATTTGGAACAGCCAACTGGCCTAATGTGCATGTGTTTGGATGGTAGGAGGAAACCTGAGTACCTGGAGGAAACCCACACAAGCACTGGAGGAACATGCAAACTGCACACCAGAACGCCCTTGCCTGGCATGGGACTGAACCCCAGGACCTTCTTTCTGTGATTTGCTAGTCCATCTTGAAAACCTGGACCATCAACCCTAGAAAGGTTAATTTATTTCAAACTGGGATTGTGGTTTATTAAAAAAAACAAAATAAATAATCCTATACAAAGATCAACACACTAATATACACAATCCCATTCCCCTCTCCTGTAAAGGGAATTCCTCTCCCAACCGACTTCTTCCAGGTCTTCCGGGGGACACCTCCAGCGCGTTCTGGGTCGACCCCGGGGTCTCTTCCCGGTTGGATATGCCCGAAACACCACACCAGTGAGACATTCTGAAGGCATTAGGTGACATTTCATGGCCCAAAAGCCAGAGTTAGTAGCTGAGGATCGGTCCGGCAGTAGCTACGCCTTCGGCAGTCACCCGGCTCACACTGCACCCAACCCCTATATCCCCTCCCACAGGTGGTGGGTCAACAAAAGAGTCTCCTCTTGAGGCTGGGCCCAGCTGGTCTCCTATTATTATTATTATTACTTATTTTAGCATAAATTACCCTAAGCACATAACTTCAGTTGGTTTAGGAACACGAAATAAATGTTTTCCACAATTTCTGCGCTTGTTGTTTGTGCAGCTCAGCAATAATATTATTAGCTAGTAATAATAAGCCAATAATGTGTTATGATGCATTGGGTCAGTGACATACCCCAGCCAATCCAACGAGTTCACGTCACTACTAGGCTGGAATAGCCAATAAGGAAGTCTCTGAACATGCCTAGAGTTGTGACACTCGCACGCACTTTGAGAAGGTGCAAGGACTTATGTTGCTGAAAAGATTCCCTGATGTCATACGTGATCATTTTAAATAGCTAGTAACACTAATTCACCACAGGTTCCCTTTAATAACAGCAGCAGCAATGACAATGTAATAACAGCATCTGTATCACTTAAACAGATTACATATGAGCAAATCATGCTGTAAGGATGACTAGTACTCTTTAATACAGTAATCTCTTTGACATGTCCTTATAATGCAGTTATTATTAATTCTTTTCTTAGTCAAGCACAGAACAGCATTTAATTGTAAAGAATTTGTCTTGATTAAAAAGTGAATTCGCACCTGATCGCAGGAGTGTGTCTTTACTTAAAGAGGCGTATTTGTTTCCAATTCCCATCGATTCTGTCAGACTCTCATCAACAGCAAGGACTGTCTGTGGAGAAAGAAATCACTTATTCACTTATTCATCCATTCACTCATTCATTCATTTACTCACTCAGTCATCCCTTCATTCACTCACTCATTTAGTCATAAACTCACTCTCATTCCTTCATTCACTCACTCATTCATTAATTCTCTCATTCACTCACTCATTCACTTACTTACTCGTTTACATTTATCTCATACATTCATATTTTCTTACTCATTTACCCATTAATTCGTTCACTAAACCTAGATAGTCTGGAGCCTGGTTGAAGGCGAGGTACACCGTCAACAGCTCACCAGACCATCACAGGGCAACACACACACACACACTCACACCCACATTCACAGAAACGCACAATTTGGAACTTGCCTAATGTGCATGTCTTTAGACTGTAGGAGGAAACCGGAGTACCCCGGGAACCATATAAACATAATGAAAGATGTTGGGTTTTACATTTAAATAAAGAGGCAAGTGTGATAGTCAATATCTCCAGGAGGACACTGGGTAGTTCTCAGTAAAACTTACAGATTATAACATATTTATCATTACCTTATAAATCTACACAAACTCTACAAAGATACTATATAACTTAAACTAAAGGGTCAGCACATTTAAAACTGAGTTTGTTTCAGTTAATACTGTTTACTGTACTTTACACTTTTTAAATGTAGAAATACTTAATTCAATTATTTCAAGTATTCTTCCTTAGTTGTTTCTATTGGTAATGAGAACTTGGAACGGCCATCAGTGAACAGAGGAGGGGGTCTGAGACACCCTCTATCAGCCACCTACGATGCACTCCTAACACACCGCCCAGACAATGGGCTTCACACCGCCACCAAAACACAGTTGATTTTAAGGTCAGACAGGAAAGAACCAATGACCCATAGATCACCCTAACGACTCTCCGGGCTGCTTACACCATGCACACTTGGCCCCCAGGGGCACACGTTTACAGGAGGAGCCAATGCCCTGCAGGATCTCAAAGACTCTTCGGAGGTTTGTTTTTGATCCACTAAAGGGTAAATTCGGGAACTTCCCACTAGTCTGACAGAACTGAAGAACTCTTTTGGAGGAGAGGTGAAAGTCCATTTGCCTTATTTTAGCCCCTATAATTTAACATGACCTGGATGATTTTTTTAGATGTTTCGCAGTATGCCTGCTTAAAAAGGTAACTTGATTTTTTTCGACACAGGGGAGAACATGGAGGACTTTTAGGTACAAAATGAGACTGGTGAGGAAACCACTGACTACAGCTGCTATAATGTACATGATAAGAGGAACTAACTTGTTCTGTGGATGTTTTACAGCATCAGAAATATTTATTAATGAGAAATGTTTGTTTTTTGGTTGAAACTGGCTTCCCCAAGTATGATCAAAAGTTTAAGGACAGTTCATGTAGTGAACAAACGGAGGGCTGCACAGCCACGTGAGTGCAACAGGAGCGAGCAAAAACTCTTCAGTCAATAATGATTACAGCATTTGTAATCAGCAGTAGAAACCACTGAAATGATTCGGATATCAAATGATTCATCATCAAATGTCAAACAACTGACTATGTATTATGTCATGTGAAAGCATGGGATTTACCGCTCCAATACCAGCAAGCCACTGTTGTGCACTTGAGCAAAATCCTCAACATTCGACTGCTTATTTTTACAAATAATGAGGTTAAAAAAAGTCTCTCTGGAAAAGGGTATCAGCCGAACACTGTTAAAGTAAATGGAATTTATGATAGAAATGTGAGTAAGCTCAGTACAGAATACCCCCTGCCTGCAACATGATCTAACGCTTGAATTATCTTTAACATCTTCAAGGTGGTACCATACAACTGTGTAAAGTATAACACAGGGTTGGATGGGTGTGTGTGTGTGTGTGTGTGCAAATAGTTGATTTTTATTTTCATTGGGACAAGATATATGTAAAAAAATACACAATCCTGCAGTTTTAAGACTACATATAGTACAACAAGTCTTAATTTCACCAAGTGAAGGGTTTTCCCAAGCGTCCACCCACATATTCTTACACATAATAGTCTTTGTGTTACTACTTTTATTCTCACTTGTACACTAAACACTCCTCATTGATATTTATGGACAGTATATGAGAGTTGAATATTGTTGAAGAGTGTTTTCCCTTAAATTATATAGTAGATGACAGTCTACATAACACATACACATTAATAGGTTCATGCTAGCACGTGCATAGGCCTCACCCTGCCATTGATGGTGTCTGGTAGTTGGGTTAGTGATGCCCTCTGCTCCCGCTTCTCCTCTAGCTGCCAGGCGATAACTGTGATATCCCCCACACGCACATTCTCCGCCGAACTGAAGCATAAGAAAACAACATTTAAAAACAAAAACAACAACAAAACACACACACACACACACACACACACACACACACACACACACACACACACATATATATATATATATATATACACACACACAGATAATCATTAATCATAAAATACCCAAGTGAACTCATATTCAACATAGTTATTTCAATAGCAAATAAATCTGTAAAAGTAAAGGTATGTGCAAAAGCAAAAATTATGCCTTCAGGGCCTTGTTACCTTGGATACTCCTTTTAAAGAAGGCTTTGCATCCCTCACAGGACCATACACCATAGTGGTACCCAGAAGCGTAATCACTGCACACAGCGCAATAGTGCATGTCTGTTTTGCTCTCTGAGGAACTGAAGCTCTCCTCACTCTCCACAGACCGTTTTCCCAAGGGTTTGCTGGAGTACATGGAGGAAACAGATCAGAGAAAACATTGTTGCGTTGCTATTTAAATCCTAATGTTCAGCACAGGGCTACCTGAAGCTAGAAATCATTCATCAAGTTTTTAAGGTGCTGTCAGCAGTTTGGCAGAAGTTACGCTCAAGCTAATGGTTCTCTTCAGCCTTGCATCAAACTTTGAACCACCATAGCATCACACCACCCCCAGTCCCAAAATGAGCAAAAAGGGATGTTTTTGCAATCATCGTGTCTGACAATCAAATACTAGCGGTCCACATTGTGTGATTTGTGTTTGTAAACTCCAAGTGCTACAAAGATTTTCCTCTGAAAACATAGTTTCCTCAGCTGTCCATAAAATAATAAAATAGTACAAAATTATTCCGTGCCCAGACATCAGGACTGTTTATACTGCATTTAATTTGTCAGTATTTTCTAATCAACATGAAAAATAAAAGGCCCATTTAATCTTAAAAAGAAATTAAATCAAATTCCAATGGATACATCAGTGGCTCTCTTGGGCCTGGTGCCAGATGGTATTGAAGGAAGAACTAAAAAATATCTCGTACAAATATTCTTAACAACAGACATTTTATGTAGCACAATTAAGTGGTTAAAGCCCAACCCTGCAACATACATGTGGACAGAAAAAACAAAAGAAATATATCAGATGGAACAGGTACCATACTCTTTATGTATATTTATTGATAGGTGGAGACTGGCTTCATGTACAGTAATACTGACCTGTCAAATCTTTTTTCTGTTTATGTACCTATTTATTACAAATTATTTAATATTATTTATTCATGTATTTATTATTTAAATGATTTATCTATTTATTTATTTATGTTTTTTGTTTTGTTGTACTATATAGCTATGTATTTGCTTATTTATTTTTCTGTCATCACAGTTTTTGTGCTTTTGTTGTGTATTTGTTGTTATCTTTTCCTTGGTTGTCCTACCCAGTGTGTGATACTGAAGATACAGCAGGATCTGGAGTGTTGCACAGTGTAAGATTATAGTAGACTGG
This sequence comes from Porochilus rendahli, assembly GCA_039654305.1. Taxonomy (NCBI): domain Eukaryota; kingdom Metazoa; phylum Chordata; class Actinopteri; order Siluriformes; family Plotosidae; genus Porochilus; species Porochilus rendahli. The sequence continues at coordinate 8,316,836 of JBCNYG010000002.1, read as the reverse complement.
AACTTTTAAAATGTAAGGAAAAACCACCTGATAATGAAAACACATATATACATATGTTTATGTGCAACAGAAAAGTTTGGAAGGCTTGCCTTTCATTTCACTTTAAGGTTTAAGGTTTAAGAAGATTAAGGCTAAATTTGTATTTGAAAACTTTTTTACTACATATTTACTCCACACTCACATCTGCCACCAGGAGAATTAGCAATAAAGAGAAATTGTTTTATATGTCCATAGATGCAATACAATCCTTATAACTAATACCAACATGAGCAAATATGGATATTTACCTTTTAACAGAAAACATTTTTAAAACTATATTGCAACAATACCTAAAAAATATAGTTTGGCTTCAATCTTTTGGTGAACACAACATGAACTTGCAGATAGCTGAAAAGATTTACCTGCTGTCATCGGCTGAGTAACTGCGAGATGTGAGGTCCTGCCAGGTGCCATTGCTCGGCTGGTTTTGCTGGCAGTGGGATTGAGTGCGATGCAGTGCCAAAGGAGCCATGTGGCTCTGAGAGGGCCAGAAGAGTGTGGGGCTTAGTGACTGACGCACTGAGGGGCAATCAGGAAGTGTGGGCCCGCTGTAGCCAAGCAGGGTGGAGCTGTAGAACGGCAGCGTGGTGAAATCCTGTCCAATGTCTGCATAGGGTGAAGGAATACAGATGGGGTGGCTCTCCATTGTGACGTTTGGGGAGGAGGAAGAGGAATTCATCCTGGATGAAAGAGTGCAGCCTCCTACTCGGCTGGAATCAACCTCCTGCAGCTGCAAAAGAGGGGTGTCTCTCTCTGGAGACGCTGACATTTCGGAATGTTTTTAAAAATTTTATTAACTAATCAAATCAAACCTTTCAGGAAGCTGGGGTCAAAGTGCAGAGTGAGCCATTGTACTACGGTTGGGTTGAAAGTCCCAAAAATTGCACTTGTAGAATTTCAAGTCTCCGATCAATATTATACTCAGAATTAAATCTTGAATCTGTAGAGATATGACTGAGGCAGGTTTTGGGCAGGTTCACGTCTTCACTGCACGACTGCATGAGCAGAAATTCTCTGGGACTCAATGTAGACTACAGTGTTTTCTTCAGGATATATTCCACATCTCCTATCCTGTGTAAAATTGTGACACAACTTAAAGACAGCAACTTATCAAACAGCTGGATGAGCAAATTTTAAATGGAAATTCTGATATAAATATCATGTTGTGCTGTTTCCATAGTGTAGAATTACAAATGTTTTTTTCATTGTTCAAAAATATTTTGCCCTCTCTAACTCATTCTCACTCATTTGCTGAATTGCTTGCTCCTATTAGGGTTGCTGGACAGCTATCACTGGGTCAAATGGTTGTGTGTGTTGCCATGCGATGATCTGGCGAGCTGTTCAGGTTGTGCCCTGCCTTCGCCCACTGTTGGCTAAGATAGGCTCAGCCTCCCCGTGACTCTAGTAGGATTAAGCGTTTCGGCAAATGAGTGAGCTGATGGCTTTGTGTGACCCTAATAAAGGATGAAGTGAGTCTGTGGGGAGTTTGCACGTTCTCCCAGTGTTTGCGTGAGTTTCCTCCGGGTACTCCAGTTTCCTCCCAGAGTCCAAAGACATGCACAATAGGCTAACTGGCTGTTTCAAATTGAGACTTGGTGTGAGTGTGTTAGCCTCAGGATGGTCTGTCGAGCTGTTCAGGGTGTACCCCGACTTCATCCAGTGTCGGCTGAGATAGGCACCAGCCTCCCAGTGATCCTAATAGGATGGAGTGGTTCAGCAAGTGAGTGAGTGAGTGTAGGTTTGAAATGTATAAACTGTGCAAATCTATTCTAGGGTACTATAATAATATTATACTGCCAGCTATAGGTAGTGACACGAATCCACCTCGAAGCTACAGGGGCTTCATGCTTGCTCATTGGAACATTTACTTTTCTGCTCCTCAGAGACAAGACTCGCTCAGTGTACCCAATTATAACAGAATAAGTAATAATCAATGTTTTCTCTGTCAACACAGATAACACAATTAGAGTGGAGGACAAACTGGAAATGTCTTTCTGAGCGTTCACTATCCCTGGTGGTGTGCTGTGAATTCTAGTGTCTAGCTACACTGCCTCAATAAAACAAAAAGTAATCACCTAGATTACAGTATGTCATGCGGTATTACAGACTGTTTCTCATGACTGACTTACCAGCAAATCTTCACACACAGGTTTTACCAACTCAAACTAAAGTGACCTAAACTCTCTGTCCTGTGGACTTTTGAACCAGAAACAAATCACAGACAGACACTTGGCCGAATTACATCTAGTATACACTGCGAGCTGGGAAAGTTTTGTACTGGTCAAATCACACAGCAAGATACACACTGAAAGCAATTCCCTGATATTTGATTCAAAAATGCAAGTAAAACTGTGTGTTACCTAAAGCCGGACACGCAACAGACATGAAAACAATCAGCACCTTCTTTGTCTCTGTGAGTATCACACTGCTGATGATACAGTTTAATAAAGTATCTGCAGTTTCATTTGTCCCTGTGTGATTACACTATTCACTAAGATTTTAAAAGTGGAATCAGATGAGGACAGTAATATGGAATGCTGACATGGCATGCTGTTTTTCCACTCAAAAAAAAAGATCTTATAATGACTTAAGCGAATAACAAATTTTTTTCAGTAAACTTTCTGTGCACTATGACCGAAATAAATCGCATCAGCACCACGCATTGTTTACAGATGGGGTGAGCTGTGAATAAACGATACTCCGTTTTTTTTCTGTTGAAGCAATTAACTCCAACCATTTTGCCATCCCTTGTAAACACTCATGCTCATGAAGGTGATATTACAAAAACTAAAAGCACTAATTTGACTCACATTATCCAAACGAACACCAAAAAAAAGGAAAAGACTAAGTACTATTTAAGTCAAGCTCAAGCTGAGGCAGAGAGCGAGGACTTCTGGCCAGCAGTGCATACCAGAAGCAAAAAGCCCAAGGCCACTGGTGCAATCCCCCACTCCCTCTTCCCTCACTCCCTTCTCCAAGGCGGAAAGAGGATAAGGGAGAGGCAACGAGGGAAACCATGCCCTGAAGAGGAGGACTGGGAACCAGGATTAGAGCACTTCCAGGCTTGATGAGAAAGGTTTACAATATGTTCCAAAATGACAAAACCTAAGCTTCCTGCCTATAGTTATGGAATGTATGCATCACCGCATTCCACTCAGTCCTGTTTAAAAAGAGGTAATTATCATTTGGCGTTTGCTCTGAAAGTATTCCGAATCAGAGAACACTGGCCGAATGTCACATAAAAGGTAAAAGAAATCACAAAAAAGCATCTGAAGCAAATGCTTTCAATCAGTTTTTTTGGCTTCATTTTATTTCCCATGAATTTTACTGCAGATTAGATAAAATAACCTAAATTACCAAAACACAGTGAAGCACCTTATAATCTTACCTCACTGACCGTTATTACAGAAAATGCAGTACTGGCTCTTAATTTGGTGCACAAGTGGCAGAAGAATGTCTAAAATCTGCTCTTTGAGCTACACAATACAGTGAAGAAAAATACATCAGTCACTACATATAAAAGTAATTTTAAAAACATATAAGGGGGAAAAACACGTATAGAAAAATATATCACATTGAGGGACACTAGTATAGTGGCTTCACCTTGATTAGGAATGTTTTATATAAACTAAATATGAATTTTCTCCCAATTTAAGCTTTTAAAGCAGCTGACATTACTGTTACTTTACCAGACAACACAACGACTCAAATAACTCCAAGGCAAAGGGATTTTTCTGAATAGCACAAACTGCCCTATACCCAGCTGGAAAGCAGCAACAATGCCTTAATACTTCAGCAACACAGCATTTTTCGGAGCTCATATATGTTTGCTATATGATAGGAATAATTATGATCTGCAAAGATTTTACTAATCAGATGTACAGGGCAAGCACTAAGGTTAAAACTCCTAACAATCCACCTGATATAGGGACGAATGTATGTGCTGTAATGTGGGACACTTATTTATGTATTTATTATTAGGGTGTAAACATTTAGAATGAAAAAGGTCCCATATTAGACCATTACATATATCTAATGCATACTGCAGTCAGAAGTTATTTATTTACCAGGATGCACAGGCATTTATAATAATGCATGCAAAATACTATGCAGTATCTATTAAAGTCTCTCTGGAGAAATGCAGCACATTATTAGGGAATAAACTTCCTGGTGCACAAAAGAAATCTTGATGTCTGACTGTTTATCCAGGTCTTTAGTAAATAAACATCAAATAAATATATTCTATTAACAATATAAATGCTCGATATGATTGAATGAATCTGCGGATACTGACGCTGGAAACACAGTTAAACTTGTGATCGAGGGGGATAATGATCCTCCTACCTGCAGACAGCGCTGATATCAGACCCACCGACCCCCGACCGGGGCTCCTCCGAAATTCGGTGTCTAAAAGGAAGTTATTGATGCTCTCCCAACACGGACTTGTTGCTGCTTCCCGTGTTTCCGCCCTGCGTCACTATAAAGGCCTTTAAAATTGCTATATAACGCCCAAGCGTTGAAATGTAGCCTAAATTCCCTGCTTCAGTGGAGATAGTTTATACACTTCGGCGCTGTTCGGTGCTGCTCTGAGCCAACTCGCCTGTGTACACATTACACGCGCATACTTATGTGACCGGCGCCTACGTCATCAGCCCTACCCTTTTATCCAATCAGGTCCGACTTTTCATGTCAACGATTGACTGTCGATAAACATTGCTAATCAGTTAGCATCAGCTGCAGTGGCATCATCAGACAGGAAATAGCTTTTTGAGTGAATGAAAAAGAATGAAGAAAAATATATATATATCTACATATACCGTAGAAGATACAAGTTGAAGAATACATCTCTATATCTTTATAAATGTTTTTTTATATTATTCCTCTGATAGTTATCCATTCTGTGTCTGAACAGCTGATGACCTTTACACTATCTTTGCATCACATAAACAGTTTTTCAACATTTAGTGGTTTTATCCTGAAAAGTTTTCTTTTCATGTCAGACTTTCCCAATTATTTACATTAGGCAATTAGTGCGGCACGGTGGCGTCGAAGTTATCACAGCAAGAAGGTCCTGGGTGCGAGTCTCGGGCTCGAGCGTTTCTGTGTGGAGTATGAATGTTCTCCTCCGGGTACTCCGGTGCCCCCCACAGTCCTGTTTGGCTGTTCCAAATTACCCCTAGGTGTGAGTATGAGTGATGAATGAAGGGATGGTTGTGTGTGTGTTGATGCAACTGAGCCTTAAATGTGTCCAAGTTCAAAGCGAACATGGACATGGGGAATTATATGAAATTTTTATCCTTCTCTGTACATATTTTCTAATGGATGGCCTGAGAGTACATGGGGCCGTGAACAAGTCCTCACTAGCATGGGGGCTAAATCTCTGTGGCTGAATCTCTCAAAAGCCGAATATCCACAGCCATGTTCCAAAATCTAGTGCAAAACCATCCCACAAGAGTCAGGGTCAGACGAGCAAATAGCAGAGGGAAAGGGTGTGTGGTGGGACTACATCTGGAATTAGATCAAAACGTTAAAAAAAGTCTGATGTGACTTATTAGGTGTCCACATAGTTTTAACAATGCAGTGTTCTATCTCTGATATTGTATATAAATGAATATAGGTATGTTATATATAACACAATGACTGCTTTTCCTTGGTCACAGAGTCAGAGTTCATCCAAGGAATATAAGGAACAAAGTATATAAAAAAAAAAAAATATATATATAT
>JBCNYG010000002.1:8261712-8276199 GCA_039654305.1 Porochilus rendahli | reverse complement strand
CCACAGGGTAAAAGAACCCAGGCCAAAAAAAAAAAAAAAAAAAACACCCCCCCACCCCCTTCTGTGATCTACAAGCTGAGCATCACACTGCCACATTGTCCTGCAGTGTCATTAGATGACAACACTGGCTGATTTATAACAAAAACCAATAAATGAATTCTTTGTGTGTAGACAAAAGGCTGTAAATGTTTGACCCCAAATTAATTGGTGTGCTCACTGTCTCTGGAAAAGAGGTGCTGATAATGATTAAACAACATGCACCATATCTTACTTTGGTCAACCTTAGGACAGAGGTTCAGTCTGGGTACAAATATCTGGCCCTCGGATTTCTTGGAAAATGAACATCGTTCCATTCTAACCTCAGTTCATCACAAAGCACTTAGTTTTCCTTAATATTCTGACTCGGCATGTATATACATTACTCTTGTTGGCAACTTCACAGGTATATTTTGGCTAGCATTTCTACTAAGCCTTGAGCAATGCATGTCCAAACACTCATTAAGCAATTTTTTACCCCAATCTCTTTAAGAACTTTACCCATATTTCATGAAATGTTCGAATTCTATTGCTACACTGAATCATCTTGCTCCATAAGGCAGTGTTTTCTGTAATTCTCCTCATTATTAGTCAATTGATGAAGTCTTAAGTCCTCATCTGACTTTGATTGTTGCTCTCTTGTTGTGTAGTACAAGATGCTTGTGCTGATGAATTGCAGGCCCACTGGGAGACAGCAGGCGGCAGTGTGTGTGGTGAGCCTGACAGCCAGCAGCAAGCAACTGCCACTCATGCAGAAACCCAATACTACACACTCACACACGCAGCTGGCAGATTGTACTGATGGGACGCACAGTGGAGACACTGAGATACATTTCTCCCTAATGAGTGTGAAAAAACATTGTTATTTTGCTACTGAGCTGATCTATGAGATGCAGTGGTGTGCGACAATATGGGTTCTTACTGTATCAGAATTCTTGATGCTATGATGGTAAAAGATATTTGCAGCTGATGGAATTTTAATAATTAAATAGGAACAACTAAATATGAATAAATAGAAACTACACAAAGGTATTGTCTGTTTTCCTAACCCAAGCCAGTTCCAACTCCTGGTTTCCATGTTGACCATAATACTTACATGTGGATCCAGCTACTTCCACCTTAGTGCTTGGCTGGTACCTTGAAGGAGGTTCATATCCTGTTCTAATTTTTTCAGAAATACCTGTCACCATACCCAGACCCCTGGCCACCTTCCATCTTCGAGTCGAGATCCTTCTCGGCTCAGCACAAATTTTTTGTAGGACATTTGATACCGGGACTGTCACCCTGGACACCGATCCCCCTCACTCCTTTATGGGAACATTGCTTTATTTACCAGGTTATTTATTTATCAGTGTTTCCGGCCTTTCTTGGCTGCAGTGCTAAGCAACAAAAGTGGATACATGATATTCCTCTTCTTTAGTCAAGCCAAGATCCTACCAGCACAATCGTAATCCCGAAGGCTTATGACTTGTACGAATGCCTGAATGTATTATGTATTATGTTTTTATAAAGAGTAAAGAAAATAAACTTATTTCTCGGCTATAATTTTTATTTATTTATTTTTCAGATGAAGCATTCTGGCATCAATCCTGAGATAAAACTCTCTGGTGTTATTGCACAGATGAAGGGATGTGAAAACACACAGACATGCTAGAATTAATCTTAGAACCACTTAAGCCTACTAGGATTGCAGCTAGGCTGGAGCCTATTTCAGCCAACTATGGGCAAAGGAAGTGTACACCCTTAACAGCTCGCCAGTTCATTGTAGGGCTAACATACAACAACCATTTACACTCACACCTAGGGGCAATGTAGGCTCAATTAGCCTAATGTGCATGTATTTGCACTGTGGGAGGAAACCGGAGTACCAGGAGGACACCCACACAAACAAAGGGAAAGAATGCAAACTCCACACAGAAACGCCCTCACTGAGCCCAGGATTCAAACCCAGAACCTTCTTACTGTGAGGCAGACGTGCTAATCAGTATGCAACCATGCTGCCCACATACCGTAATCAATATATGAATATTTCCACTGTGAAACAGCTTTTTCAATGTTTTAGAATGGTAATTCAACTTCAAACATATAAAGCAATGGAATGGTATCTCCTTAGTAAGGTCTGGTATTATGCATCCCTTCAAAACACCTGAAGATCAAATATTCTGCTTCATTAGAACACACTGTGTGGAGAGAATGATATCCTCTACCGTCATTTATCTGTAAAAGACCTACAACAAGCTGAATGGGCCTCCAATTTCTGATACCTGAGCTTCAGCCAGTAAAGTTGTATAACCTTAACAATGATGTATAATTAACATAGTGCTCACTCAAGCACTGTACAGCCCATAAGGGTTAATCAAGGTTTGAAATACCCACTTACTAACAGCTGTGACACACAGGGCTTAAACTGAAAATAATTCGTATACATTGCAAAACCAATTGAATTAATATACCAGGTAAATATGGTGTTAACTTGTGATGATTTGGGGAAGTTGATTGAAACACACAGGGAAAAGAATAAGCATTCTTCCGCACTTTAGTTTGTTATGACTTATCTCTTACCATGGTTATCTATCAGGCTTGAGAGAGAAGGATGTGCAGCAGTGTGAGTCTGTGGCACCTCGGCTCTTCATGCTGGCATTCCTGTCACAGCTCTATGTGAAGATGGCAGCCTCAAGAGCCCACTATGTCAAACTGGTGAGAGGAGAACTCTGTCAAGACAATAAGGGTTTAGGAGATCAAGAGAGGTGCCTGCTCACACATCACATCCCAAAATGTCTACTGTATGAGAGGTCAAAATTAGCATCAGAAGGTGTGAGATATGTGATGCATTCTGACTGTGTAGTAAAAGCTGCTTAGTGCTGTTCTGTCTTCCTTTCTTTCTTTCTTTTTTAATTCCTAGTGACCAGGCTATATTTATATCTACCTGTACAAATTACTATATAGCTGACCATCGTTAAAAGTGGTCCCAATTTTTTCCATAGCAGTGTATTTTCTGAGTAGGTCAGTTACTGCAAAGAAATTGACAAGGGTGTATAGGTTTTTTCTTTCTCAGATCCAAAAGGCTCTCCCAAATCTGTCATTCGGTTCCCTCACTATAATGGTGCCACTGTCAAGTGGACCAGGCTACACGCACAGCACCAACACACCAACATACACCTCTTTATCAAGTGTGAGCTGAAGAGCTGGCGTCTGTCTCTCATCTAGACATGGTACAATTGTCCGTTTTTTCCATAGAGGCAGTGTTTCATTATTGCATGCTGGCTTGTCTGAAGATACACAGACACTGCCTGCAGCATCCACATGCTCACTGCCAAATCTGGTCTCAGACCATCTACTACTGCCCCATACGAGTTGTAATGAGCTAAAGTGACGAGAGCAGCTGTGATACAGATAGAGTGGATTGTGGGGAGGGGGTTGGAGGGGGGCTTCAGAAGGACAGCTGTAGTAACAGGACAGACAGAGGACAGTAACTGGCACTAACGATCAACAACCAGCCAGCACCAGGAGCACCATACATTCTAACAACTAGTACTGCCGTGCCGGAGCCATGTATATGCAATGCCCTGAACCACTCTGTCACTAGAGGTTCTATTGTTTACCTTAGGATATTTAATCTATCATAAAGGATTCTAATAAGTACCCACTTTAGAAAGCTAAGAAACCTTAGCTGCAGTCAAATAGATCATCCTACCCCCTTTTCAGTTTCCCTTAACCTTACTGGGAATGTCATGAGGTCAAGCAAAGATAACACGATCGAACATACCCAAAGACAACCATGGAACCGACTTTATTAACACAGTATTGCCAAGATAGACTACAAAAATCACATCTTCGCCCTGTGTAGTTTCATGCAGGCTATAGCATGGATAACATGGTGAAGAATGCGCTTAATTACCAAGCCTGGGATGAAAATATAAAATCTAAGTAAAAACATTATGGCATGTCATGAAAAATGCTTAATAAGCAAATGTAACTGACACTTAGAAATATCACTGCAGCAAGGAACTGTGGGGCTTCATTATCATTTTAAAGGATGGTCTAAGTGTACCTAATACGAAATATGATTTGAAAGTAAGCAATGAAGCCACGCTCACAACATTTCGTCTAACTCTTATTACAGCATGTTGATCATTTTGTTCAATTAGAAACCTGCCTAAGCAAAAAAGACGATTCAACTGCAGCACTTAGCTTTCCAAAATACCCTTAAGGAACATTTTTTATATGTATTGCATATGATTCATAACCACAGGATCATTAGCCAAGTAGGACAAGGTGTAAAGTATCAGTAAATTGCACTTCCTCCAATATCCATTACATAAATAAAAACAAAAAGGAACTGGCGGTGGGACATGGGGACTTCCATGACAACCACCCTAATATCACCTTATCCATTGGGAGATAACCTTTAATGCTCTAATTTCCTGTAATTCATGTCAGCCAGAGGGGGGAAACCATGTAACCACCTAATCCTGCATCGTCTTTCATGTCTCAGACACCACTTACTAACACTGATTTGAAGTCACACATGCTCAGATTCACAGACTGCAATGCTGATGGGTGAGGCTCTGGACAAGCGTGGGAAAGCGGACTTGAAAGTCAATGTTGGGTAGGTCATGATTACGGCCTTGGACACAACATAAGTGAATTGGGGTAAGGGGAGAGGGAGAGGAGGATATGCAAGCAGGAGAAACAGAGAGGCAGGCTTCTTTCTGCGTTCACTGCTCAGACGGGCTGTTTTGTGAACTGGGTGGCTGACCATTACTGGCAATTAACCGCTGATAACAGGCCAGGAAGGCCACCAGACTGCAATGCAGGCCACTAAGAAGAGCAGATCATGGTTGATATGAGATCACACTAAAGGGAGTTTCACATTACATATTGGGAGCATTAGAAAAAGGCAGCAACATGGGTTAGAAAAAAGTGCTGTAGTAAACATGTTTTCATGTACACTCATATTAATTGTCTTACACAGCAATAACTGAAAGGTTTCATGCACTGAGTAGCACTGTTAGAGTTCTGTGCTCTTAGCTGGTGGGTGAGAATGTTAAAGCTGTATTCGTGACTTCAAAATCTTAATCCCTTCTTAACTGTTTGTTTGGTGCAACACATTATTTGCTTAAATATATTATTGGTACACACACACAGTAATATTTAAGTGCTGGGTCCACACCCACTGTAATGTTGTGTTACTGTGAGCGATCATTACATCCCCCACCTGTGCCACTACCTCATGCTAATAGCAACCCTCCGTAGGGGCTTGTCCACATTCTACCACGATGACAATAATCCAGCCATTGTCAGTCTAGAACCATAACAGATATGGAAAACATCCAGAATTTTACCTAAGAAGACTATCAACAGTGTGATAGTTTGTCTCTGAAATCACTAGCGTTGTTCCAATAGCAAATCTAAAAATATATCAATTTAGAGACCTCAAACAAGAAGGCTAGAGCATTGTGCAGTTTATACACTGCTCCGTGAGAATCTCAATTTAAATTTGGGATAAAAATGTTTTGTAAAATTGGCAGTGGTGGCCCGGTGGTATGGTGCTGGCCTACTGATCCGAAGATCTAGCCCCACTATCACCAAGTTGTGACTGCTGCGTGTTTCTGTAATCAGTGTGTTTCCTTGTCAATCAGCATGTTTGTGCACTGGGATGGCCTGGCGAGCTGTCCAGGGTGTGCTCTGCCCTCGCACAGAGTTGGCTGAGATGGGCGCCAGCCACCCCGCAACCCTAATTAGAATTAAGCGTAAAGCAGTGAAAGCTTTGTAAAATACTTGAACTCCTCCACTGGGGGCAGGACCTCATTCCAGATACAAGCAGCTGAAATGAATCTGTCGTGGCAAAAAGTGTCCAGTTCATGCCGCAAATATGTTTTTCAGGTGTATAGCCTTCAGGAAAACAAAAGTATACAATTAATCACACAGAAGAAAACCCGAGAGAAAAACCGAGAGAACAATCGAGAGAAAAACCTCGGACGTGCTCCGAGCATTGGCTTGCTCATACGATAGTCACATAAATCATCCAATAATCAAATAGTACAGTAGATCATACAACTGCTCTTCTATAGGTATAATCATTAACAATTTAAATATATATTTAATTAGAGATGACTTCACTGGACAGTTCTCCATTTCAGAATTACAAATGTCTTCAAATAAAGGAAGTATGATAATTAATTCCAAAGATATTACAATTTAATTATTCATATTCATATTCATGTTGACGCTGTTAATGATCAATAATTGATCCCAGTACGTAAAGTTTAGCAATTTGCATAAGATTTATGAAGGACCAAATATAGTACATTATGACATTTCAGTTTGGCAGGTCACGGGCCTTCCACAGTTCATGGGTTCAAAACACACAGTGCCCCGGGTGGTGCCTGACACCCAGATTTCCACCACTTCACTTCCTTGGCAGGGTGGCGGGGCTCTCCCTTATAGATTGAACTCCTTTGCATTGAGAGGAGCCAGTCGAGGTGGCTCGGGCATCTGATTAGAGTGCCTCCTGAGCGCCTCCCTGGTGTGGTGTTTCGTGCCTGTCCAACCAGGAGGACACCCTGGGGTTTACCTAGATAACTAATGTTGATAACTGTTTTGTAAAATGACTGATCAGATTATGCTTGAGAATTCACCCGAATAAAAAAGTTGTAGGTGGATATATCAGTAAAAAAATGCTACATGGTATTAAAGGAGAGTCGTTTTTCTGTTCTGTAAAGAATATCAAAAATCTGGTTACACAAAGAGAGCGCATGTGTGTGAATGCTGGTTAACCATCACTCTGAAAACCATCTGCGATATCATTCAAAATATGCCTTGGAGCACCTTGTTTGCCATTGTATCAGGGTATGTTGGAGCCAGTTCTACTTTTGTATCTGGGGCAGGGGCATATGGGCCTCTCTCAGCTATATCCGGCAGTTTCCACTACTCCCTCGGCTATTTCTGGTTGTTTCTGCTTTCACAGAGGGTTTCCTGAGTGGCCGCCATATTGCTTCTCGGAACAACTGTTGTTCATACGATAATAAATGTGCTGGGTTGTTTAATACATCCTGAACTTGCCAGTCCATTGCACGAACAACACACACAGCCATTCACACTCACACCTAGGGGCAATTATCCTAATGTGCATGTCTTTGGACTGCAAGAGGAAACTGGAGTACCCAGAGGAAACCCACACAAGAACAGGGAAAAAATGCAGACTAGACACAGAAACGTCAGCGCCGAGCTCTGGGACTCGAACCCAGGACCTTTTTCACTGCGAGGTGGAAATGCTAATCACTATGCCACCATGCCACCCATTAAATAATTAACCTTTTATTTGTTTGTTTGTATGTTTGTCTTAATATCCTACTGAAATAATTCTTCAGGGTAAGAACTTAAACAAGACAAGCATTAAACTAAAAGTTCCAAAAAAGTATTCCATTAAAAGTTACAGTTGGTTTTAAAGGTTAAAAGTATGTTTGCACGGTTGTAATAAATCCATACAGAGGAGAAATAAGCAGACTAAATCACTACGTGGAGTCACAAAAGGCCGTCTCATCATTTAATCAGTCATAGTGACACATGCAAACCTTTATGCAGTACACACTCATCAAATAGGATTAATCCCGCTTATGGCTGAGACAGCAGTCATTTATTCTGACTGCTTGTACTGTCTTACTACATGCACATTTGGTCATGGTAGGGTGTCTGTGTCTATGTGTGTCTGTGTGTGGTGAGTGGGGGAGTGTTTGTGTGAGCCAGCAGCTAAGTCCCAGAGAGTACTCCTGTTGTCGTGGAAATGACGAGTGACGCTGATGGGCGGTTTCAGTGTTGCGTGAAGGGATCAGACAGCTGCCCTGGGAGCCACTCTCTCACACAGCTACTCTGTCACTGGGGTTTTGCTTCAATCAGGCTCACTCATACTTGGCTGCTGGATACAACCAGACATACCTTTTTCAATACTTGCAATTTTCTGGGTGTGGCAGTGATTTAAGATTAGTGGTCATATTTCAAGCCTCAGAACTATTCATTGCAGAATAAGCATGGAAACCCTGGACAACCAATAATTTCAGCTTGAGCTGAATGCATATAATTATAATTATTCAATTTCTAGACATCATCCAATTTTTTTAACTAGTCATAATGTGTGAGTATTACCCAAGGAATGCAGGAGTCATGTACACAATTGAGTATGCATGCCCAAAGTCCAGATTACTTAATTTCCTGGCAGTTCAAATAGATTGGCTCTACAGTGGTCCATCCACCATGCATCCGGACTCTTCCACCCCCACCTCTAATCCCCCCAACGACTCCCCCTTTTCAGTCATATGATCAAGTGTTGATGGGGTGGTGTAAACATCTAGTCGGGAACTGTGGCTATTTTTAGAGTGTCAACATGGAACACATTCAAGAACATACTCCAAAGAGACCACTGGCCTGCATAGTTCCATCCAGAAAAAAAGTCGTCCAGTTGTAAATGTAAAAAATTGTTCTTTTTACTTTTGAAATAAAAAAAAGAAAAAATTAGGTCCATTTAAATTTCCAAGACAGATCTATAGAGATCTATAGTGCAGTTGCTTAGTATTAAAATCTGCATGCCTAACACACGATATATATATATATATATTGATATCAATATCAAGCTCTACAGTATGTCTGTCAATATCCGATTATATTTTCTAAGCAAAGGCTGGTGGTGTAGTGAACAGGGCTGGTGGCATAGTGGCTAGGGTGCTGGGTTCATGATCGAGAGGTTGTGGATTCATACTCCTGCTAGAACCCCACTATGCTAAGACCCCTGGTCAAGGTCTTAACCACAAGTGTGCTGCTGTCCACCCAGCAGTATAAATGGGTACCAGTAAAAACACTGGCGGGGTTACCTGCGTTGGACTAGCATCCCATCCAAGAGGAATTGAACTCCTAATCGATTCACGCTACAGAAACCAGGATAAGGCCCGGGTGTAAAAAGCCCTACAGACTTAAGCAAAGGAACAAGATTGTAACACAAGCAGAAACTGCAGGCATGGACAAGGTGAACACAACAGCTTTTCTCTAGTGCTATTCCGTGTTTCTTTACAGCATGAAGCTCCATCATATGGTCTGCAAATACAGACAAGCTGCTTGACTCCTCTGAGATATGCTGCAACAAGTCTGCTGTTAAATAGCACTAAAGAGAGTTATACGGTGATCAATCAAGGAACTGGTCCCATTTCTTTTACTTCCATGGTTTTTTGTTTTATTACTATGACTTTAGGTTTGTGTTTTCAGTTACACCAATGTCACTAAACCCATCTACTGGATTAATGGGTTTATGAAACGTACAAATGAAATTCATTATGATTAATGCCCCTGCTGGGAATTAACAAATCACAAATCATTCAGCTTCATACAATAATTACATACAAAAAAATGGTCCTCACTTTTTCCAATCTTTTCCAAAGGCCTACTGAAGCTCCGCTGTTAATGACTTCTGTTTTAGCTCCCTCATACAATTGTAACTCCTTTTTCGGATTTAACTGTACCCTGATTACCACGAGTAAAGAATCCTTAAGTACCCTTTTTATCTAATGTACACATGCACAGAATGGCAGCATGGAGGGATTTGCATGCAGCCATCTTAGATCACGTCTAAAAGTCCTGTTTGCTGGGAAGAATTTTCAACCCTTTGATGTTTATCCATGCTTGGCTATTTATACACCACCACTGTTGTCCTGTTTGACTGAAAGATTGTTTTCACCCAATGTCCAAATGTACATAAACACCACTTGGCTACGAACAGCCGACAGCTTATCAACAGGAACCCAGAGTTCCTACTATGGAAATGACATTGTTCCCTTGCTACAATACACATTATGGAATGTTCTGTAATCAGTTATGAGAACTTAGAGGCTGGAAGAGATTTTTCTCCATTCAGACAGAAGGGTGGTTTACAATCATAAACTCTGAGGGTGCTTTAACTAAACCAAACAAAGGCATAAAACATACTGAACAATGGCTCATATGGGGAAAAGTGTAAAGGGGGGAAACCCCGACACTATTAAATCCTGAATAAATACCCAAACTAAGCTCTTAATTCATCATTTTTTCCTGTGTAATGTTGTACAAAGATAATCAATTCATGCTTCTTTTCTAACTTGTAGGTTGTACACGATAACATGATATGCTTGAAGAAAAGTGAAATATTATGAAAAACCTTACACGATATTTAGCAGTACTTTAAAGCATCTTATACATAAGGCAAGTTACTGCTGAAAATAGATTTCTATTTCAAAGCAACAATCCTGGAAGTGCCTCCGGTACCTTTGGATGATACATTTGGAACATTTTCAGTAGCAGGGTGTGTAAAAAACAAGATGTGCCTGCACGAAGGCTCACAATGTCCTCCTTTCCTAATTATTTACCTCACAGCAACAAACAGCCGACTTTAAAGAATCTATGTTGTTATGTATGCCTTTAATTATTAACTCCATGACATCTCAGCGTACCTATATCAGAATCAGAAGACACTCCAGTAAAGCTTTACATAGCCCTCTCATAATTCTGTGTTTTCTTTATCCTTAACCTTAAACGCTTCCTATTAAATAATTGGAGTTAGAGGCATGGGGGATTTACACACAGGTCAAATGGTTTGAAAGAGAACTTGAGAGAAGGTTTGTGGTTTCCCAGACAGAACGATGTGCCTCTAATTCAGAAGATTAGCAGAAAAAACAGGAAATCAGCAGCTTGCCTTTGTGTAGTGAAAAGACACTGAAGACATAGAAAAGTGTATTATGTAAAAATAGGAAACATAAAATAGGCATTTAGGTGACTAGTATTTGTAGTAAGACATCTTTATTTGCTTCTATTATACAGCAGCTTGAAATAGTTAAGGAGACATGTCCTGAATGACTATTATCGCATCGTATTGTGAAACTTGTGTCAAGGGTGGAGGCTATTTCAGAGAAAATAATTGGTTTTGCAAAAAGGGAATGAGATTTTCATATTTTAATAATTTGTCCAAAATATGACAGATATCACAAAGAACATCCTGGAAAACACTCGGCTATTTAACATTCTATGAAGTACTCTCTGTCTTTTTGCGGTACAGCTGATCCTTGGCGTGTTCTGACAGAGTAAAATTGTTCAGGACTTAGCAATTTGTGATCTATGGCACAATAAGTCACTAATACGACAAGCTACATTTCATTCATTTATTCATTTTCTGAACCGCTTATTCCTAATTAGGGTCACAGGGGGTGGCTGGTGCCCATCTCAGCCGACTCTGGGCGAGGGCAGAGTACACCCTGGACAGCTCACCCGGCCATCACAGGGCAGAAACACGCTGATGGCTATGTAGCCTACTCTTCACGAAAATCAGCAATGCTTCTTTTACATGCCTCTCATCACAGACAGTGAGAGACATGGCCTGCATTTGATAACCCAGTTAGCTTCACTGGGGGGACAGCAGTGACAACCCACCGATAGTGGGGCTTGAACCCCCGACCTTGGGTTCAGTAATCTAGCACCCTACCACCAGGCCACCACTGCCCCTCAAGCTACATTTTATTTTGTTTTATTAATTTCAAGACAGAGATAAGATAGTGACACTGGTGATTTGAATAATTTAACAGATAACAGGAAATAGCTTGTTTCACAAATGTCCATCCATCCATCTGCCAATCCCAACTAACACAGAGGAAACCCATGCAAGCACAGGTAGAACATGTAAACTCTAACCCTGAACTTTCTTGTTGCTAACTATGTGCCTGCAGTCTCAAACTGTTTCATAACTCTCTCACTCGTCAAACCGCTAAATCCTACTAGGGTCACAGGGAGGCCGGTGCCTATTTCAGCCGACACTGCGCTAAGGCAGACCTCTTGCAGGGCATGCTGACCACTATGCCACTGCACCACCCTGTTTCTTAACATAAAATATAAATATCAATTAATAAAAAGAATGCTGTCCTAATAAAAAAGTTTATACTTGATGCATTGTGGTAAGAGAAATAAAATAATTTGGTGCATGCTTTAAGTGCATTACTACTGGGCAGAGGTAGCTCTGTGGTTAAGGCTCTGGGCTGAAGGTCAGGGGTTCAAAACCCAGTACTATTAAGCTGCCACTGTTAACTTTTTGAGAAAGGCCCCTAACCCTCAAATCCTCAGTTGTACAACCGAATTTCAGAAATCAAAGCAAACACACACAAACAACAACTGTAAGTCAGGTGTCTGCTAAATGGCATGGATATATATGTAATGTGAACTGAAAAATAACTAACAAAGCAGTGGTGTGATGTGGCCTATCTACAAAGCCTGTTGTGTTTTCTTCTTAAATTTATAGAGATCCAAACACTTTGATTGACCACCAGGAGCAGAATTGCACCGTGCCATGCAATATACAGCAGCTTGGTGACTCAGCCCATAACACTAGAACCTCACAGTGAAAAGTTTGGAGTTCGAAACTTGGCCAAGCGCATTTCTGTGTGGAGTTTGCATGTTCTCCCTGGGCTTGTGTGGGTTTTGTCTGGATATTCTGGTTAAATCAACTGGCTCCTCTGAATTGCCCATTAGTGTAAATGTATGTTTATCACTGTTGGCCCTGCAAAAGACTGACAACCTGTTCAAGGTTTACCTGACTGTCACGCAAAGTCAACTGGGATTGACTTCAGTTTCTCCCATGGACCTGATGCATAAGGAACAAAGATGATTGATGGATGGTACAACACACCAGATGAAAACATGTTAAAATCCCCAAATATTAGCATTTTTGTAGCACTCGAGTTTTTACAAATGTAAGCAAAATGGTTTGAGGAATATGTTGGACGAATATTCTGTTTTGGAGTTGGTGAACTGTGTTTTTTAAACAAATGAATTATAATAGATGAAAATCCATGACGTTTACTTAGAACACATAAACTGAAGAATTTACTCGGTTCCAGTTTAGATCATCCCTTCATGTGTTGTTTACAGAACAGATCAGCCTGCAGAGGGGCTGCAGACTGGCCATGCCCACATTCTGCTATGCTCCTCCTTCAACACTGCAGGCAAGATGATAATCCAGAAAAGCTTGACACACATCTCCGTCCTCATTACTTGACACTGAAACTCTTTGTGCATGAGTAAGGAGACATTTTATTTATTTGAAAACCCATGAAATGATTGCATCAATACTATGGCTTGTGACAGCAGATGAGAGACCATGAGAGAAGGGGAAAGAGATACAGAAGATTTTATAAAATAAGGAGCGAGACAGCGAGAACAAATGGGAGAGGACAGACAAGCCATTAC
Source organism: Porochilus rendahli (assembly GCA_039654305.1). Taxonomy (NCBI): domain Eukaryota; kingdom Metazoa; phylum Chordata; class Actinopteri; order Siluriformes; family Plotosidae; genus Porochilus; species Porochilus rendahli. The sequence goes on along the minus strand of JBCNYG010000002.1, from coordinate 8,262,912 downwards.
CCCTCTGTGAGGTTTATCTTTAGCACTAATCAATGCCACAGACCTCCTGATTTTCTGTGAAGCTAATACCTTTTATCCACTCAGTAGAACAGTGTGTCATGAAAGCAAAACTGTGCTCCAGGGTCCTGTCATTTTTCAAAGGTTCCATGACGTACTGGTAACTTATCTAATACATTGTTTGTAATTATTTAGCGGTATTTTATTTGCATCTATTTATTCTACACTATTTTAAAGACATTACTATTATGACAAATTATTACACACGTTCCAGAGTACAAGGCCATTAACCCCTTGGCTAAATGCTGGCCTATTTTTTTCTGGTGACAAGTTACCTGTACAGTAAAAAGGTCATTTTCACACTTTGCACCAATAGTTGAACCTCCACTGTGGCCACTTGTTTAACTATTTTTTCCCTCCAATGTCATTTACTTCTGTTCTAAACTCATCTTTCAGTGCAAATTACAAATAAACAGCCACTCAAAGTTTGAATAAAGTGCGTTTTGCTTGTTGTTGTTGAATTTTGATTTCATAATCAATAACAGTTGCAAACCATGAGTGTTTGTCTTCCATTTTTTAATCATTTTTTTATTATCCACTCGGGATAATGTTTATACTAACCCCTAGATAGGGAATCAATCACATTTTCACATCAATATTTCTCATTTGCAAAAGTGCATCTGGGTTTATCTATTTACTGTTTTCTTTCTTTCTTTTTTCAAAATAGGGCCATTTAGCTGTAGTACTAACACTCAAACAGTATATTATAATACTATTATTATATTATAATTACATTACTATTATATTTATTATTATTATTATTATTATTATTATTATTATTATTATTATTATTATTATTATTATTATTATTATTTGATTTTATAGCTTTAAGCCTATGATATTCAGGTTATCCACTATATAATAAATGTGACCAGAGGATAGTTTTAGTGCCATCATTTGGATTTCCAAGCAAGACCATACATCATTTTAGGTTATTCACTTGTTACCATCCTAAGCACACTCACAACAAACTTTAGGCTATGAAGGGATGTTAAAGAGAGGGGTAGAGACAGAAAACAGGTTATTAAGTATGCTTTTATCTTTTAGTTATTTGAGTGGATGTACATTATGTCCATAGGGCAAGCAGGGATACTGAATTATTAGATATGATTGCATGATGAAAGGGAAAGCCAAATGCATGAA